>APFE031707514.1:202666-242360 GCA_000404065.3 Pinus taeda | reverse complement strand
CTTCTTGGATGTACCTGTGTAGGCAGCTGCAGTATTTGAGTACCAAATGCAGCTCAGAATCCTTGATACCCAACTATGTGCGAAGGGTATGAAAAATTTTTGTGCACTCCGGCACATCTTGGTCCCTTCTTTGCCACAGCGTGGTCCACTTTATGTATTTGTCCTCATAGCTTTTTACAGGGTAATACTACTCCTTGATGGCATCCTGGAATGAATTCCAAGTGGGTGCAGATGAAAATAGTGAGCCCGTACTTTCATCCTTCTACTCGCATTAGGTTTTCCACCAGTCCTTAACGTGGGGGGCTACTTTGAGAAGAGTGAAAATAATATTTTCCCGACTGGAAAAACCATGAACAGAAAAAATACCTTTCTAACAGATTTAACCATTTATCTATGGCATCTGCATCTATCTGACCCTTGAGTATGGGGATTTCAAAATTAACTTGTACCTTAAAGGGTGTGGCATTTCTAGAGTAGCTATTGGAAGCCGATGCGTTGCCTCTGGGTAGCCACTGAAGGATATACGTAAAGTTGTCCATCATCATGTTCCTTTGTCGCTCGAGGGCTTCTTCGAGCAATATTTTGATAGGATCTCCTACCCCCTCATCTTTCTTTTCATTCTCCATGGGAGGCCATTTGGATTTGTGGGTTGGTCTTGCAAAGGTTCGAACAGTTCAAGCCCTAACTTCTTATATCCCAACCTCGTTGGGGACATGCAAGGAAAAACATAGAAAGAGTAGACTGCTATGATACCACTGATCTGGATTTAAACAGGAATGCAAAAATTATAGAGATAACCATAAACACAGAGATGTAGCAGAAATAATACTTCATTTGATTTATGTAAAATACTGAAATATGCTTACAAACAGAAATGGAAATAAACTAGCTAAGGTGATGGTACCTTATCTCTGAGAAGAGATGTGGCAACTACATGCCTCTGAACTGTGTTACAATGAGGCTCAAAGACCTATTTATTGTTGAGAAACAATGGAAAACCATAAACATCCAAAAACCTACCCTTAGGAGATGAAGTGCCAAACTATGGGCCCCGTTTGGATAAATTGGTACATCAACTTCTCGGGGTCATAACTTTGGCATACAATCTCTGTTTGACGCGCACAATAGCTTGTTAGAAAGATCTATCCAAGGACTATAACTTTGGGAAGAAAAAAATTGATCTATGACCTTTGTTGCTCTCGACTTTCCCAAAACATGTCGTTTTGGGCCTCAAAACAGCTCCGGAAGTTCAGGACCTGAAAAACTACTAAAAATAGTAAATTGTGCTACAATTAAGGAAACTGAAAAAACTGAAAGACACAATTGTGGGGATCCAAGTGGGATAGATGGGTGGCCACCAAAATCCACCTGGACCAAAACCTCATGTAAACATTTTCTTGTCCCATGTTCATGTTATCTGCAAAGTCTAGAAATGCTTGAAGATGGTCTTTAGCTGAGGGACCATTTTCTCCATTATACTTGGGAAGGTGCTTTAAATATCCAGGAGGGAAAGCATCAAGGTTTGGAGGTAAAACTAAAACTACATATCTTGCATGTACAATGGGTTGGAATTCCATAGTAGAAGATGGTGTATGAGGTGTTTTTATAGAAGAAGAAGATGATGATGATGACGGTGATAGAGAGGGTGAATGACTATGTGGAGGTGAAGAAGGAGGGGATAAAGAAGGAGGAGACGTCTTAAAATATTTTAAAGGATTTTTAATAACTAACTTGTGGACCTCCAAATGAATATCCTCTTTTGTTTCAAAGAGTGGATTTGAATATATAGCAAAGGTCCCTTCAAGTTGTTTAGAAGGAGAAGATTCGGGGCATTTAGAAGTGGAAGGGAATGAATAAGTAGTGGGGGATATAAAATCTGTAGGTTTGTATTCAAGGAAATGAACACCCAGGTCAAACTCAGATTTAGGTGATCTTGAAAGAAGTAGGGGTTCTGGATGAGATTCGAGTGAATAAATAAGGAAAGCTGATTTAAAATCAACTCCCCTATCTAAAATTTCAGCAACCCTAGGTGATAAATGAATCCAATCTAGATTGGATGGAATGTTACTATAAGGATCAAATTGTAATATATCTTTAGACTGCAAGGCTGAAGTGGAAGAAGATGGTTGATGTCTCCTTCTAGAACTGGCCTTTCTCACAAGTCTTTCTAGATTTGACAGAGGACTAATTGTGTCAGATTCAGAATGGGATCTAGTGTGCTTAAAAGGTGCCAGTTTGATACAGTGGAGTCGCCAGGTGAAGGATTTTAACCTATCTAGAGCTTTAGTCACTTTAAAGGAATAGGATTTATGTCGTTGACCCAGGAAAACTAATCAAATTCGAGTCCCCAGCAATGGTGCCAGATTGATGTTGGATCTCTGAGATGATAATGGTCAGTTATAATGCTAAGGCATCTAAGATATTTGTTTGGGGGGGTTTTGTTTTAATTTTTGGAGGACCAATGTATGAAACATATTCAAAATAGTGATGACTAACCTTCTTGAATAATACTAATATTAAACAAAGAGCTGCTATTACAAACCACACAGTGATTTAGCTTATCTAGTGATGAGTAGAAACAGAAAGATGATATGGCTATTACTACTTTCAAAAAGAAAATTAAATAACCATAAGTAAGAAAACCTTCAAACAATGTTCAGAAAGTTTGACAAAATATGCCTAAGAATACAAAGATACTAGTGATTTTATGATTAAGAGGGAATTACTTAAACAAACAGTTTTTATAATTCATTCTCTTTAAAGATGATCACTTCAGAAAGCTTAGAAGAGTGAACTGAAACTCAACTACTCCTATCTGGTTATCTTTGTAGGACTTAAGAATATTAAGAAAACATAGCGAATGAAAACTGGAAAACTTACAAGAAATACAATACTATATGAATCAAAATCAGAATCCCTTGCTTTGGTATTAATGATTCAGAAAAAGTTGAGTGCATTTAGTGCTTACAAATGTTTCTCCAGGGGTGCAACCCTTAGTAACTCGTTAAAGAGAGTTATTTATACAATCTTAGAGCTAAGAAAGTATCTCAAACAAATTTACAAAAATAGATTAATACAAAATTAGGAATATGAACTGAAGTCGATCTGTCACTATTTTGGTGTTGAACTATTGACGACTATTCCTGGAAATGCTGAATACTACTGTAGTGTTGATGATTTTCGTGGAAATGTTGAATGTTGTTTGATCCTCCTTTTAGTCAAGTAAATTAGTTAACTGTTCCCAAAGTTTCTTATTCGGGATATATAACTTAGTCACCCTTCGATAAACCTTATCCATTTCTGTATAGTTAGTAAAAGTAGGTCTCACTAAAAATATATGTTTGATTTCATTTAGGATGAAAAAGGTATCTCTGAGTGCATTTAACACAACCCTTGGTGTTGATGCACCTCTTATGTTTGAAACTGTAGTTGCATTACTATTGACTTCTGCAAGTTTTCAGACATAGTCTTCAATGCACATTAATTTATCATTTATCACCAGCATAGAGGGCAAACCATTGTTGGTCAAGGTTTCCAACCTACTAAAAAAACGTTGAACTATGACATTAACAATGTTGCATTTCTCCTCCAACTGAAGAATGAGATTTTTCTTTGTAATAATCTTCTTCACTTCCAGTATGGTTATTGTCCTGTAATTAACACCTAATTCTTCAAGCTCACAGTTGTCTTTAGAATTTAGAAACTTGATTATTTCAGTGGCAACATTTGGCATGTCCTTAAGTGATCCCGATTTAAACAGGAACGCAATAAAATACAGAGATAACCATATACACAAAGATGCAACGAAAATAATGCTTCATTTTATTAATGGAAAATACCGAAATATGCTTACAACCAGAAATGGAAATAAACCAGCTAGGGCGATGGTAGCTTAACTCTGAGAAGAGATGTGGTGGCTACATGCCTCTGAACTGTTCCGAACTGTGTTACAATGAGGCTCGAAGGCCTATTTATTGTTCAGAAATAGTGGAAAACCCTTCAAATTCCAAAACCTAACCCTAGAAGATGAAACGAAAAACTGTGGGCCCCGTTTTTGGTAAATTGGTACATCAATTTCCCGGGGTCGTAACTTTGGCATATGATCTCAGTTTGACGCGTATGATAGCTCGTTAGAAAGATATATCCGAGAAATACCACTTTGTGAAGGGAATCATTAGTCCTTGGACCCATGTTGCCCCCAGATTTCCCAAAAAACGTTGTTTAGGGCCTCAAAACAGCTCCGGAAGTTCAGGACCCGAAAAAACTGCTAAAAATAGTAAATTGTGATACAATTACGGAAACTGAAAAAATGAAAGAGATAGTTGCGGGGGTCCAAATGGGATAGGTGGGTGGCCACCAACATCCACCTTGATCATATGGGTTGTTAATGACAATATTCACTCTGAGTCTGTAGGTTCGAATCATGGTAGGTAGTAGTCGAGTAGGATCTGCAGCTATGTGCGCAGAGACCTAGTAGAGTCTGCAACTGTGTGCGCGGACCCCTGTAGCTAAGTGTGCAGGACGGAATTGGATTGTACTAGAACAAAATATTAATATAAGATAAGTGTTTCTGAATTATTGTGCATCTGGTTGTAGATCTGTGTGTTTGTTCTTTCGTTATGGTTCTATGCATATCTTTAAGGTTTATGTTTGCGCGCACTGGTTATAAATATTGAATGCATGATTAAGACCACTGAATTAAGTCAGATCTATAAGAAAACACAATAAGAATAAGGAATCTAGAAAGTGCCCCTTCACAGAGCTACGCGAAGGCCAGATAGCTGCGCAGAGCAGTGCGAGTGTGCAGATTGGTGCGCGACCTTTCTAGACCTCATCAAGACATCCCTAGGCTACGGAAAGTTGGTTCCAACACCCTCCCATACTACCTCGGGTGAGACCTCAGTCTGCACTCCACAAACTATTTCTGAAAGGGTTGGTAGTGCGGGATTTGTTTGGCTAAAACACGTCTGAACCTGGGTCAGGCACTAATAAGCCAACAATGTCCTAAGCATTTCTCTGACGATTTTGAATCACCACCAAGAAAGAGAAAAATAGGTTTCCATGGTCAACCCTAATCAGTTCATATGACCTATGTTTGTAACTTGAACCCTGTGTCTAGCATGGTCCTGAATACTTCAATGACATGTTTTCATTTTTCACCTATAAATGGGAGATATGATGTGGAAGCATGGCATGAGGGAAAAACTAAGTTAAAAAATTATTTTGTTTCTAAAAACATGGAACAACCTCTCTTTCCTGTAAAATAAGTCAAGGTCCCTCATGCACCCTGGAACAATAAATGCCCAATAAATGTTGCCAGTATAAATGCAAAATAAGACTAATTAAATAGAGGGTAAGGATTCAGAGATTCTTCCTACACATAGAGGTTATGGAAGCAACTTCGTTGGGGTACTGAACAAGCCTATTGGTAGTGAAGCATGCTTGAGATTTCTTAGGTGGCTCTACAGGGTAGAGAAAGAAGAGGAAGAGAATATCTGTAAAAGGTCAAGTATCTCAAAGAGTGCCCGTAGTGTCTATTTAATAATTCCTTATCAAGACTCTATATTTTGTAGGGACATAGGAAAAGATTTTGGATTCTACTAGTGGTTCCTCAATAGTTGTAGTTGCTACAACATCACCAAAAATTTTATCCTAATAAAAAATTTTGGGTCCCTCTATGTTGCTCAAGGTCCTAATGGTTAGTTTAGTGATTTTCAATTGGTATAACCTTTTAATGTTTTAGTTTCCATTGAATCTTCAGAGATCTCATACTCTCATGATATGTGTTGCATCTATCCACCTAGAGTCATGTTAGTTCATGTTCTTGTGACAAACCTATTGTTTGAAGACTTTTCATGACATGCATGTTCTACCCTGATTCCCACTCTCTAAGATGCAACTTTAATTTGATTCCTCAACATAGTAGCTACATGATCATTAGTGGAATCACATTACATAAAAAGACCAGCTTCAATTATTGAGCCAATTCATATCATTGAGGGTTTAACAAGTTTGAGGAGGATGTTTGTGCACATTTTAGAAATAAAGTCATTTAAAGCATCCATATCACATGTAGTTGCAATGACATCTAGAAGCACCTCTTACAATTTTATAATGTGTCATGCTTGTAATCCATTTTGTATTTAGGAGTGTAAAAGGTCATGTCACATAATTAATTAATTCATGTTATATTTGGCTATGCAGGGTACTCTTTCAAGATTTCATATATGCAATGAATTTCATCATTTGACCGAACCCTAGAAGAATATTATGTATTGCACTATAGTCATGCCTTGGAGGAATCTACTTATTGACAATGGCCTTTACAGAAGCTTCTTAAAGCATTGAAAGAATATTCATTCAATGACCTTTGTAACAACCCAAGTTCCCTATTATTTACATATGTTGAAAGGTATAAATGACGGTTGAAATAACATGTTAAGGTGAAGATTGATGTGATGACATAAAGGCCCTTTAAAGCTTAACACAAGTGATGGCTATGGTGAAAGTTTTATAATGTTAAAGTTAAATCCATATTCTTGGACTAAAGCTTCCAGCATCATATTCATGGACTCATTGGTTAGAACTAGATTTTCATATGTTTACACAACAAATGCTTATAGAACGGATTATGAGAAGACAACATTAGATGCATATACCACCATACTAAAGTGGTTTAATGTGTACTTATAATTCCTACCCAATCCTTTTCATGAATTTCGTATTTGGGTGTTTATGTACCCACCATAGCAAAGGAAATAGTGAATGACATTAAGGCTAGTGTAAGACGTATCTTGAATTCCAAGGGCTACACAGTGGGAAATGGTTTGAAAAATAGTAATTTTGATTTGAATTCAAGGATTACATTTTCTTATGGCATGGTATTTATACCAAAATAAATCTATGATGATTTAAAGGACACTCACAATGGATATTACTAGAACCCAAATAATTTTGGTTGTCTGTCTAATTTGGAAGCTTACCGACAAGAAATTGATGGGATCAACTACTACCGTAATTTCTTCCTACCTTGTCACTATGAATTGAGAACCAATGAAGTTTTTCTTTGAACTTTCATGGATTTTTTACAATATAATGTAGATGGCCACCTTTCACCTTCATATCATCACAAAGATGACTTTTTCCATGACTATGATGAGAGTCCACAAATAAAATACAAAATTCTATATTTAAAATAAGACCCATTTTCAAAAAATGTTACCAATAAGGGATATTGTGCATTCATCTACATTTTAATAGTGATCATGAATGGGATTTTCCATTCCATGAAACTAAACCTTGGATAAGATCCTTGCGATATGATATAGTTGAAAAATAGAAAGCAGGAGGGTTAAATGAAAAGACACACAAGGATGAATCAATATTTTATAGATGGTTGGGCATGAACAGTGGAAGGTAAATGTAGAGGTACAATAGCAATCATATTCCTAATTTTGAGTGTATCTAGCTTTTGGAAATGTGATTTAGAATGCATTATTGATTTGTAACTAAGCTTGGGTATCAGATTTGTTTTCGTAGAAATGTGACCTACAGATGTGACTTGTGACTAAGTCTTTCACATAGCCCTTTAGGTCACAAGATTCAGCTACAACCCTCAATAAAAATGTCATCTAGAATTTTGAATTTCACCATTCTTTGAATTTGTGACCTGTGCTAAGGTTTGAGCATGCGACCACCCTAGAAATTGTGATTTAATTCACCACATCATAACTACTTTCCTTCATAATACGTTGAATCTTGGAATGTTATGGGTAATGTAGAGAGGCATCTAGAGGGATATTTTTATAAACAGAAAACCTTCCCTCATGGATGACGTCCAAATAAAAGAAAATGATCGTAACACAGACAACATTGGAGATGTTCATTGTGAATTATATAAAAAACATTTTCAAATGCTCAAAAGTTTTAGGTTTTTATCAAAAATTTTGAAGAGGAGTCTGGAATGAATCTACTTCCAAAAGTGGATATGAGAAGTTAGACAATAGAGTTGGATAGATTTCGTCTAGAAATAAAGAAATTTACAATCCCACTTCTTCTAAATATGATTTGCTTGTGCATCACAAGTATATCATCTTATCTTGATGTCAATTCTTCATGATATTAATGTTTAAGGAATGGGTCCCATGGTTTCATATGGATGATGGGATAGTATAACACTTTTAGATATTTGAAAAGGATCAAATTACCGGCAATGAAGTATCAAATTATTTTCAACATGCCTTCAATAGATAAATCCAGAGATATGGAAAAATTTACGAAAAAGTAGTACCAAGTACTTACTAATGGATATATAATGATATGGTAATCTCTAGAGGAGGGTTATATAAGCTACAATTTTCAAGATACAAATGTTCCCCAGCTGTGCAAACTAAAAAACATCTCGATCTACCTTCTTGTTCATGTAATGGAATAGTGGAGGATGCCAAGTTTGATCATAAAACCATCAACCGAAGATATCAAGGTAAACATTCAATTGTGGTATAAATAATCCATTGTGGCTGAAAAAAAATCATTAAGCACTGAATATTAGGACAAAATGTTTATTGTCTTAGTGGAAGTTATACAGGCAGTAATACTTATCCTCGACTTATGGTGACTGGTGTTGGGAAAAGAAACCATGTTGCAATCGCAATGCAAATTTCCCACCTTTTATAGCTAATGAACTATGTCAATATAAAATGGTTTACATCCATGTGACATGAGTTTAAAATATTCATGAGTACCGGCCCCTTTATTTTTCCTAGCATTAAAAAATGGAGCTCTGTTGTGGAATCTAGATTCTATGAAAAGAAAAACTATTTTTTCATTATAATTTATCTCTGATAGGTTTTTCCTCAATGTGCATGAAGATAATGAGAAATGTTTCATATAAAGATGATCTATATTTATAAGAATTTGGGCACTCTTTCAATTAATGATATATTCTTTATTTGTGGAATGAGATGAGAATACAAGGAAATTTAAGAGTGGATACAATTCCTTACAATATGTTTTTGTATTTTAATCAGAAAGTAGGTAAATGGAAAGAGATGTTTTTATTCTAGGGAAAATTATAGTAGAAGTTGCAAAAGGAGAATGGTGTCCTATAACCATTTAATGAGAGAGGATTGGCTTGAGCTTAGAATGGAGGCATACTATGATGGGAAAAAACCCAGTGAGGATGGTCTCAAAGGCCTTTCCTATATTTTTTTGATAGAAAAGGAGAATTTGTAGTTAAAGACACGACTAAGAATAATTGATGATAATAATATGAAGACCCTGCAAATAGCTTAAGGTCTCTTTTAAAATTTGAGCAAGAAATAATATTGTTAGTTCTTTTCGAACTTGTTATGAACCTTTTGAAGCTCAAAATGATCCTGCATAGACCACAAACATTGACAATACTGCGATGTAGAAAAGAACTAAAAAAGGGTCTATATTAACATCTTTCTTTTAGTTAATATGTTATGTATTTAGTGTTGTTGTTTCACTACAATATATATGACCTCATGAATTTCTTGCAGGTAAAAGAATGACAAGATGGTTGACCTTTGAAAAGGAATATGGGATCGAGTTGAGAGAAATAAGATTTGATGTTGTAATTGCACCAACAAAATGTCTTGCAATGCATATTTTTCAAGCTAAGGATCTCGTGGGCCATTAATATCAGATAGGGGTTTCTCACAATGGCTATGTAACTAGGGTTTTGACAAGCAGGTGAACTAGCTCCATACAAGTGCCCAAGGCACTATGTCAACTAAGTTATGTGGTGTTGGTATCATTCAATGAGTGCTCTAAGAATTTTGGTAATCTCATTTATTCTCCTCATAGCTTTCCTTCTATCATAATGAGAACATTTCTTGTCATAATTCAAACAACTATTCTAAGATTGATTTCAGCATGTAGCAAGCATTAGAAACTCTAAAGTGATAAGGAAGTTAATGAGTTATGAGGGTAGATGAAAGGTCGTGAGAGGAGATGAAATATTGCCCTCCTCATTTCTAGAAATATACCCTCATTCTTCATTTGTAACGGACTTTTAATAGTTGAGCTAGAACTAGCACTAGATAGTTGATTTGTGCTTAAGGAGCTAGAGGCACTCAACTCTTGGTTACTAGTAGGGTGGGTTGTGGTGAGGTTAGGGTTTTACTTTGTAAGATGGAATTAGCATCCCATGTTCCACTATTAGGATTTGATGGTCTTGTTGAATATGTACTTGAGTTTTCAACATGGGTAATTAGGATTTCATCACTTTCGACATGTATTCCCGTGCATCTTTATGGTAGTTTTATTGGCTTTCCTATATTTCCATTGTGTTTGTATGTGTGATTTCATGTGAGCAATATTTTATTGAACTCATTCGTGGATTATGGATGCATGTCCACTATGAATATTTTCTTTCTTATTTCATGCAATCGTAATAATGTATTATCTACTAATTTGCAATTAATATATGACATATTCTTGTTCATGTATGTGTAAGATGGGTTTAGATCACTAATGCTTTCTTGAGTAATTATTCTTCTTATTATTTTGTTGTTACATTCTTGTATCTCATTCAGTAGTTTAACGATCCTGAGATGATATCAAACCCATTGTCTAGGAATTTCATTCTTTCCCTCACCCTAACATCTCCACATTTGATAGCCAGGAATGAAACTCACATTGCGGCAGTCAGACCCACATACCAAATGGGGCTCCTATCCCAAATAGTGTAAGGTTTAACTAGGACTTCACACCAAGGAGACCCTTTACCCCAAAGATGTTGGCGAGACATTTTCCCCATTAATGGGTGTGGTGGTCTCATACACATATTAAAACCAAGTCGAAACTTTATCAAATATCTCATCAACAGACTTTAAATCACTATTATAAAATTTGACATTTCATATGTCATTTCACACTAGTTGATTTGATGCCATTTAATCACCTTTAAAGTAATCAAAGTATGTGTAAGAACCATATAAAAAATTCAACCATATAAACTTTTTGGTTGAAGGTTAAATAAATTTTATTAGCATATGGTATATGCAACTGAGTTGATTGTGGTTAACAATACTACATATGGGGTATAGTTTGAAAAATCCCCCAATTTATACAAGTCATAGCACTTGATCATCTAAACATTCATATTTACTTGGTGTTATATGGTGTAGGTCAATATACTTGTAATAAAATGAATTTAATTCTATAATGAATAGGGTTTGGTTGACAAAAATTGACATAATACATGGTCCAAGGTTTGGGTGGGTCGATGGCCCAAAGCTTTTCTTATTTTTTAGTTGAAAAGAAAGAGAGGACCTTACAATGTAAACTTATAAAACCTTTATTGTATAACCCTTCCACCACTGGGTGATTATGAAATATGAAGTACCATACTAACATAATGTCAACTTTATCAGAACTTATCAAATTGGCATGATACAAACTATAACAAAATATATTTTTATAGCAACCTTTGCATTAAAAAAAAAGATAGATTATCATAATGATCTCCTTATTACACCCTTGGGGAGGGGACCCCACCTACCATTTATTTTAAGTTTTTTTCTTTTAATTTGTTTCTTTATTTTGAGAAGAGAACTAATAGTGTTCACAATAATTTGCATATTTTGTATGTAGATGTGTCAACGTTTGGAGATTCCACATGGAGGTTTATGAGAAACATACTAGAATCATAATTTATGGTTATCAAGTGTAGTTTTTAATTGTGAGATAAATATTAGCAAGTTTAAATATGGGAATGGTAAGCAAGGGATATAAGAGGCACATAAGAGAAAAAAACATGTAGTGTTTCATGAGGCAAAGATAAGGAGAAGACTAGGATTGTTGTAAAATCATCTTTGCACACAAATAAAAGGTTTCTTGCTTTCCTGTTTAATATTGTCTTGTTGATCAAAGGTGAAATATATTAGCCTAAAAACTCTTATAGTGAAGATTAAGTCTATTTATCATTTTAGCGAAGTACTCAATTGTATTATTGATATTGTTGTACTTAGTCATGATAGATGTAAAATGAAGAAAAATATAAATATAAATCAACAATGTAATAAAGGACACTAGAAATTTTAATCAAACAATCAAAACAAAGAAGTGAAAAATAAATGTGTAAACTAAAATAAAGGAAAATCAATGAAAATAAACGAAAACTAGAATAAAGAAGAAAATCTGTACAAATTGAGAGTAAAAAGTTCTTGTTTTATTCCTTATATATCTCAATGTAAGGCTTGAGGTGAGAGCTATTAGTTGTGTAGGGGAATATATGATCATCATTAACTTTTAGCAAGTACTAATTTCTTCCAGCAATAATAATTATAATCAAAGGACCAATTCATAGTTTTTGAAATATCGAGTGTTTCCCTTTCTTAACATGTGCAAAATCCCAAAAGAGAACTTTTTGATTAACATGGAAATTAATATTTAAATATTTTTTATCAAAATATTTTTGACATTTTGCATTCTTGCTTTTAAATTATCAAATGAATTATTTCTTTGTTTTCTAGAACTAATAGTACAACCCTTTGGCATACATATCTGTAATTCAATTATTCATATTGTAAATCCAATCAAAATGAGGTGAATTTAAGCTTTATTGGCATAAAAACATCTTGACCATATACAAGCTAAAAGGGGGAGATTGGATACTTGATTTGATTGTGGTTGAATTTTCCCATAAGGAAGATATTAACAAATTATGCTAGTTTCTAGGCTTTCCATGAATGATATTTTTGAGAATTTTGATCATATTTTTATTAGTATATTCAACTTGACCATTACCTTGAGCACAGTAGGTTGAATATGTACAATTTTTTATTCGATATTTGACACAAAATTTATTAAGTTTGTCTTAAATGAATCCAGACCCATTTTTAGAAATAAGTTCTAGAGGGAGACAAAATCTAGAAGAGATATTATTTTCAAGAAATTATGTTACCTTCTCATCTTTAGCATTCTTTAGATGTACAACTTCTACCCGCGTGGTGAAGTAGTCAATGACAATTAGAATGAATACATGCTTGGTTGAAGAAGGTAGGTTGATAGGACCGATAAAGTCCAAACCACATTTTGAGGATGGAAAATCAAGGATAATAGGTTGCAAAGGAAACTCATAAACTTGTTCTTTCCAATGGCTTTTTGGCACTCATCGTAACTCTATAAAAAATTATAATTGTCTCTAAAAATAGTTGGCTAATAGAAGACAAATCTTAATATTTTATGATTTCTGGAGTTGACAGCAAACTGGTTGTTGAAATGCATGTTAGAAAAGGTAAATCCATTCTAAAAATTAAAGAATAAATGATGAGCCCCAATATTACAACAATAATGTTGTAACTCCCAAGGCTATCAACTATAATTATCAATCTGAAGTTCATACAAAATTAAGAGGTATCAATGTTATATATTGTACGACAATTTCTATTTAGGTTCATTTGACACAATGAAGTGAATGAAGATGCACAAAGACGACTATGCTACACGGGAAATACTTGAAAGATTCAGTGAATGGAAAATAGAACTATCTTAACATTACAAGAAAAAATGACTGGAAATAACATATTCTATTGTACGGAATTTAAATGAAATAAAGGAAACCCTAATTTAATTTTATTAAAGTAAATGAAAGAAAAGTGCCCCTAATCTATTTTGCAAAAAGTAAATGACATAAAATTGACCCTAATCTATTTTGTAGAAAGTAAATGGAAAAATGGAATCCTAATCTAATTTGCAGGAAATAAACCTATCCTACTGCAGGAAAGAAATGATTGAAGTAAATTATATTATACTTGCAATAAGATAAATCAAATTCTCAAGGATGTTCAACGTAAATCAATTTCATTTTATCTAACAAAGAACAAAATTAATATAACCTATTTGCATAAATTAAACTATAGATATGAAAGTAAAGTTCCTAAGGGGAATGTGGCCTCCTCAAATCCATCTCCAAGCCTTAAATGACGTTGTGGAGTGATGATAAATGAAGAAAAAAATTTGCATGCAATTTTGGAAGCCATTTAGGGAAATGTGTGTGCTGTTATAGGATTTCTACAAGATGCCCAATTTTGCTACTGGAAAGAATCTAAGAGAAATATTATGGGATCTAAGAGAATTTTGAAGAATAATAAAGGTGGCGGAAGGCTATAGAAGGGTGTAGGAGACCTTACCAAGCTCAAGCCCACTCAATTAACTAACTTCTACAAGAATGAAACAAGACTAGAATTTCTTGTACCTTAGTAAGACAATTTCTAGCATATAGATAGTTTGTAGAAATGAAGAGTAGTGGAGGGAAAGGTGCTGAGGGATGTGATGCTAATGCATGAAAATTACACTAATCCAATCTATGTATCCCTATATTCGATCTACTAGAAAATTACATGTTCAACAGATAAAAAGAAGATGATTAAGCAATTATCAAACTACTAATTGGAGAAAACAAATGGAAGTGCAGACGATGAGTTGAACTTATAATGGAAACTAATTTTGCATAAAGAAAAACTATTTTTGGTGCTTATGATCACATGTTACACAAAGAAGCTTCAATAAGGAGCTCACTTATATACCTGCAAGAAAAACGCTTTTCTCATAAGTAAGATTTGCAAAAAATCACATTTAGACTAAATACATGCGAAAGAAATGTACAAAAGGGCTTGAGCACTTGGGTTAGGTACTAACGCAAGGAGACTTGGGTCCCTTGGAACAAACTTGGGTTGAGAAAAAAATAAAGTTTTTCATTAACCTCAAAAGTGTTCAAGAATGTAATATAACAACTGAAATAAGAAGAGAGAGTCTCCTCTGATATTCACTATTTCTCCTCTAGAATTTAAACCCATATTGGGTTGTGAAGACCTCTTATTTATACAATAAGTGGATGAGAGGAAGCCTCCTTGAATGGAGGACTGTATCCCTCCATAATTCATAAAAAACTAGATTTGGTCCCTTGGTGTACTTGCAACCATAGAGAGGTAGTCACTTCTCATGAGTCATTGACACCAATTAACTAAAAAATGTGTCATTCTTGATATCCTGATAATGTGATATCAAATCCTCTCTGAAATTTAACCAAAATATAAAAGATTCATTTTTTCTTTCAAAAATCCATTGATACCATACATGTTTCTCTTTTTTTTTTAAACATGGATGCAATATTTACTCTTTGTAAGGATGCCACCTAGTATAGATCAAAGTACTACTCCATCTAAAATATCCATGTTATGGGATCATTACCTTAAAATTTCCTCATATTAATCTTCAAAATGTAGTAGTTCATTGGTGTTGACTTGAATGCTTGATGATGTGGATATAGACTAAAAATTCATAGATATGGTTCCGTGATTCAAAATTTGTTCTCCCCAATTTTGATAGCATACTCCCTAGATGAGATTGATTCTCGAGAACATGATTCTCCTTATAATGTAGGAGTGTCAACGCTATTTGTACAATTTTTTCTAGGCCCCAAAATGGGACATGTAAATTCTAGATCTAGGTCTTATTTTCTTCAAGTTATTTGGATAAACTAGTGGTAGAAGGATTTTTATTGTAGCTATAATAGTCCTTATTCTAGAGGAATCTAGACTATCATGTCGTTAAGATATTTTGAGGTGAGTCTTTGTAAATTTTGACAACTGTTTAGCTTAGGTGTTGGGTAGTTTTGGACATATGTCTAGTTTTTTGGCCTAGAAAAATATTTTTCCAAAAAATAAGAATTATATATGTGTATATCTATAGTGAGATGGCAAAGAGTTTTTGTAGAAGGAGAAGAGCTTGAGAAGTGAGCCTTGGCACTTCCTCTATAAATATTCCATTTATGTTTAATAGAATTATCATGATTTTCTATGTCCATATTTCTATCTAAATTTATGTATATTTGAGGAAAAGGAAGTCCTATTAGAAAGAAAGGGTGCCTTAATTTTAGAGAGAAAATAATCATCTAGAGAGGATGATGGTAGTTTAAAGGAGTTAAGCCTACATTAGAAGCTATCATGAAAGTATGGAGTAATTCCATTAGTAGGTTAATATATTTGTATCACACATTGATAGAGTGTGTGTGAGAAATTAAACCATTGGTTGTTCATTGAATTTATGACCTTTATTTGTTATTGGAGAGACTCCACGAGATCACCAGGTGTGAGAAAGAGTAAAAATAAATATTGAACTTCTCTCAAGCATGAGAAGATCTAGTCCCTTTAGCATTGTGGCATAACAAGCATATAGGTGAAAGGTTGGGTTAGTACAACACTAAGCCTTTGGCATCTTGTATATAGTAAAAGGAAAACCGAAAAATTCCCAAAGATCATGTTCAAATTTAAAGTGTGGCAGCAAGGTGAAGAACGTATGTACAAGCTCTTCATGTAGCAAATACAATTAGAAATGGTGCATGTCTTTAAAATCAGCAATGCATAAGAAAACACCAAGTGGGTTCAACAAAGATCATCAAATAGCTTGTGCTAGTTGGAGTCATCTAGTTAGCTTCAAAGGAAAGTCGAAATTCATGGAGGTAAGAACTTCAAAAAAACTAGGAGTCTTGACCTTGTTAGGACCATTTAGCCTCAAGAAAATCCAGGCTTGTTATCTATGTAAGAATGTGAGAAAGCCAAACCTGACTAGTTGGAGGTTAGGCCTTAGAGCCAATTCATAGCTAAAGTGTGGTGAGAGTCCCCAACTCCTAACTTAGAGTGGGACTTGTGAGGAAATTAATTTATTTTCTAGATATAACAAGAAGAGAGTTGTGAATGATATATATTTCTATTTATTTATGAGGTATCAAGAATCAACCCATTGTGTATTTTAAATAATCTCTCTCAGCCTATGTGCCTAAAGGAGAAGTTATCACCATAAGAAAAAGGTCAACTCCTGATCAAATGTCCCCCAACCAAGTTCCATGTAGGACCACAGACACACAGATATATATATATATCTATATATAATATATTATATATATATATATATATATATTGGGTCTATAATTATGTTGATATAAATAAACCAAGAGGGTTTTGTCATGAAGTAAAGAGACTTTCCTGCGCCAATGGAAAGAAGGGTTTCAATTAATGAAAAATAAAATGTGTCTAAACACAAGGAAAGAAGAATATTGGGAAAGGGATAAGGCCACCAAAGGGACCTGCTGTCAGTGTGGTATCATATTTGCTGCAAATTGAAGAAGACTGCACTAGAAAGATGATCTCAGTGGAGGTTTTCATGGACAGAGGAATGACCTAGCATATGTTGCAACCAATGAAGAGGAGAATACACTACATCAGAAGGTAATCATTTCTTTGTTTAATAATGAATGACAGTTTGATGTTGAAAGGAAAGGACATAAATGATAGGATATATGCACAGAGGAAGGAATTTCTAACAAGGAACAAATCTAAAAGGAGAAAAGCGGATCCTAGACAAGTGAAGAGTTGGGAGAGATACTATGAAAAACCCTGGCAAGTAATTGGTCATTAAGTTGTTTAAATCTTAGCAAGCAAGCTACCAATTGTAGGTAGAAGTATATTTGGGTGGAATTATTGCATCCAACAACATCTATAAAAAAATTAGCAGTGTTCAGAAGAAGTGGCAAGAACCCTTGTAGCAAGAGAGCTTGTAGAAGAAGAAGAAAACCCAGTTGTGATTGGAGAGTCAAGGGGATAGAGGAGGTCCTCAAGAGAAGAGAACTGGAGGAGTTCTCAAGGTTTGAGAAAGGTGTATAATAAGCTAGAGAGGAGAAAGGAGTGATAAAGAGGTTCTAGACAAGGGAGCCAAGGGACACCAATAGCCAGGTGGAGGTGAGGTGTTAAGGTAAAAAGCAATAGAGATGAATTTTTACATGGGCTTGTCTGCAAATCATAGTGGGAAAGTCAAATATCATAAGAGAGGAAACAGATGATTGCTAATGGAAATAATCAGATTTAAAAAAAAACCACAACAGAAAAGGAAATGATGCTAAGAGGAATGCCGTGAAGAAGAAATTAAGCCAATAATAATTTGATGAGGAGATGGATAAGTTGAAAGAGAAACTCAATTTAGTGAAGATGGTGATAGAACAAGAATACCATAGACATATATTGAACTTGAGGAGGAGGTTCAAGTTTATTTTCAGATAGAGGGGTTTTAAATGGAAAACCCCTAAGGCCAAAAAACTAGGGAAGAAAGTGAAGCAATTTTTAATTTCCCAGTTAGATAAAAAAGGACTCAAGCTGGTTGAATCAGAGAATAAAATCATTGTTGTGGAGCCAAGAAAAGCATAACCCCTAGAGATGGGGAAAATGTTGGGGTGATATTGTCTAAATGTATCATGGACTCCATATTGTCCAAAGTAGCAGAGGGAGCTATAAAAATAGGATATTGATGGGACACAAATAGAATGCCTCAAGGAATGTGAAGAAAGTCTCATGGAAGAGCTAGTAAAAGAATTAACAAAGGTGTCCTAATGGCCTCTTGTCTTTGTAGTGGGTTAATTTTATCTAAATACGGACTAGAATCATGTAAATAATGTACAACAAAGAGCAGAAGGAGAATGGAATGCTTCCCAAAACCAATAAAAGCAGATAAAGAATTATGCAAGTAGTTGCCAGTGATAACCCCAATAACGGATGAGAACCAAGATATTAAGGTGGAATAACAACCCTTAAAATATATCATAAAATGGAGTGGAGATGATAGTGAGGTTGAGGAGATGGGACTAACTAAAAGTCTCATGGACTACTAGATATGTCCAAATATACAAAATATACTAGAAACATCAGTGGAGGCCCAATAACCTCACTCTTTTAAAACTGATCATCTGTCTTTATATGTATGTCGGAAGCAGTGACAACCATTTCAAGTTGTCATACAAAATGAGGAGAATGTAAGCAGAAAAAACGTAAAAGAAACTAGGAATTATGACCAACAGGTAAAAGGAGCATATGAGGTAGCAATGAGTTTTGTAGAAAATGGACAACCACCTAGGGTTACCATAAAGATTTCAAATGAAGGCTTGGTTTTTAAAACCATTCAAGAAGGAATAAATTTAATTTATGTTGCAGTAAACGAGGATGTGTTATCACCTGATAAGTAGTACAGGGAAGGTAACCTTTCACATAAAACAGAAATGTTGATGAAAGTAATAGCAGATGATGAGATGTCTTATGCTTTTAAAATATAGAGTTGGTGTGTTTATGTAGAAAGGTACTCAATACAAGATGAGGTAATTTTGAGGCTAGGAGTGATAAATTTGTCTCTTGCAATATAGAGAGAGACTGTGATGGAAAACAATAAGTACAAGTATACAAGTAAAGATCTTATTGCTGAAGTGATCAAAATTGAATTGGCTTGAAAAGGCCTTTAGGAGAAAGATGATGAAGATGAAGAGAAATGTTTAAATGAACTGCTCATGATGAGTGATGAGGACACTTTAAATTTATTGGTGGAGCTAAGATATTTGGATGAAAATTTGGTGAATAAAATGATTAACATTCAACATGTAAAGTTTGAGCTAAAATAGGATGGCAGTAGGACCAAGATGGATGATAATTTATACCATTTAATAAGCATATGTCTATCACAAAAGGAGGAGAACAGCAACCAACAACAACAAGTAGATGATTGTGCAATGCTTTCCTAGCAATGTAAGGGGCATATTGCAAAATTATGTGGGGGATCCTGGCAAACCGAAACTAGAGTTGGAACAACAAAGCATCTATGTCTATGAAAAACAATGACATTTTGTTTGGGATCCCAAAGGATTTAATCTTTTGACAAGGAGGTCAATTTGTTTCCACCCAAGGAGTTTGATGGAGGAGCATCAATGCCAGTTATACCATTTTGTCTAGGCCACAAAAGGGGACATGTAAATTCGAGTTGTAAGTCTTATTTTCTTCAATTTATTTGCATAAACTAGAAGTAGAGGGATTTTTATTGTAACTACAATTGTCCTGATTCCAGAGGAATCTGAACCATCATGTTGTGAAGATTTTTTGAGGTGAGTCATCATAAATTTTAGCAAGTGTTTTCCCCACAAATGAAAATTACATGTGTAGATGTACAGTGAGATGGCAATTTGTTTTTGTAGAAAGATAAGAGCCAGAGAAGTGAGCCTTGGTACTTCCTCTCTAAATATTTTGTTTATTTTTAATAGAATTGGCATGATTTTTGTGTCCACAATTCTATCTAAATGTATGTACATTGAAGAAAAATGAAGTCAGATTAGAAACATAGGGTGTCTCTAATGTAGAGAGCAAATAATGATCTAGAGAGGATGATGGTAATCGAAAGAAGTTAAGCCTATGTTAGAAGTTATCGTGAAAGTTTAGAGTAGTATCATTAGTAGGCTAATATCTATGTATCATATTTTAACAGAGTGTGCGTGAGAAATTAAATCATTGATTATTTGTTGAATCGATGACCTCTATTCTTTATTAGAGAGACTCCACAATATCGTTAGGTGTGGGAAAGTTAAAAAATAAATCTTGAACTTCTCTCGCATATGAGAAGTTCGAGTCCCTTTGGCATTGTGGCATAACAAGCATATAGGCATAAGGTTGGGTTAGTATAACACCGAGAATTTAGAATATCGTAGATAGTAAAATAGAAAACCAGAAAATCTCTCAAAGACCATTTTCAAATTTAGAGTGTCGTAGCAAGGCAAAGAACCTCTATATCAGGTCCTCTTGTAGCAAATACAGTTAGAAATGGTGTGTGGCTTGAATTCCAACAATGCAAAAGAAAGATTTGAGTGGGTTCAACATAGATCATCGTCTATCTTGTGATCGTTGAAGGAGTCAACCAACTACATTTAGAGGAAATTCAGGGTTTGTGGAGATAAGAATGTGAAAAAAACTCTGAGTCTTGACCTTGGTAGGATTAGTCAGCCTCAAGAAAAGTCAGGCTCGTTATTTGAGTAATAAAGTGAGAAACCTAACCCCAACTAGTTGGGGGTTAGTCCTTGGAGGAAAGTCATATTGGAAACATGTTGAGAGCCCCTGACTCCTGACCTGGAGTGGGACTTGCAAAGCAATTGAATTATTTGTCAAATATAATAAGTAGTGAGTCATAGATGATATGTAGTTTTATTAAGTTACAAGGTATTGCTAATTATGCCAATGTGTATCTGAAATGATCTATGTTGGCCTTCGTGCCTAAAAGTGAAGTTGTGACCATGAGGAAAAGCCTAACTCTCGATCAATTATTCGTCGGCCAGGTTTTGTGTAGGACCAAGACATATATATAAGGAAGGAAATAGGGTTTCATCCAAATGTAAAGGGACTTCCTCAAGCCAATGGCAAGAAGGGTTTATATATATATATATATATATATATATATATATATATATATATATATATATATATATATATATATATATATATATATATATATATATATATATATATATATATATATATATATATATAAGGAAGGAAATAGGGTTTCATCCAAAAGTAAAGGGACTTCCTCAGGCTAATGGCAAGAAGGGTTTCAATTTAATTAAAATGAAAAGGTGTCTCACCATAAGGAAGGAAAAATACTAGGAAAGAGAGCAGGCCATCGAAGGGGCCTGCTATCACCTTATGTTCATATTTTACATGGATCTCCACATTCCTTTTAGGAAGCCTCTCTGAGAGAATATTTTCGATGGAAATCATGGATCTTTGAATTTTTTTCCTTATTTTTATTCATCTTGTTTTCCATTTCTCATTCAAGGTTTGCTTAAGAATCCACCTTTTTCAACATATTAACCATCCATTTCATTAACTTTCTTATCTAATTGAGATAACATAAATATTAAGTCTTCACTTTCTTCACGAGTTAAAGATGAGGCTTAAGTAGATTTAATCCATGCAGTGGCTTTCTTTGGAGGCATTTTGGAAAATAATAATAGCCCTCCTCTTTATTACAATGAAAAAGGGGGACCTTCTGATTAACAGTTAGGCCACTAGAAAATTATGTACCTTAATTTGGAGAATATCATAATGGTTGAAGCTTTAATGACATATCTCTAATATTTGAGGCCTTCACGAAGAAAACATTTATTCTACAGTACTTTGATATATACTTTCTAGAATTTTATAGGTATGAAATGGATTTGATGTTCCAACTAAAAGTTTTAATGACTTTCCTAAAGCTTGTTGATTTTTTTTTCCTCTTCCCATGAGTAAAATTTTATACAGTGCCACATATCGAATTCTTGAAATATAATTTTGAAATTTGTACCCAAAGCACTTCTCTGTGTCTCCTAAAATTCCAAAATATTTCATAGTTTGAAATTTCCAGATAATAATATATAGCAAAAAACCAAGTTGACGTGTTTAAAATTTATTTCTTGACTATTCACAAACCCTAAATTCCATATGGTATAAACACCAAAGTATTTTGAACCAAATTATCAAATTCAAACATGTTATTCCGCAATGTTTCTCATTAATGTGGTTCAAGTTTCACTTTATGAAGCCTTATAGAAAAATGTTATATAACAAATGCCAAACTGACCTGTTTGAGACGAAATTCTGAAGCATAGAGAAACCCTAAATTATTTGGAACCTGTATCCAAAAATATATAGTGAATAAAGATCTATTACTTGGACCATATATTTACCATGATTTCATCTCAATGATATCTAAGTTTCATGGTCTAAATCCGCATAGAGAAAAAGTTATAGCGAAAATGTCGAACTGACCTATTGGAGATAGAATTTGGGGGCATTCAAAAACCTTCACTTCTTAGACCATATCTCCAAATATATAGTGAACCAAGATTTGAAACTTGAAATAGATATTTGTGGGGATGCCTTATCAATCTTCTTTAGGTTTCACTATCTAAAACCTCCTAGAAAAAAAATTATAGTAAAAATTCCATAATGACCTATTTGAAGCAACAAAACCTTAGGATCAAGAGTTTTGATACCAAATGTTATGATCCTTTGACCTTAAAAAAAATTAAGAAACTAATAACTATAGTCCACTTTGAGGGGCAAGCCTCATTTTATAATAAATACAATGAAAAATACAATGTTTTAGGATACTAAGGCTATGTGTGTGTGTGTGTGTGTGTGTGTGTGTGTGTGTGACAAATGATTCAATTATAATAAAATGGGGCCATGAGGGGTTGTAGCCTACATAGAAATATAACAATAGAAATGTAATCATTGAATATCTAGGGCTTAGTAAAGGGTTTTGGATTTAACATGGGGCTTATGTAGGGCTTAGCATAATGTCTTTGATAAATATTATTGAAACAACTTCATGTTATTAATATTGTTGTATTGGCTTTGAGCCATGTGAATTATTAAGTGAGTATATTTATGGGCTAACCTGGTACCAATAACCTCACTCTACCCCTTAGAATCAAAGAGAGGTTGATTTCTTTCCTGAGACACATATATGTATGTATGTATGTATGTATCTATGTGTATTCTAAAATTCATTTTAATAATTAAAAATATTATAGTATGCCTGCTATACCTTTAAAAATGCATTTTAAACATAAAAAAATCATGATCTAACCAAAAAATTATTTCATCATATTCTAGCCAAAAGCTCCAAAACCTAGAATAGTTAGATAACGCCATTAATACTTATTAAAAATTTTACAAAATTAACAAGAATTTATCTTAATAAAGTTATTTTGATGACTAGTTGATCATTATAATCCCTTTTTAATCAAGTCATTTTGATGACTAATCAATTGCTATAATCACAACATGGGAGGGATTAAAAATATATATAATGAAAATAATTGTATACAATCTTTATCTTTGAATTTTCACAAACTTAAATAATTTATTTTCTTATAAAAATGAGGTAAGATTTCTTTAACTTTAATTTTTTTTTCAAATTATTATTAGAAATCATGTGCAAATAAGTAAATATTCATAATCATAGTTATTATACAGTGTAAATTGATTATTAATTACTTTGCATGTTCAAAGAGATGAAGGCCAAACTAGGTTTATAATACATCATTTAACTATGGACTATCTAGTTATTCTTAGGATAATTGTTAAGGAATCATGTGATAATAAATCTAAGCTCTTCTATTGTTTTGTTGACTTTAGAAAATATTTTGACACCATTCCTACGACAAAGCCATTGAAAAGGCTAAAAGAGAGAATGATTCTTCTTGAGTTGAGTGACAAGGTTGTATGGGAATGTTATTTTCAAGCTTAGGACCATTGGGGGTTGGTAAAAAGAAATTAATTTCAATATCAAATTCAAGCAACGGTGTCCCTATCCTGTTCTCTTTTTGGCATATACATTGACAAACTAGAAGAGTGTTTGGAGGAGGAAGATTGTATTGCCTCTACATTCATTGATATAGTCATAAATAGTATTCTTTATGCTATGGTATTGTTATTTTGGAAAGTAGCCATTATGATCTCAGAAACAACTAAGAGCCCTCCAATATTTCTACTCCAAGATGGGTTTGATTGTTAATATTGAAAAAAAAAAACTAAAGTTTGATAAATAAATCCAAAAAAATCATCTATGATACTTTTGTTTCTAATAAACACTACCTAGAGGAAGGTCATTCAAAAAAATATATGGGAATCAACATACATCATAAGCTCAATTGGAATTATAGCATTGAGAAAATGGTAAATGGAGGCTAGAAAGCTTATTGTGGGCTTGAAAACAATTGTAAGTTGGTATATCTTTGAGTATAGGGAGAAATATGTGTGAAATTATCATCACTCCTATTATTTTATATGGATATGAGCTGTGAGGTTACAATACATCCATATAGTAATGGAGGAAGATTGACCAAATTCAAAAGTAGTTTATAACCTACAAAATCAAGATGAAAGCAAATACTCACTACTCTATCCTCCTAACTGAAGCCATCATTTCCCCCATTAAAAGTGTGATTATGAAGAGGTACCTTATGTAACAAATATGGATTCTGGTTCTTTTATGAACACTATTCATATGTGTCTTCTAAGGAAATAATGTCTATTTTTGTTTTCAAGAGATCTCCCATAAAGTCATTATTTTCATGCATGAAGAATGCACTCTTTTCCTAAAAACAAACTATATTTATATGTATTTAAAACGTACTCTTTCTTCAAGAAAGTTAGGAATGAATATCTATGTGCCTAGAAGCACATCATTAGCTATTTCTATCATGCATGTAATGCATAGTTATTTCACTAGAAACTTAGGAACTAGATAGAGTCACTATTCAATTAGCATAAATCCTTTTTCAAGAAACTTTTATTAAATAAAATACATATTTTAATTCAAGGAAAACTTGGCCACTTGTCACACTATGTCCTCAGGAAGTTTAAATGCCTCACCATCTTTTCTAAAGAAGATATTTTGGCTATATTTAGCAAGGATATTATTCCAAGAAAATGACAAGAGACAAGTATTTCACACACAAGACTCACATGTAGTCTTTCTAAGAGGAACTACCTATTTTATTTACCAAGAAAACATAATCAATATTTAATTGCATGCATTAACATATTTTCTTTACCAAGAAAACCTATAAAATAATCAATTTTTTATTGCATGCATTAAAATATTTTCTTTTACCAAGAAAACATATAACACATTCAACTTTTAACTGCATGCACTAACATATCTCCTTTACCAAGAAAACATATAAAATATTCATTCTTTTGTATGCATTAAAATATTTCCTCTACCAAGAAAACATATAAATAATCAATCTTTAACTGACAATCCAAAAAGAAACAACTTATTCTTCTATATAAACAATGCAGTTACTTATCTGTTCATGGCAGCCTCCTTGTCTCCATCACCTTCAACACGAAGAGAGAGAACTTTTCCTCAAGAATAATGTGTGAAAGGTTCGATCCTTGCACACTGGTCCGAAAGTTGGCGAACTCCATAGTCTGAGCGCTTCCAAGGAGTTGAAACAGTAGCCCTAGTGACAACAATATGAAGAGAATGAAACTCACTACAACTGATGCCTAGTCCGCCATTTGAACTACTGATAAACTTCAACGCACACAGAGCGAAAATGTGCCCAAAAATTGAAACAAAAGATCTGAACAAGAGCTATAATCTGCACCCTGATACAGAATCCAGTACTCAGATCAAATAATTAGCATAGAAGAGCTTAGATTCCAGAAACGCCCTAAAAATGCATCTGGCGATTTGATGCTCTGAGCCTACTCTTTGTGGTGATCTTCCCCTTCCTTTTATCCCATTGTACCATAACAAGGAGCCCTATAAACCAAATTCCCCACACAGACCTCTGCTCTCCACCATGTCACTGCTGCTACGGTTGAATACATGGCTGATTCCGTTGGGTACGGTTTCAACTAGCCCCTCCTCTATTCGATATCCAACTATTAGTTCCTCATTCAGTTTTTACAAATACCAAGAACCAATTTTATAACTGATTCGTAACTTTTGATTTTACCTTGGATTATTTATGAGAGGGATATGGCATACTCCCCCCCTTAACAAGAACACCATCCTCGGTGTTCATCTCTCATTGGAACTTTAGATTTTACTCATGATATAACCATCTAAACCACACTAAAAGCAATCCCTCCTCTTTAAAATCAAATATTTCATTCCAAGAAATGAAAACAAACAAAATTAGTAATGTTATAATCATAAGAAAGATCAATAGTCATAAGCATTCATAACTACAAATATATGCAAGTTCTAATTGCCACGAATTGGACCTTATTCAAATGAAACCAAACTCTATATCAAGTTACCATTACTTACCATCTACTCTTGAAAATCATAAGCACTTTCACGTAAGCATTTTAATAGTGGTTGGACAACCCATCAACCCTCCATGGTAAGTAATCCTATAATGTTTGACAAACAAATTCAATCGCATTAGTCATAATATTGTGAGTCAAATGAAATACTTTTAACTATCAGTCAATGTGCAATGTTAGATGATTTTCAAATAACAGTACTTTTATAAGTACATAAAGAGCTCATCACTGCTCCACATGCACACTGAATTAACTCTCACTACAGAGTACTTCTAAGAGTACCAAAAGAGCACCTAGCTCTCTAATCATCAAAATAGTCAATCACTGCATCAAGAGAGAATTTTCTTAGCCCCTAGTAAGACATTCACAAGATTAGTAATACAATAAAGGAATTAAAATTTCCAATAACTCCTTATTGAGCACTAAGCCTATTTCCTGTTAAATGTGCATGACATTTTTACACATCTATATATGAAATTCATTTTTAACATAACATATAACTAATTAGTTAATTTCTTTAGCTATGAGAACCACAATAGGCTAAAGAATTCCCAATCTATGGGAACTAGTTTCCACAACCAGATCGAGTCATTTTCACATCCAAACAGTTTCTTTGATAGAGACCTTACTAGGTCTAACATGGAATTCCACTGGCCAACCAGCTCAAACATTCAAGATCAATAAAGTTGCCTCAGGCTTTTTACCCTCTTCACCATCTTGGCAAACTCTTTTCCCTTACTGAGATCATTTATCTCTAAGGAGAGGAAATCCGGGCATACAAGTACCATCAACCTCTCCAGGCAGGTAATTGCCATCAACCCAAATCTGGGCAGACAAGTATCATCAACCCTTCTGGGTAGGTAACTGTCATCAACCCAAGGCATTCTAGCCTTTCACAACTATTTGCAACTATCTGGCATGTTAAATTTCTATTTTATCAATATCCCCAAAGTAATTTACATGATGAACCATATAATTATTATCATTAACAAAACAAACATGCATGTGCACCATGCATCTACAGTTAATCGTCAACATGGGTCCACAAGATCTAGATTGATAGGAAACACAACTGACATATATGTTGTATGCATTCTATTTTCCAAATAACACAATCATGTGTATCATATAACATTATTCTTTCTCATTTATGATTGCAATTCTCATTGCAACATTTTACGTGATGAGTTTTCTCATTGTCATTAAGCTACCACTACTTAATCCCATCAGCAACGTTAGTTATAAATATGCATCCTCTAACAAGTATTCACTTCCCAAATCTTTTAGTTTGAGGCACAATACTATCATGCATAAAAGTATATGCAAATATTCATTACTGTGTAAATGCCTATGTTAGTTGAGGTAACAATCTAAACATTTGCAATTTTCCACAATGTATTGCCATCAACAGACCAATACATGAAGTAACTATCATAATCACTTGTTTGCGAATTGTGATAAGCTTAAATCAAATTCAATTCACGCACATAAGTGCTATTAATTAGTCATACAACACTAACCAATCACAACTACCAGGCATCTTAATGAAATCATGGCAAACTTAATAAAAAATTAGTTATTACCATCAAGTCTCACTACTTGACTCATTGCATACTTTCAATATCTAAGGGGTTCTTCTAATGTCCTTTTAAAACAATTTGTCATCCTATTCAAGGATGTTCCCCATAATTTATATTCATGCATTGACTCATCAAATTTCATTCATTGTAACTTCAATCTTGTTCAATAAATGCATCATTGTTATTGCCATATTTGCAAATCAAAAGTTGGTAGTTGATTGTCACTTTACTCAATGAGTGTTCAATATTGTTCTTAAGTGCGACAAAAGTTTTATTGTCTTTTATCCTCATCAGGAATCCAATGTCATGAACATAGTTATGCAGCAACTTTATTACTTACTACTCAAAGCAGTTTAAACACGAATCACACTTATCATGCTGAAAGTAGTGTACTACATAAATAAATATGTGAATGGTTAAACTCATACCTGAGTTAATGGCCACTGACGGTGTACCTCAATTTCCTTTCCGCTTACCAATTCCCAAAGGCGCAAGTGCTGCAAACTTTAGCTCTGATACCACTTGTAATGTACCCCGGTAACCTCACATGTAAAAGGAGGGAGTTAAAAAAAATTTATACAAATTACCCACATGTAATTATCCAATTCACAACTCCACAATTCCTCATTAACCATTAGATATAATGTTCATTAATACATCAAGTAAATTGCAATAAAAGACACTAAGTTGCATAACCATTAACCACCACTGCGGTAGTGTAATAACATAAACTGTTTCATGAACCTTTCATCCATTTTATGATTTTCCTTAACCATATTAAATAATCACGTACTAGGACATTATGATTATCACATCAAACAAAGACACATCATCATCAAGGATTCAACATCATCCAACTGACAAAAAAGGCAATCACACCATTCAACATCAATATACCCTGGAAACCCCGTAGGGTGAAAACCAACAAACGTTTAATCTTATTATTGAACACTCGTGACGGTTTTCGCCCCTCACTCAGTGGCTTATAAGGGATTCCATCCCTTAACCATTGTTATAAATCATTACAATGAATTATCATTAAGTTGTCTCTTAACTAGCTAAAAGCTATTACATTTTCCATGAAAATCTTTACCTACATATCGCCTCATGCAACATCCTTGTGGCATGATTGTTCCAGCAATGTCCGATTCTACAACTCCTACTCATCTGCTTGGACCATTAACCCTTTTCCTACCACAATGTTAATCATCACTTTACTTTGGCACCAACCGCCATCGTTTCCTGTCAATGTTGTCGTCAACAAGCTTTGGCAACAAGATTAGATACAATATTAATCAATCAATAAGCAATCTCTAAAAGTGATCTTTTAAGATCTACTCATGTGCATGGGCAAGCATAACATACTAATTAATTAGTACATATGTTCAAGTAATTACTTCTTTTACTTCCACAATGTTTATTCACACTAATGCATAATTCTCTTTAAGCGATCTAACCCATTACTTCTACTAAAATGTATAACACAATCGTGATATCTTCATACATGTAATAAATTGTTGTTCCTATGCTTATGCTCATGTGTTCTTTTCACATAGTTATTTTTCGAGAACTCAACATAGTTTCTCTATCATACAAAGAACTTATCTCTATATCACAATGACTATTCTTTGTGCATACAATAGCTTATCATAATAGCCCTTCTTATATATATGCAACTCATATTCTCTTCTCTAGAATACTACCATCATTTCATGTAACAAAATTACTTACTTCTTTCATAAAAGAAGTCTTTATACCCTCAATTCTCTATCTTCCCATAGGTAGGTTCCTCATGCTTCCCTTTCAAGAAATTATTATAGATTCCATGTTTATGCATAAAAGTTCAGGAAACAATAACATGGTTAACTTAATCTTTTATGCACTAAAATCAAGAAACCGACACAATCTCATCTAACAAGACAATCTTTTCAAGAGATTATTATTTTCAAGAGAGTTAACATAATGACTTTCTCTATGTACACATGAAATCATATTTCCAAAGTCACAATAGCTACCCTTATGTGCATGCAAATTGTGTTATTGCTAACACAATTACTCTTACTTCAATGCACATAATCTTTTCATGAAACAAGTGTGGATTCTGGTTCTTTTATGAACACTATTCATTTGTGTCTTCTAAGGAAATAATCTCTATTTTTGTTTTCAAGAGATCTCCCATAAAGTCACTATTTTCATGCATGAAGAATGCACTCTTTTCCTAAAAACAAACTATATTTATATGTATTTAAAACATACTCTTTCTTCAAGAAAGTTAGGAATGAATATCTATGTGCCTAGAAGCACATCATTAGCTATATCTATCATGCATGTAATGCATAGTTATTTCACTAGAAACTTAGAAACTAGCTAGAGTCACTATGCAATTAGCATAAATCCTTTTTCAAGAAACTTTTATTAAATAAAAATACATATTTTAATTCGTGGAAAACTTTGCCAATTGTCACACTATGTCCTCAGGAAGTTTAAATGCCTGACCATCTTTTCTGAAGAAGATATTTTGGCAATATTTAGCAAGGATATTATTCCAAGAAAATGACAAGAGACAAGCATTTCACACACAAGACTCGCATGTAGTCTTTCTAAGAGGAACTACCTATTTTCTTTACCAAGAAAACATAATCAATCTTTAACTGCATGCATTAACATATTTTCTTTACCAAGAAAACCTATAAAATCATCAATCTTTTACTGCATGCATTAAATTATTTTTTTTTACCAAGAAAAAATATAACACATTCAACCTTTAACTGCATGCACTAACATATTTCCTTTACTAAGAAAACATATAAAATATTCATTCTTTTGTATGCATTAAAATATTTCCTCTATGAAGAAAACATATAAATAATCAATCTTTAACTGACAATCCAAAAAGGAAGCAACTTATTCCTCTCTATAAAGAATGTAGTTACTTATTTGTTCATGGTGGCCTCCTTGTCTCCATCACCTTCAACATGGAGAGAGAGAAATTTTCCTCAAGAATAATGTGTGAAATGTTCAATCCTTGCACACTGGTATGAAAGTTGGCGAACTCCAAAGTCCGACCGCTTCCAAGGAGTTGAAATAGCAGCCCCGACGACAACAATATGAAGAGAATGAAACTCATTACAACTGCTGCCCAGTCCGCCATTTGAACTACTGATAAACTTCAACGCAGACAAAGCGAAAATGTTCCCAAAAATTGAAACAAAAGATCTGAACAAGAGCTATAATCTGCACCCTGATACAAAATCCAGTACTCAGATCGAATAATTAGCATAGAAGAGCTTAGATTTGAGAAAAGCCCTATAAATGCGTCTGGCGATTTGATGCTCTGAACCTACTCTTTGTGGTGATCTTCCCCTCCCTTTTCTCCCATTGTACCATAACAAGGAGCCCTATAAACCAGATTCCCCGAACAGGCCTCTGCTCTGTAGCATGTCATTGCCGCTACGGTCGAATATGTGGCTGATTTCGTTGGGTACGGTTTCAACTATCCCCTCCTCTATTCAATATCCAGCTATTAGTTCATTCAGTTTTTACAAATACTAAGAATCAGTTTTATAACTGATTCATAACTTTTGATTTTACCTTGGGTTATTTACGAGAGGGATATGACAGTTTCATATAAAATATGCTAATGCAGTGGAAATGTTGATGTATGTGATAGAATGCATTAGAATTGATATTTTAGTGATTTTGTTCATGGTTATGTTGATTTCTATTTTACAAGTATTGTTAAAAAAATTATTGGTTGAATGTGAAAGGTTTAAGAAACAATTGCTTTATCGATTATTATGGTAGAATATATCTTTTTCTCACATGTTAGCATGAGGAAAGTTTTATTGAATGGGCCTTTCGTGTGAGATTCTAAGAATGTATAATGATTTAATTATATTTTGTGATAGTCTAAGTTCTATCCATTTAGATTGGAATCCATCTTATCATAGTAAGACTAGGTATGTTGAAATGAATGTATAATGATTTAATTATATTTTCTGATAGTTTAAGTTCTATCCATTTGGATAGGAATCCATCTTATCATAGTAAGACTAGGCATATTGATATTGGGTATCATTTTGTAGCACAAGTTATTGATGGAGGTGGAGTATATCTTAAAACAATCCACACTCAAGAACATTTGTAGAGATGTTTACAAGGCCAATGTTGTTACAAAATATGTGGTGGTGTTTGCATTCTCTTGGCTTATAGAAGAGGTGATGATATGGCTTAGACAAGGTTTCAAGTAAAATGTTGTAGAGGTTGAGATTTTTAAAATTTGTGACCACAAAAGTAAAAGAAATTGGAAATTAAATTAAAAAATTACTTCGTGTAAATTTTTTGGTAGTTTGTATAACAAATCTAATCGTGTCAAGATAAAATATATGAAGGCAACCATAGAAATGATGGGAGTGGGTTGTGGTTGTAAGCCCAGATAGAAATATCAAGGGAACATTTTTAGCTTGATTGTTAGGTGGAGTGGGTTGTTAGCTTGATTTTTCTTCTTGGTATAAAATTCCTTATCTTACACATTGTTATCATTTAAACATGTAAAATTTATGTTGTATGAATTATTCAAATTTTGTCATTATTACACCACTATTAATATCTTATATAAGTTACACAAACAAGTACCCTATTTTCCTCATTTAAACATGTAAAACTCATGTTGTGTGAATTATTCATTTTTTTGTCATTATTACTCTATTATTAGTATCTTATATAAGCTACACTAACAAGTACCCTATTTTCCTCATTCGTATATGAGTGAAGAAAAAAATTCACTCAGTGTTATCTGCAGCTTGTACAAAATATTAGCAGACTTAACATCTATATAGCATTTAAAAGATATTATTGTGTTGGGCCTGGAAGAATATAAAGAATTGGAGGCAACAATCCAACCCTATTTTCCTCATTGGTATATAAGTGAAGAAAAAAAACCACTCAGTGATATCTGCAGCTTGTATAAAATATTAGCATACCTAACATCTATATAGTGTTTAAAAAATATTTTCATGCTGGGCGTGGAAGAATATAAAGAATTTGAGGCAACAATATAAATCTTGCACCTTGAATCAATCCAATGATTCTAAGCACCATTGCACCATTGATATTTCCATGTCTTCTTGATGGTTACAATTAACTTATGATTTTTCTATTTCACTTGGAATTTACTAGTACCATGGCATAATGTTTTGCATAATAAATTCTTAATAGATAGATATTTTGTTAGTATATAAATAAACCAAAAAACATTATCCTTTTTCATTTGTTTAATTTTTAATCACATAAAACATGACAATTTTTTTTTTTATTAATAAAAAATCTTTGTTTAAAAAACCATTTAAAAATTATTAATATATTTCTTTTATTTCTTTAATATATATTTTCCCTTTACAATTATTATTTTATTGTTCTAATGATTGAAAAAAAAATTAATTGATACAATTGTAATATGGATATTTCAGATATGCATTACCAAAACTGAAAGAAATGTATAATAAAAGGAGATTATGAAAATCCATACTGCAGATAAACTTTCTAAATGCTACACTATATAGTTGGAAAGAAGGAATCGTCTATTATATAAATTCACCAATCTAGGATTCACAGAACCAAAAAGACGCTAAATACTTAATGAGCTTTAGATAATTTCTTCTGAATTTTATAAAATATAGAATGCCGGTATATTTTATCCCTAGAAAATTCATGAAACACATATCACACCATATGGAAAATGTTATGCTTTTATAATTATATTATACTATAACATCTAAACTAAAACTTGAAACTTGGATTTTGGCCTTTTTCTCTTGCATGTAAGGGACGTAGCGATGTAAGGACGTGAATATGGTCACGTATTCATCCATGGTTAAGGTTCCCAATCTTAGCTCGTGGAATTCTTTCGCTTTTTCATCATAATAGCGTTCAATTAGATATTTGTCCTTGAAATGTTTTTGAAATTCATTCCATGTAACCTGTTCTTTGTCAATTTTACTTACTATCTTGATTTCCCCCCACCAGAGAGTCGCATTTCTCAGTGGATAAACCAACAATTGTGCCTTTAGTTTGTCAATGTACTCATAAATATGAAAGTACTTGCCCATATCGATTAACGAGGCTACTACAACCTCTTCAAAGTCTCCCTCAAAGAGTGAAGGGTTAATTTTCTTGAATTCTCCTTATAATTCTGACTTTTGTTTCTTGGTTTCACGTTGGTCAGATACATTGTCTGAGTGTCCCTCTTCATCCTCTCTATGTCTTTCAGCCGATTAAACGTTTTCTTCTCCATGTTGAGCGGTGAGGGTCTTTTGTCAATCTTTTACGCTGGGGTCTGGGTGGCATTGATTTTATCGATTGGACAAACTTCTTAGGATTCCTTCCTATTCTAAGTGCAATCATTCATTATTTGTTCTCAAACTGGTCATTTCCGCACATAACGGCTACACAGTTTCAAGTAACATTGCATTAGCTTGCCAAGATTCCTCACCTAGCTGTATCCAGATATCTAGATTAGCATTCACATAAGTTGCTCCGGGTGATTCAGGTGGTCTTGTGTTTCTCTACATGATGAACTTTATTTTCTTTTGCTGATGGGATATTTTCTATTATCTGTATCACACATTGGTTGATATAGTTAAAGCACAAGTACAGGGTTCCTCTACATAGATGTTCCCAAAGAGTTTTAGTGTACGAACCTGTGCTCTGATACCATTTGTAACATCTAAACTAAAACTTTATATATTTTTTTTTATCTTTAATATAATGTTCCATTGATCTTTATCATTAAAATGTTGTACTATACACATATATGTTTTTATGGTGTTTATATCGCGATTATACGACGCCCTGACCATATCATCGAATGGAATTAATCACTAATTAACTAGCAGGTATGGATATCCAACTGGGGATTCTCTTGGTTAATCGTGCACATGACTTTGCACTTTTCTATGATGTACTTTTATGTAACCAGCTCAAGAAAAAGATAGAAAAGATAGATCAATTCCTTAGAATTTAGCCTCTTCGAGGGGGCAACCTCCTTTACATTACATAAATGAACAATTATTGGATGATTCAAATGACAAAACCACCTTTCTATATATAGGAGTCTAAGGAGTCACAATATAACCCAGCCGACCTAACAATAATAATATAAATCCACAAAAATAACAATAGAGGGATTCTATGGGGCACAGTAATAACAATATGGGGGCAATAGGGCACAACAATATTAATAAGGGGTACAACTACAATAGTAATCGGGTAATCACTAGTATTATAGGGACCCCACATGCCCCTCTCCTTCAGAAAAAGTGTTGTCCTCAACACTTGAGTAGTTTTGGGTACTTCTGTATAAAATTCTCATCCTCCCATGTGGAATCTTCGGCGGATAAGTTCTTCCACTTGATAAGATACTCCGAAATTGATCGATTTCGTAGCTGTCGAGTTCTTATTTCTATGACTTCTTCCGGTTCCAATATAATTTTCCCTTCCTCATCAAGTTCTGGCAATATTGTTTGAACTGGGAGCTTGTCGCCTATAACCTTCTTTAAATATGAAACATGGAAAACTGAGTGCAATTGAGAAGCTGCAGGAAGCTCCAATTTGTATGCCATAGTACCAATCTTTTGCAACACCTTGTACGGACCATAATACTTTGGTGATAATTTATTATCCTTCTTAGCTTGCTTCAGGGACATTTGCTTATATGGTTGTAGCCTTAAGAATACCCAATCACCTACATCAAAACTTCTTTCACTGCGATGTTTATCTGCCTATTGTTTCATTCTATTTTGTGCCAACATGAGGTTATCCTTTAAGAGATGGAGGACTTGTTGTTGATGTTCGATGTGATGTTCCACTACTTAAACCTTAGAATTTTCTATTAAATATGATGTGATGGATGGTGGCTGATACCCATAAAGTGCCATAAATGGAGTCATTTTTGTTGTTGTATGGAAGCAAGTGTTATACCACCATTCAGCCATAGGCAACCATTTGACCCATTGTGTCTGTTTATCAGATACAAAGCAACGAAGATATCCTTCCAAACATTTGTTTACTATCTCAGTTTGCCCATCAGATTGGGGATGATAAGATGAGCTATGAGCTAACTGAGTACCAAGACAAGAAAATAATTCTGTCCAAAAATTTCCAGTGAAAATGGGATCTCTGTCACTTACAATAATCTTTGGGTTTCCATGTAGCTTTTGAATTGTTTCCATAAATGCACTAAAAACTGTATTGGCTTTAAATGGATGTGATAATGCACAAAAATGTGCATACTTGGTAAGTCTGTCAACTACCACGATGATGACACTCTTTCCCTCAGACTTGGGTAAACCTGTGATAAAATCCATTGAAACCTCCTCCCAATGTTCGCTTGGAATGGATAAAGGTTGTAATAGACCTGGTGTCTTAATTGTTTCAACTTTATTTTGCTGGCGAACCAAACATTCCGCAACAAACTTTTGAATATCTGATTTAAGGCCCTCCCAAAAAAATTCCTTCTTAACCCTATGGTAAGTTTTTAAAAGTCTCGAGTGCCCTCCTAAGGGAGAAGTGTGCAATTCCATAAGAATCTTTTGTTTTAGCTCGGAATTCTTACAGAGGTATAAGCGATCTTTGTACCATAACGAATCATTTTTCCAACTACATGTATACGACATACTAGAATCTCGTTGTAACTTTCAAATAAGTGCCCACACTTCTTCATAATTCTTCCATTCCTCCCTTGCTTCATTTATCCAATCTGGTTGGATAATAGAAATGGCACACAACAATGTTTCCACATCCTCATCCTTTCTTGAGAGTCCATCTGCCACCACATTTTGCTTCCCTTTTTTGTAGATGATTTCAAAGTCATAACCCAACATCTTTGTGACCCACTTTTGTTGCTCTTCAGAGGATAATCTCTGTTCTAAAAAGAATTTAAGACTATCATGATCAGTTTTTACCTTGAAGTGTCTTCGCATTAGTCAGGGTCGCCATTTATTAAGTGCATGGAGTATTGCCAACATTTCCTTCTCATAAATAGCTTTGTGTACAAACTTTCCCTTGATTGGACGACTTTCAAAAGCAATGGGTCTTTCATCTTGCGTTAAAACAACACCAATTCCATTTCCTGAAGCATCACATTCTATAATAAAGGTTTTCGTGAAGTCTGGTGTAGCTAACACAGGTGCTTGGCACATTGCCTCTTTAAGATGTTCGAAGGCCTTTGTTGCTTCCGGAGTCCATGAAAATGCACCTTTCTTCAATAGTGTTGTTAGAGGTGCTGCTATTCTCCCATAATTCTTAACAAACTTGCGATAATACCCGGTCAACCTGAGAAATCCTCGCAGATGCTTTATGGATGTGGGCATTCTCCATTCCTTAATGGCTTTAATTTTGCTAGGGTCTACCTTAACTCCTTCATGAGATACAATATGAACCAGATATTCCACCTCTTGTACTCCAAAGAAACATTTGAATCTTTTTGCATATAATTGTTTTTCCTCCAATAGTTGTAGCACCCTGTCAACATGTTCAACATGATCCTTCCAAGACTTGTTGTAGATCAGTATATCATCAAAGAATACTAACACAATTTTTCTAAGGAATGGTTTGAAAATTGAATTCATCAAACCTTGAAATATTGAGGGTGCATTGGTAAGGCCAAAAGGCATGATCAAAAATTCATAATGACCCTCATGAGTTCTAAATGTCGTTTTCAGAATGTCTTCAGTCTTCATTCTGATTTCATGATATCCTAAACGAAGATCCAACTTGGTGAAGTAAATTGATCCATGTAATTCATCTAGTAATTCATCAATGACAGGAATGGGAAACTTATCTTTAATAGTGAGCTTGTTGAGCTCCCTATAATCTGGACACATGTGCCATGATCGATCCTTTTTGTGCACCAATACTACTGGAGCAGAGGAAGAACTTTGACTTGGTTGAATTATACCAGCCTCTAGCATTTCGGCAACCATACGTTCAATTTCACCCTTTTGGGCATAGGGATATCTGTACGTCCTAATGTTTGGAGGAACACTTCTTGGAATCAGATGAATAGCATGATCATGATCACAAATAGGTGGGAGACCTTTGGGGGTCTCAAATACCTTGGAATGATTGTCCAAGACTATTTGGAGATCTGGAGAAATAGATGATTCCAATGTGGAAACATCCAGTGAACATAATTGTGCAATTATACCTTTTTCTTCCTTTTTTAGAAGTTTTGTCATATCATTAGAGCTTATTATCTTTCCCAGTTTCCTTGCAATACCTCTTAATACAACTTCCTTTCCTTCCATAGAAAATTTCATGAAAAGTTTGAAAATTAAAAGTTATTGTACCCAAGGATTGTAGCCATTGGACTCCTAGTACAACATCAGCACCTCCCATTGGAATGGAAAGCATTGGGCTAGTCAATACATATTCTCCCATGGATAGCTTGATATTATGGCACTTCCCAGAGCAATTTATTGTTCCTCCATTTGCAATCATCACTTGACACTCTGGTGCTGGATATAGGAAGCAATTCAATTCTTTTGCTACCCTACAATGAATAAAATTGTGGGTGCTTCCTGAATCAATCAACACTATTACCTTTTTCTTCTTGATTTTTCCTTCTATCTTGATGGTTTGAGGAGTGGTAATTCCCACCAATGCATTGCAATATATGATTGGATTCATTTGTTCTTCATCTAGGCTTTGTTCCTGGAGTATATCCTCTTCTTTTGACATTTCTTGCTCCTTTTCTTCTTCCCCTTCACAATCTATGAAGAATAATTTCTTCTCAGCACACTTATGACCTTTAGTGTATTTGCTATCACAACTGTAACAAATCCCTTTTGCTATTTTTTCTTCCAATTGTTGTGGTGTCAACCTTATTGGTTGTGGAAGACTAGCGGCAACACCACTTCCATCTTTACAGATGTGAGTGGTATGCTTCCTAGTTTCCATAATTTTGCTATCCATTTTTCTTGCTAACCTGAATGCCTTCTCTAGTGAATCAGGTTCCCAAAGGCGAACATCATGTTGGATATTATCCTTTAAAGACCCTATGAACACATCAATCCTATGCTCCTCTGGAATATCTTTACTCTTATGTTCAATTTTTGAAGTCCTCAATGTGCTCCACTATTGAACCCTTTTGTTAAGACTTATCATTGCTAAAAAAAGTGTTGCTTTTTGTATCCTCATAATGTGCTATCAATTCTTTCGTAAAAATTTCCCAAGTGATAAATTGTTTACGAGAGCAAAGCCATTGATACCATACAAACTGATTTGTTCCAAATATAAAGTTGCAATACGTACCTTTTGTGTGTTTTGCACATTATTGAGATCGAAAAATTGCTCCATCTGTAATATCCATGTTGCGGATCCTTGCCATCAAACTTCCTCATATCGATTTTTGGAATATGGTGCATCTTCGATCCAACATTAGAGTCTATG
>APFE031707514.1:72846-202388 GCA_000404065.3 Pinus taeda | reverse complement strand
AGAGTCTATGGAATCATGATTAACATTTCTTTTGTTCTCATCATGAGTTTCCTTTACTACCCTTTCACCTTTAGTGACCCTTTCTTGTAGCAACTTATTCATATTTATCTTCAAGTCTTCCATGTCTGTTTTCAAATCTATCTTCAAATCATCCGTCTTAGATTGCACATCATTCATCTTAGCTTCTACACTTTTCTTTAAACAATCCATTTTAGATTTTGTTCCTTTTGGTGCAAGTGACACTTATTGCACTTGGTCTCGTAATTTTGATATATCATGTTACATTTCTGCCTCTTCTTCATGAGTCATGCTAAAGCTTTCAGGTCGCCTAATAGGTGTTTCCATTTTCTTTCTTTAGGGCATCAATTACTGATAATAATGCTTCACTATGCCCTTTTAATTCCTTCAAAATAAATTTTCAAACCAAGCTTAAGCAAACATTTAAAAAATATACACACCTTTTTTCACTTTGTAGGAGCTCGATATTGCCTCTGATGTATCTCTATAATTTTGGATCATATAGTTTTGAAATTGTAACCTATAGTAGCCCTATATGTCCTCTTTCCAATGTCACCAGTCTGATCCCAATTGGATTCTTCAAGAATGAGTTATGCACAATCTCCCAAGATGACCCGATTATAGAAATTTCCAGAAGAGCGAACTTGTATGAAGCGCGACGTGTCCTTCTTTTGACCTTTGGCTCTAAAAAATATATACAAGAAAACTAAAGTCTGTCCTATTTCTGTATCTTCTTACGAAATTTTAATCCGATGCCCAGAGCGAAAGTTATGACGATTTTTCCTAGGTCACCTGTTTGGAATGTAATTCAGGACTCTGCAAAAAGACCAACTTCCTCAGATCATATCTCCGCAAATATAGCATGCAAATCTTTGAAATTCGGACCCAATATTTAGCGCGATGTCTTCTCAAATGGGTTTTTTTTTTTACTTCTGAAACATCGCAAAAAAAACGTTATAGTGAAAATGCCACAATGACCTGTTTGGAGCAGCGAAACCCTAGAATCCAAAGCTCTGATACCAAAATGTTATGAAACTAGCTCAAGAAAAGATAGAAAAGATAGATCAACGCCTTAGAATTAAGCCTCTTCAAGGGGGCAACCTCCTTTACATTACATAAATGAACAATTCTTGGATGATACAAATGAAAAGACCTCCTTTCTATATATAGGAGTCTAAGGGGTGATAACATAATCAGAGCCTACATAACAATAATAATGTAAGGGCACAATAATAACAATAGTGGGCTTCTATGGGGCACAATAGTAACAATAGGGGCACAATAGGGGCACAACAATATTAATAAGGGGTACAACTACAATAGTAATGGGGTAATCACTAGTATTATGGGGACCCAACACATCATATTTGATTGCTTTGACTGCCTCTCTAACATCCCAGGCTTCCGAGGCGATGTCCTCCTCTCAGTCATGAAACCCTACTTTTCTCTCTACATCCTCCCACTACCTATACTCCTCTTCTTCTTTGACCCCTTCCAGTAGTCTTAAACGCAAGGGAGGACTAAACTTTAGGCCGATCCAGTTGGCCTGCAGATTTTGCATTCACTGTTTATAGAGGGGCACTCTTGCCAAGGCCTCCCTCATCCTGGTTGGGGAGTGGTATTCTTTTATCTTCAGACTGTGGGATAGTGTGTTCCATCTCCTTGTGCAAGCATGAATGCAGTTATCCCCCAATAGTCTTTCCATGTCCTCGAAGTGAGCAATAGCCTAAGCTTGTCTCTCAATGTAATATGGGAGAACCTTCGGGTTGTTGGCCAGGTGTTGATGGACATATGTTAAAGCTGAGGGATATTCTGGTTCTTCCTTGATCATGAGTGGCTCACTTAGCTCCCTATTCATAATATTCTGAATCTTTTCTGCCCTCTATTCCTCGTGGTTTAACCAAGAGGTCATGGCCATGAGTTGCACATCTCCCAATGCAGCATTGGGGTCCCACAGGTTCATGTTTGGAAGGGCCAAGTTGTGTAAATAGAATTCTAACAACTTGGCCTTATCTTCTATTGAGCTACTATCACACAAATCCATGAACTGATGGTAATTCTCAAATGGAATGGTGCCCCTTTGGGCCAAGGTGTTAATTTGAAATTGCAACCATTGATCTTTAAGATATAAGGAATATGACTTAGCAGGTTGCCTACATTGTAAGGCTTCTACTGCCCAGCTGGCCATGCAGGCTAGTTGGGTTTCTTTTTCTTGCACCTTTTATTTTAAAAGCTTTATTTCTTCTACTGCTTGTGACTCCTTTTCCTATAGAAGTTTTTTCAACGTCTCAACCTCATCCTACAACTTTCCCTCTCTCTATTGTTCGTCAGATGTTTCCTTGTCTACTGGAGGCCTTTCCTACTGTTGTTGTTCTTCAAAAATCGATGGCCTATCTTCCTTATGACCTCCCTGTAGCTGTAACTATTGTTTCAGCAGCTCATTCTACTCCTATAATTTGGCCCTTTGACTACTTTCCACGTGCCTCACCATGGCCAACTCTTTTCTTGATTCCTTGAGTTGTTCTTCCAGGTAGCCTATGTCTGCCACACCCTTGGATTTGGAAATCGTCATCTAGGTTTGAGTCCTAACCCATTATTGCTCTAATGCAAAGAAGAGTGGCATAGCAAACTTCTGGGAAATGATCTTCCCAACTTCTAATAGCTTGTACTATGAGCCCAAGCTAGGCTAAGGGCTTGGTTCTAGTATCTCCTCGGTCTTTTATTCTCCCTGTGATTGTTTGGCTACATTTTCCTCCAATCTCTCAGTCTCTTTTAAGTTAGCTAGAGTTTCCTGTAGAGTGTCTCAGCTTCCTGTAGAGCTATCTTTGAGTCCATCATCTTGATTCCTTCTCTCCAGGTGGAGGTTTTTGGGCTTCCTCATTCATAAGTGATAGATATATTTGTAGGAGACTCTTCTTTTGGTTTAGTTGTTATGTCCTTAATGACAATTGGCTCCTTTGACTATGGTTGGGATCTGCCCACTTTGATCCTTGTGCTTTTCCCTGATTTAAAGTACATGGAGTTTTGCCTCTTTCTCTTCCCTTTTTGTTTTGTAGGTGTGCTTAAGGCAGCAAGCACAATTGCAACCTCCCTTGCCAACATCTTAGGTGATTTCTCCTCTTGTTGTTATTTTTCCTTCCTTCCGGTAGAAATCCCTGTGTCCATTGTTTCTGTCTGTGTTGCTGATATCTTAGGGTGTGTCTTTTACTTTTGTTTCTGTGTGCCTACTTTGGCTGGAGTAGCCTTCATTTGGGCTTTCTTGGCCTTCTCTTTTCTACTCTGCATCCTCTTTTACCTTGGTGTTTTTGTTGTTGTTTCTTCATCTATTTTAGGCTTAGCAATCTGGCCCATTTCCCCTTTTTCTTTCTATTCTTTCTATGCTTGAATGTCCTGTGTTCCTTCATCATTGTTTTTCTCACCTTCTTCAGTGTGCTCTCCCTCCTCACTACTAGATGGGGTGACGTTTTCAGCAAAATTTCTAATGTTGTCATCCTTGGACATGTTTCTGAAGAGTTCCCAAGATATGGGGATAGTGTAGGTGTGTAAAGCATCTTCCACCAATAGTTTGATGAGCCCATGATGGGCCAACTGATCTGGGATCCCTTCATTTAACTTTGTACCACATTCAATTAGAAACTGAAGAAGGAAATAGGGGATGCTCAGTTTCTAGGCTGGAGGCAAGTCAATCCCATGCCTTAGTTCACACAACAACCTGAAATGATATCCATAGATGATGTTAAACCTCCCTTTCCATGTGATGTACTTCATAATTTGAAAACTGACTTCACTCTAGAGAGGAGGCAAGTTGGTTCTTCTAACCCAATTTTTATCTTCTACAGGATGCTCCTCGGGCAGAAAGAATGTTTTCTTAGCAACTTGGCCCAATGACCTCTCTTCTTTGGTCCAAGGGAGCCCCAATGGTAAACCGGTAACTTGACTAATGAGCTCAGGGGTAAGTTCTAGGTTCAAGCCCATAAAACTAACTGTGGCATGTGTCTTTGATTGAGGTCTCGGGGACATTAAAAGCTCCTTAGTTGTCTCCTCATCATCACCCTGAGTTTTGTCAAATAAGGATATCCAATTTTCTCGGGTGAAAAGGTCCACGACCTTAGGATGCTAGTGTAGTTTGATAGAGTCCAAGGGTTCTTTCCTTACAAATCATCCTCGCATGGTGAGAGTGCTCTTTTTATGTTTTGTTTAGAAAAGGAAATGCTCAGGTAACCAAATAGTTAATCTAAAACATAGGATAGTTGAATTTGGTTTCCGCTAAACCCAAGAAGGAATTTCTCGTGTGTTCAATATCAACTAGCAACAATTCCCTTGTTTTAAGACTGTTGTCACATGGAACTCGAATGTCTATTTATGGAAGGAAGAATTTTTGTTTTTATAGATAGAGCATAAGGACACAAGTTCTCTTCTCAGCACATAAATAGATATGAAAATTCAAAAAAAAAATTACACACACAGGTTGGCCTCTATGACCGCATATATCTTCCCTACAGGAGAATTTAAAAAGAAAACATGGAGGAGATTTTTGATGTAGAAAAAAACTTGGGGAAACTTAGTGAACTATGTAGGTAGACGTTTTACTTCCAATACACAGGCAGACTTTTGCTCTGGCTTTCCAATCTGATGCTATTCAATTCACCACCTTGCACAAACATATCATTCATAGAGGATTTTTTTTCGAGCCTACCTCGTTTGGAGCTCCAAATTCAGCAAAAATCCCAGGTTTTCCTTCTCTATAGAGCTGTTCTGCATGTTCTGTAGAAGGCCCCCAATTCCTGTAGAATGCCAATGTGCTTCCAAGCGAGCCTGATATGCGGGATATTTTCGAAAGAAAGTAGAAAAACCCGTGGAGGATGATTGGTTAACATTTTTTTGAAGTGGTGGATGCATACTCCAGTCGAGGACGTTGTGAGTGCAGAATGAACAGAAGGTGGTGCATGTTTCAGCCAGGCATCTTTAATCTACAATGTGATTTGTGGTGAGGGGATGAGGTGGCCCGACCAGACTGTTGATCCGACGTCATGGCCATAATGTTTCTGCGTGTTTCTAACTGCCATCAACTCCTCTCTGCCATTATCCACCGGCACCACTACTAGTCCCAGTGATTTCTCCCTGAATGGACACTCCACACATGTTGGTTGCACATCTAATCAACAATTTTGAATGTAATGGGGCTCGTTTGGATCCCACAAGGATATGTAACTGGCAGAGGGTGGCCAGCTGACTGACCACCGATTCTCCTCAATCCGAACCATTGCCATAGGCATGCAGCTTTTAAAATATGATTTATGCAATTGACGAATGACTTTAGGCACTTACCTACATGGTCGTGACCGTGTTATGCAGATTTTGGGTTTTCGAACCCATTCCTTTGTGTGTTGTTGTTGCATGCATGGGTTTTTCTAGCCATTCCTTCGTGTGTTGTTGTTGCATGCACGAGTTTTGGAACACATTCCTTCGGTTGCTGTTGTTACATGCACACTGCATGATTGGCCTCGGCTGCTGCTGATGTTCCTACATTCAAAACAAGCTCTTCACATTTCTCCTCTGCCATCCTTTGATGTCCCTGTCTCTGGAGTATGTCTTCTAGAGGGATCAACTGCTACAGGATTATTGTAGGATGTCCTGTAGCTGCTTATCCTCCTGGAATGCAAGCTAGAATGAGTAGGGTTATACTACTGACAAGGGTCTCGGATGATGAGGAGTCTAGATGGAGGGTGATAGGTATGGTGAGTGAGAAACTGCTACTTTATTTGTCAATAAAATTTTTTGCTGGCAGTATGAAGAAAATAGGGTTTTTTGTGTGTGACTGTGTAGGAACAAATAAAAGGATGAGTGTAATGGACGTGTAAAGAGATGGAAGAGGGTGACATATGGTGATGGATGGAAGCAAGGATGTTTACAGGCTTCGTGGATAGATTTCCAACCTTCGGGTCCTCCTCGGAGATCGATCTTGGCTTGTTTGTAGGCTCTACCAGATCTTCCTGTAGAAGACATAGAACTTCCTATAGAAGGTGAAATATCAGTTTCAATGAGACCAAATCTTGGGAAAAGGTTGTGGTCATGGAGGAATGGATTGTGAGGGATGCTTGCAGCCTAGTGCTAACATCTGTCTTTATTTTTTGCGATCCTCCTAACCTGCAATGTCCTTCCTACAACCTACAATTATTCAACAAAAATTAGGTTTGTTTTTCTGTTTTTTTTTTCTTTTTTGAGATAGCTGGGGTGGCTCCAGGAGGTTTTCACCCTCACTATCTACCCTGGGCACCTCCAAGAGATTTTCACCCAAGGATATTTTTTTTTTTTTTTTTATGCTCAAGATGTGGGTGGAGTGGAGACAGGGGCCTGCTCCATTACCAGCACTAATTTATCCAGAGTTTCAATGAACTCGTGCTTAGAAACGAGCTTCCTGTAGATTTTCAATCGATGCCCATTAATGAGAATGGCAATGGCTTCTTCATCAATGGTCCTGATAAGGACTGAACCATTAACATTGAATTCTCCACTATATATAGTCCTAGCCATCTTGTCCTCAGATTCCCTTTGAAATCCTTGTATCTCAAGTCATATAACAACACCCAATCTCTTGGCTAAAATTGCCTTTCATTAAGGTGTCGGTCATGCCATATCTTTCTTTGGAGTTGGACCACCTCTGAGTCAAGCTGGGCCTACATTCTATGTTCATCTAATCCATTCAGCTGTAGTAATCTTTCCTGTTGTGCATGGCTGAGATCTAGGTCCAGCTGAGCTGCCAACCTCAATGTCTTGTATTCAAATTCTATGGACAACAAAACCTTCTTCTCGTAGACCAGCTCATAAGGTGTGAAACCTGTTGTAGTTTTCCAAGTGGTGTCGTAGGCCCAGGTGGCCTCAACCAAGCGATCTGCCCAATCTTTTCTGTTGGTGTTCACCACTTTAGTCAAAATCTCTTCCAAAGCTCTATTAATGACTTCCACTTACCCATTTTCTTGCGGATGATAAGGGGTGGAAGTTATGTGCTTAATCTTGTGATGAGCGAGCAGGTCTTCAATCAGGTTAGAAGTAAACTGACTTCCTTGATCTGTGACTAATTCTCTTCGGTAACCAAACTTGTAGAAGATATTTTCCCTCAAAAAACTCAGCCACTTTTTCTTCTATTGCTACCTTGATTGCCTCTGTTTCTACCCACTTTGTCAGGTAGTCCATGCGCACAATGATGTAAGACTTTTTTTTTAAGGAGGGTTGATAGGACCCACAAAGTCCATGCCCCACTTCTCAAATGGCTTGAAAGTGACTTGAGGTTGGAGGGGCATTTCATCCCTTGGAGTCGATTTCCCCATCCTTTGACATTGTTCACATTGGCTGATGTATCTTCTAACATCTTCATGAAGAGTGGGCCAATAGTAGCCTGCCTGTAGAATTTTGAAGGCAGTCCTTTTTGCTGCAAAGTGGCCTCCACAAGGTCCATCATGACAGGTTAGGAGGATGTCAAAAACTTCCTCCTCCCTAACACAACACCTCAAAATCTGATTTGGGCGAAGTTTAAACAAGTTGCCCCCAATCCAAGTGAATGGGGCACTTTTCCTCACGATCTTGCTCTTTTCTTTTGAGGATAGGTGGGGCGGGAAATGTGCTAAAACCAAGTAATTTTCTATATCAGGAAACCATGGAGAGAGTACTAAAATAGCAAACAGGTGTTCATCTGCCATTTGATCATCCACCATCCCTTCTTCACCTACAGGCAAATCTAGTCTAGATAGAAAATCAGCAACAACATTTTCCTTTCCTAGCTTATCAACAATGGTCAAATCAAATTGCTGAAATAAAAGCGACCATCTAATGATATGAGCATTCACATCAGGTTTATTCATCAAATACTAAATTGTAGCATGATCAATGTGTACGAACGTTTGATAACCAGTGATGTAGTGTCTAAACTTGTTTAGGGAATGGACCATAGCTAGGAGCTCTTTCTCAGTTACAGTATAGTTTAACTCTGCCTTAGACAGGTTTTTGGCGACAAAGTATATAGCATACGGTAGCTTCCCTTCAACATGTCCTAAGGCTACTCTTATGGCTTTGTTCAAGGCATTAGTGTGGATGTGGAAAGGTAGGGCCCAATTTGGACCTCTCAAGATTGGGTAATTACCATCGTTTCTTTCAACTCATCCAGAGCCTCTTGACAGTTGTTAGTCCATATAAACTCAACATCTTTCCCCAAAAGACCAAACAATGGAGAGGCTAGCTTACTGAAATCTTTAATGAACCTTCTATAATATCCTTCTAACCCTAGAAAACTCTGAACATCTATTACCTTTTGAGGAGGTGGGAACCCTTTGGATGTTAGCAATTTTGTTGGGATCCACCTGTAATCCTTGCTGAGAAATTGAATGACCTAGGATGGTCCCTTCGGTCATCAGGAATTCTCATTTTTTGGGATTGAGGGACAAGTTCATTTCAGTACACCTGCTTAAAACTTTTCCCAGGTTAGTCAATGCTTCTTGGAAGTTGGACCCATAAGGAGTAAAGACATCCATATGGATTTCCACCAAATCATGAACTAGCTCAACGAATATGCTCAGTACTACTCTCTGGAAAGTGGCAGGAGCATTTCATAACCCAAAGGGAAGGACCTGGTAGGCAAAGGTATCCCATGGAGAAGTCAAAGTGGTCTTATCTTGGTCTTCCGGGCTGATTTCGATCTAACTATACTCGCTAAACCCACCTAGGAAAGAAAAGAACTTCTTCCCTGCCAGTCCATCTAACACTTGATCTATGAAAGGTAAAGGGAAATGGTCCTTCTTGGTGGCTTTGTTAAGTTCTCAATAATCTACACAAAGACTCCACTTCTCTTTTTTCTTGGGCACAAGCACTAGAGGAGAAACCCACTCACTGTCAAAGATGGGGTAGATGAATCCCACATCCAACAACTTTTGCAATTCTTCTTTGACAATGTCCTTAAGGGATACATTCATTCTCCTCTGAGGCTACCTGACCAGTTTACAATCCACTTTAATGTAAATGTGATGGGCACAGACCGAAGGTGGACTCCTTTCATCTCCTTATAGCTCCAAGCAAAAGCATCTAAATGGTGGTTCAATAAGCTACACAACTCCTTCTCTTGAGAGGGGGATAGGGATGAGTTGATCTTTAAGGTTCTTTCAGGGAAAAATTCCACATTCTTAACTTTGGGAGACATCGGATCAGCCACACAGAGGTCCACTGGAGCACTGGCATGGGTACCTTCCACCAACTCCTCTAATGGAAACACACTGGGGGGTGGATTTTAAATCAAATTCTCAATCAAGTCATCCTCGCTTTGAGGACCTCCCTTGGTGGCTTCCATTGTGTACATTGGTGCAAAGTAGACTTCATCCTCATCTTCCTCCTCTAACCGGAGAGGTAAGTCATGTTCTAGCAGAGGTTGGGTAGGAGGATATACGACTAGCTGTTTGGACATAGGCCCATTCTTGATGGTCATGTTCCTAGCTCGACAACTGATGTAAGCATCCACAGTAGCTAACCAAGGCCTTCCCAAAATGTGGGGGTATCCTGTGAGTTTTACCTTTGGCTAAAGGACCAAGAAGTTCACAGGGTACTCCCAAGAATCTATAGAGACCATGACAACTTCCACAATCCCTTTGGGAGTCATGATGGAGTATTCTACTAACTGTAGGACTATCGAGGTCTTTCTTAGGGAACTCTGAAGGTTGAGTTTGAACATAGTGTCCCTGGTCATCACATTAATGGCAGCCCCTAGATCAACAAGGGTGTGGGGGATTATGGTGCCATTGATGTGGACATCAACTACAGGACTCCCAGGGTCCAAATATTTTGGACATATTACTTGTCCAAACATTAGAGCAGACAGTTGTCCTATGACATTGATAGCTCGGGCATCCCTCTTGCACCTGGTTCGATGCTAGAAACACTTTTCTTTGATCAATTTGTTGTATATTGGTACATCTTTGATGGCCTGGAGAAGTGGTATTTTTACACACAACTGTTTAAGTTCTTCGAGAAGTTCAATCTGCTCTGGGTTTGGTTGCATGGTTACAGTTATTCTCTCAGGAAAGGGTGCACTGGCTTTAGGTTCTCTTTCCTATTTCTCTTCCTCATCCTCAGGAGGAGTTTGGCGCTCTAGGAGGACCTTCCCAGATCATAGATTGATCTCCTGAATCTCTACAGCATAGGTAGGGCATGTTGTCTCTCTAGTATATACCTGTTGGGCCTATCTGTTGTTGGGGTTCGAGTTTGGTTGAGCAGGCATCTGGGTTTGTCTTGGAGGAGCAGGAGGTTGATTGTGGTTGAGTAGGTGGTGTAGGCAAAATAGCAGGAGGAGAGTTGTATTGGGGCCTCCACCCCTACTGAGGTGCATTCCACTGAGGTTGTGGCTTAACATGACAATGAAACGAATGAGTAGCAAGTTGAGTACGGTATTGAGATGGATAAGACCAAGGAGGGGGTGCAGACTAGGAAGGATGAGTAGTGGGGGCCCCAAGAAGGTATGTGAGTGGAATGGTTGGGGTTGTAATAAGTTTGGGATGTCCCTTGCATCCTGTGCTGGTAAGGTTTGGATCCATGCAACCTCCTTTAGTTGAGGAAGTAGAGTGGGGCAATGGCTCCTTCAGCACCTTGGTACATAGCTTTAAATCCAGGTAAGGTTGGGCACTAGTTTGTATGGTGGTCTTCCTCACAAATGAAACATACCTCTACTGAGTGCAATGGACACTTGTTCTTAGGATGCTTCCTTGTGCATCTGGGACAAAAGATGGCCAAAGCCCTCTCAGTTTCCTCTTTCTTTTGTTGGACTCAGAAAGTAGTCATTTACATGGAAATGGTCTATATGACCTCACTTTTAAGTTCTTCCATCTGATTTGTAAACTCATGTTTGGAGAAGGTGGCACTAGATGAAAGTTGATTCCCCCTACCTCTTTTCCAGTTTGCCCTAGAATGGTTTCTAAACATAGTCTTTATGTCATTATAAGGTAGTTGGTAGATGTCTCCTCCAGCTAGCAAATGGAGGGTATCTAGAAGGTCTTCCGGGACTCCTCAGAGCATAACCAACTTTAGAGATTCGGGGTCGAGTGTGCACTTGGCCCTTTTATAACTAAGTTGGAACCTTTCTTCATAGTCTTCTAAAGATTCATCACTTCCCATGGTCATCCGAAAGATTTCTCCCTTTGTTTCCTCTGACCTACAGTAGTCCCGGTATTTGTTGTTAAAGGCTTGTTGCATTTGAGCCCCAGTTGTGATGCTATTTCCAATTAACCCCATGAACTAGCATAGTGTTACATCCTTGAGGGTTGAGGTAAAGAGTTTCAACTTTTGCTTGTCTTCTGCATGGTCATAAGTTTGATAAAGGACAACAAACTCAAACAAAAAGGTATCAGGGTCTTTAGTGGTCAATCGATGGAAGTGAGGTAAGGCTCAGGGACTTATCCTTTTCATTTTGGTGTCCCCATTGGTCTCTCAAATGGGAAAGGCACCTTCTATTCTCTCCTCATCTCCTATATTGTTTCTGTGTTCAGCCATGGTCTCAGGAGGAATGTTTTCTTACTCTTCTTCTGTTATAGGATCTTCGTATATCTCTAGAGGTTCACCTATAGGTTCTTCTGGATCAGTGCCACCAAAGAAGAGAGAAGGGTGGCTCAGTGATGTGATGGGGGTGTTGGGTAAGAATTTTCTGGTATTGTCTCTATTCCTACGAGGCATGAAATGAAATATTTTTGGTTGATTTTTGTGTTTTTTCTGCTTGTACCTGCAAAACTAAAATATATTGAACTGAAACTAACTAAAATCTATCTTGCTTAAATGAAAATGTAAAATTGAAATGAAAGCAGGAAATGACTAATCTACGTCGCTGAAATGAAATTGCAGAATTGAAATGTTAATCTACGCTTGTTGAATTGAAATTTCAGAATTGAAATGCTAATCTACGCTTGCTGAATTGAAATTGTGGAATTGAAATGCTAATCTATGCTTGTAGAATTGAAATTGCAGAATTGAAATGCTAATCTACGCTTGTAGAATTGAATTGATAGTCTAGGAAAGCAGGAGATGTCTAATCTACTTTTGCAGAAATGAAATTGCAGAATGGAAACGAAACAACTACTCTACTCTCGCCGAAATAAACTACTTAGTAAAAGGTTGCAGTAGAAAATAGAAGAAAAGAAGCAATCACAAATACTCTGACGCTTCCCTAGCAATGGTGCCAAAAATATGGTGGGCGCCAGTATTGCAGTAATGATGTTGCAACTCTTAGGGCTCCCTTCTTTACTTTTATCACCCCAGTAGTTCGTAACAAACTTGGAAGTGACAATGCTATATGCACAAGTACTAGCTCTTGCTGCAAGCTATGACTTAATCAGCTGGCACAAGTCTGCTAGGAGCTTAAGACAAATTCTATGAGCTCTTAGAAGAAGCTTTTAACTGTGATGGAAAAAATCTAACTCAAAGGAGGCTAGTCTACTTGCAGAAAGAAGCTAAAAGCTGAAAAGAAATGCAAACCCTAACAAACCCTAGTTTTATCGACTAACCCTACTGATGCAAGAAAAGAGATGAAAGTAGTGGGAATGGATGCCATTGACTTCTAGAAAGGTAAAATGCATGTGACTAAGCTACTTCTAAAGTAAAATCAGGAAAAAAGACATATTTTTGCATTTTTCAGTAATTTTGCAGAATTATTATGCATGTACTTTAACTATTTTTTATTGTGCAGAGGTTGATTGGTGAAAGGAAATGGAGTACGTAATTGCAGGAGGTTTGGAAGGTGAGAAGAGGGCCTAAGGGTCCCTAGCACCCTTCTAAAGTGTTTCACAATGATCATATCTCGAAAAATAGCTCACGTGAACTTCTACACGAAGTCTGCAGAGGTTCTACAGGATGTTCTACAAGAAGAGTCAAGAGAGGATTTTGGAGGGTTAATGGAGGGAAAATGGTGGGAAAGTGGAAATGGAATATGGATGAGGATGTGAAGGGGTCTAAGAGCTAGTAAATGAAGCTAAGAAGTTATGAAGGTGGTTGGATTTGGTTCAAGGATGGAGGGAGCATGGTTGCACAAAGATATGGAAGTTAGGTCAAGTTGGAAAACGGTGGCTAATGAAGGGAAGGAATCTGGAATTAGGGGTTGGAGCAGGTGGTATGATGGAGGAAGGATAGATAGGGAGGCATTACAGATACTTTTCACACTATTTCTCAAAACTAATCGAAGAAAGACTAGAAAAACCAGAGATCTAGCTATTTTGACCTACTTTGACCTAAAAACCAGAAACATGATGAACAAAATTTTATTGGCAGAAAATCATGCAAGATAACTATGGAAACTAAGCAAGAACAATTCTAAACATGCGAGTACAACTGGTATCAACTTTCCTAACTAAAAATCTAACAATAGCAATTGCATGAAGAGGAAAATACATTGTTTTTGTGACAGCAATGATGCTTTGGTCTCAGCTCATGGTCCCAAGGAAGGAGAGGTGAGACCAAGGCTTGCTTGATGGCCTTTTTTGAAGATCTTTTCTATTACGAACCTATAAAATCAACTTGAAGTAGAAAAATCTATGTTAATCATCAAAAGTAACAAAGCAACATCTTAACCTAAATAGCAAAAATTATTCTATGCATGCAAAGAAAACGCATAATAGTATACAAACGAGGTAAAGGTTGTAGCTCTTGAGCTTGGGCGAGGTCCTCATCAGGGATAAGTAGGAGAGATTCAAGCCTTGTTTTTTTTATCTCTTTAATAGTTTTATTTCACACTTTAGTGTTGCTCTGCCTTTCAACTCATTTTCGAGCTTTTGTTGTAAATATTTTTGTGACATGGTTATTTTTTGAGTAATGCAAATAAATTTCACTTTGCACCAACTCTAAGCTTTTCACAGGAGGATGTAGTTTTTGGGGTCGGGCCCAACCCTAAGAGCTACATCCTCCTGTGAAAAGCTCAAAGCTGGTCCAAGGCGAAATTTGTCTGCATTACTAAAAAAATAACCATGTCACAAAAATGTTTACAACAAAAGCTCAAAAATGAGCTGAAAGGTAGAGCAACACTAAAGTGTGAAATAAAACTACTCGAGAGTTTAAAAAAACAAGGCTTGAAGCTCTCCTACTTATGCCCCATGAGGACCTCCAACAGCCCTCCCTAACTTGAGGAGCTTGGCTGCTCAAAACTGCAAGTAATCAGCCACTTCACAAAAGTTGCTCGGCTGCCCTTGGAAATCATCTTTGGTGGGCTATTGAACTCCGAGCTGATGGTGGAGAACTCCAGGAAGGGGCCATTTAGTGCAAGAGACACCCCTCCTACTAATCCTTAGCCTTGTTCCCTCATATTTGGCTATCAACTGGCTCATAAGTGCTTGACCTTGGCCCAAAAGATGTCCAAAAATATGCAAATAGCACATATTAGACTTCATGGTCAAGTGACTATTCTCATTCATTCAATTAACACAAATTTATTCAAAATCATGCATAAGCTATGAAGAATGGTGGATTAATCGAGAATAATAGGCAAAATGAGCCCAATAAGTTACCCATTTCTGGGGCTCATCAGTTTCGAGGAATGTTGTGAGCATAGAGGGGTCCATCTCTAGCTCAGGCTTATCTTTGCTTCCTAAAGTGGAGGCCTCAGCGAAGCTCTTCTTAGCTTCCATGAAGGTTCCCTAAGCATGCTCCAAATCAAACTCGACTTCCTTTGCTGGGGCTTTGCAAACCCGAGTATTGTCTTCTAGTTTTTTTCCCTTGTCATCTCTTCTCGTGTTTCCACTTTGGAGCACAATGTTTACATTTGGATCCTCCTCACGTGGCTCACACCTCATCATCTATAGGTTTTGAGTCAGGGGAGGTGGTATTGTTCCTTTGTCATGTATCCTAGCTATCAGCGTAGGATAATGTTATGTCTCATGATCGAATAGTGTGCAATACTTGCACGACGGGCACGTTGGATTAGTGAAATTGTGTGCATACTATCCTAGCCCTCTGCAGTTGTAGAAAATCAATTGTCCTTGACCTCTACCAGGTCCCCCTTCACCTCAACCTCATCTGTGCCCCTAAAATCTTGTCCATGCAATCCCTACATTCTGGTCATGAAGCCGTGTTTCGGCCTAAACCCTATAGGTGGGCATTCTATCCATCATCAATTCATAGCTCCTACAAGTATGCTCGTCATGTCCCACTGACATGCAAAAGTTACAGAACAACTATTGCGGACTTTGCATATATTTTTGTATAAAGTGGCAGTTATCAGTGGCATTCTTTCTGGCTACTTAACAGATAGCGTACCACAATGCAGGCACTGTGCTAGGTCTTGCTTGAGCTTCTAGACTTAAAGGCATCAATCGTCCTCCTGCAAGGTAATTTGTAAAGACCGGGTAGTAGTATTTGTCATTTCCCTAACTCTTGCATTTCATGCACCACACTTCCTCGTGCACTTCTCATCAAACTGTCCTGTCCTGTTTCAAACTCTGCATCTCAAGGCACAGATTCTTTAGCTGCATGTGGATCTACTGAACTCCTAGGTTAGGATCTTGCATTAAGGTCTCATGTAGTCTCATGGAAATCTCCAAGGCTTCTGCCTGAGTTGTTATTTTCTGCTGCGATAGCGCACTCCTTAAGTGTGGTAGTTGCAAAGCTATAAACCACTCACAATGATGTCCATCTGTCAGATTCATGTTTTATTCGCAAATCATACATTTCAGCCCTTGATCTAGTTCCTAGGGTGTCTTTCCTGGTAGCATCGTGATTTATTTAAATCCAATAATCGACAGCGCTTTAGATTTAGGCCTAATAAATTCCCTATTTAGTGTTGCTTCGATGTCAGCTACTCTCTTATTCAGGTTATCGTGGGAGTACTTAATATACCAAGTCAGTGCATGATCCTGCAGGGTGCTAACCAGTGTTGCTTTCTTTATATGGTCATTTGTAACACATTGAGCTTCCCATACAACCTTCACTAGGAACCATAATTGGTTTGGGTCCTCGTTTCCTAAGCCTTTGAACAAAGGAAACTTCACTGTGTTTTCCATACTGAATTGCGGTGTTGATGGGGGTGGTATGGGTGAAGATGGAGGTGTTGGCGATGAAGGCAGTGGTGGTGTGGGCAGAGGTGAGATTCGTGGAATTATTTGTCTTATAAAATGAATAACACTTCGTGGAGAGACCTTCGCAATCTCTTCCTCATCCCCTCATGGAGGTGAAATCATGGGGCTATTCTTTGGACCCTTATTTCCTTCATTCCTGTAAACCATTCCACTTTGCTTAACCTCGAACATTAAGGGAATTGCAAAACCGTGTTTTCATACAACAACATTTTAATCCAAGTATTCAAAGACTTTACATACTTACCTTGTGATCCTTTAAGAAATGGTCGCTCTGCCTCACTGTAGCTGTCTGAGGTGTCAACTGCGAACTCAGTAACAAATCCTCCTATAATATAATCGAGCCAATGATCGACATCATGCATGACCTTATCCTCTAATGCTTCCAACCTTAGCACTAGCTCTAGGGTCCACATAATAGGACCGTCAAGTTTCCACCTTCCTTAGCTATCTGCTAGCTTCGTGATCCACTATACAGGCAGCTATCTAACCATTATTCTTTTGACAGTCACAGGTATATGTTTTCCTATGCTGCGAACTCATGAATTCTTCTGTCCAACCAACCTTCTATTTCTTTCTTAGTTTGATTCCAGTGATACAACATAACACATCTCTCATTCATATTCTGATCCTGACAATGAAACCATTTGTTGGCTTGAGGGGACCTGACCTAGGTTCAGATTTAGTCAGCCAAACAAATCCTTACACTACTGGCGCTTTTGGCATTAGCCCGTAGAGCACAAACTGAAGTCTCACCTGAGGTAGTATGGGGGATGCTAAAACCAAGTTTCTGCACCCATGAGATGGTTGTGATATCAGTTTATTCCAACTATACATGCCTTCACATAGGGTGCTTCACACTCTGTCTATACTTTAGTACGTTTGCGATCTGTTACAATCAGCTTCTACGCAATCCTAATGAGGGGCTAAAGTCCTTTGATGCTAATATGGTAGTGAACTACACTATTTCCCAAACTATGCTGAGTATCTTACTTATCTTATTAATAGAACTTAGTTAGCTTCATGTAAATAGATGTTCTAACTTGCATTCACTTAACCAAGACAGTTATACACATTCACGCATCATATAAGCATTAGAAGTGAAATTCATAACCAATATAACAAATGCATAAATAGGAAATAAAGACATAGAAATGATAGAAACTTCTCTTTATTAATACTTCTAGATGATTACAAACTCGACTCGCCCTACGCACTTATTTGAAAGTGTTTGGGCACTCACCTGGGGAATACTAAGCCTCTGCGCACTTAGTTATAGAGCCTCTACCTACGCTATGACCCAAAACTTAGACTTCACTTCAGAGCTATCTCACATACATCTTCATTATTCGATCTTAGATCTATTGATTCTATTTACTTAGAGCTTCACTCTATTTATACAATCCCATGGTCCGTGGATCATTGGTATATCTCCTATAGCTGACATTACATTGTCAAAATAAGGGCAGACAACACTATGACTCTTTAACAAATACACGCTCCATGCCAAGAAAATGTGGAGTCTTTACATTGGAATTACAAAATTGGACCAAAATCTAGGCACTAAGCCACAAAACTGCCCTTGGGGGATGTCATGCCCAACAAGCTATGATAGATGAGCTACACTTTGGGAGTTGGTGTCATGCAACCAGGTCCAAAGTAGTTGTTGGATACAACGTTCATAGTTGGATAGCGAAAATCCTCTTAGGAGGAGTGGTTAGGCAACATTTATGGTGAAAATATTTGGAGACCTACCATCAAAGATGCAGTTTATGATAAACAAAATGGAGGGAAAGGTCAAATTTCAATTCAAAATTGCCTATAAATTTGGCATGTTGGTCTTCCATAGAACACTTTGCCTTCTGAAAATTTTGTATGAACCCTCTTGTTTTCGCTCTATGAATTGGCAAGTTTGGGAGGATTTGGTTTCAAGCCCGACATTTGTGAGGTTGCTTGAGTGGAACCAGAAGATTATCCTTGAAGAGATGTTTGTCGAACCTGTAAGTTCTGAAGCAACTGTCTCTCAAGCGAAAGCCCTGGACATTACGTCAGTGGAAGCTACACCATTTGTGCCTACAACACAAAGGTCATCTAGGTGAAAGCCATCTATTGCTAAGGAAAATAAGAAGAAACCCCAAGCTGTACTGATGAGGTAATCATCGTGGAAGATTCTGACAAAGGTTATGCAGAAATGAAAAATGGATAAGTCCAAGTAGCCCCATGAACCCTTAAACTTTGACAAATAAGAACTCCATGAAGGAGTTCAAGAGTTGGACGCTGATGACGGAGAGCCTCTCACTAGCCCCCCAGAATATATCCTCAACGAAAGGGGAAAGCAAAGGTTGTAAAGGATCTTGATAATGCAAAATTCACGATCTCTACACTGCTATTGTCGAAAGAAGTGCTATTTGAAGGCACGCTCTTAGCATGTATCCATGTGTTAAAATTTAAGGATTGGGATCTAGTTGATCGCGAGAAATTTTTGCATTTTTCCGCCCATAAGTACATGACCAAGATTCACTGTGAAGAGACTCAGATCACAAAGATGGAACCAATGGAATGGGTAAAAGGGGTCGAGCAGGACGAATTGTGACATGTGTTGTGTGTGCCACACTTTCACATGTCAATTATCAATATTATGTGTGTGTTGGGTAGCAGATCCCCCACAACATGTTTTTGGGGCATAAAGCCTGAGTTTTGGCCAACGTAATGTAAATACTCCGCAAAGTACGGGCGTGAAGAATGAATTGTATAATTGAGTCATAGGGTTGTCTGCCCTAAAATAATTTAATTTAATGTAAAGTTGTGTCGGCCTACCCATGGTCAACGGACCATGGGATTGTATAAATAGAGTGAGGATCTAAGTGTAAAGGGAGGTAATAAGGAAAAATAGATATAGATGTGAAGTCATGGCTAAAGCGTAGAGTGGGATCTAAAGTGTATTGGGTAATAGAGGAGGCTCTACAGCTCAGTATGCAGAGGCCTAGTTGAGTCCACAACTAAGTGCACAGACCCCTACAACTATGTGCGCGGGGTGGAGTGGAGTCTGTAATTAGAATTACAAGTTGATAAAGAGAAGTTTTCTCAGTGCATCTATTCTTGGGTCTGTATTTTGATGTTATGCTTTGCCTTTACTATGTTATTTACTATGCGCCATTCATAAATACATGTATGAATTCTTATGTATGAAAATATTCTAAGTAATCAGCGAATAGAACCTACTTAACGAAGACTTGGGTAATTAACATGGGCCACCCTACAGCTAGAGTTACGTGAGTATCGCAAGATGCGAGGTGCCCGATGGTGCGTGTAATGCAGTAAGTGTACAGGTTGTATTGTGAGCCAATCACCTCATATCAGACATCCCCTAGGTGCGGAAACCTACTTCTAGCACTCCCCCATACTACTTTGGGTGAGACCTCAATTCGTGCTCCATGGACTGTTGCCGAAAGGGCTAGTAGTATTGGGATTTTCTTGGCTAAATCACTTCTAAACCTGGGTCAGGCTACACTAAGCCAACAAATGGTTCTGTTTCTAGGACCTGGATCTGCATAAGGGATGTATGATGTCATTCCATTGGAATCCAACAAAGAAGGAAATTGAAGAGTGGTTGGACAAGAAGATTCACGAGTTCACGATGCATGAAAACAAAACTCTGCAAGTATCTAAGGAAAAGTGGTTGGAGTGCTATGCGTATGTGGAGATCCACGATATTTTCTTTGCATCCTTTCCTTCTGAGTTTTATGAGTGGATCGCGAAGCAAGCCGAAAGCTAGGGCAGGTGTAGGCTCGACAAACCAATAGTGTGGACTCCGGAATTAGGGTGCATACTAGAAGCATCAGAGGACAAGATCACTCAAGCTGCGGACCATTGGCTTGACCCAATAATAGGGGGATTTATCACTAAGTTTGTAGTAGACACAACTGTGAGCTATAGCGAGGCAAAACGATGCTTTCTCAAAGGATCGCAAGGTAAGTATATTAAATCTTTGAATACTTGGATTAGTATGCTATTGTGTGAAAAAAGGGTCATGTGAATATATTAATGTTTGGGACTACTCAGAATGGAAAGACCTACAAAAGTAGCAAGGAATTAGAAAATAGTCCCTTAATTTCACCTTTGCGAGAAAGCTAGGAAGAGCTCGCTAAGGTCTCTCTGAGAAGTGCGGTCAGGTTGATAAGGAAGTCCATTCTACAATTACCACCTCCACCCATGCCACCACCCACTTCATCGCCCTCACCTCCATCTCCACCCACTCCACCTCCACCATTGCCACAGTTCAGTATGGCGAGCGTAATCAAACTACCAGTATTCAGAGGGGTAGGGAATGAAGATCTAGGCCAATTGTGGTTCATGGTAAGAGCAATATGGGAAGCACAAGGTGTCACAAACGACAATATTAAGAAGGCTACATTGGTTACCATGTTACAAGATAGTGCATTAACATGGTATATCAAGCACTATAACGACCAACCAAATGCAGGGATAGAAGAGATCTAGATCGTACTGAATAGAGAATTTAGCAAGCCAAAGTCAGAAACACAATCAATCATCAGGCTTAAATAAATCACGATGATCTCGGGTGAGAATCCCTAGGGTATGGATCAATGGCTGAAGAGTATGATCTGTGAAACCAATATGACTTTGACAGATGGACAACATCATGCATGGTTTGTAGCATCTCTGGCACCACACTTGAGGACGACGTTGTCACAATAGAAACTTTCCACCCAGGTTGAAGCGTTGGAAATGGCAATGAGGTTACATGAGACCCCGATACAAGACCTTGGGTTGGGAGTTGAAAAAATCCATGCACAACTATAGAATCTATGTTTGGAAATGCAAAGTTTGAAGTATGATAGGGCACCATGGCCAGAGGTGCATGAGGAAGTATGGTGCATAAAATGTAAAGGCTAGGGCCATGACTATGATCATTGTCCAGTGTTCGTGAACTACTTGGCAGGAGGAGGGCCAATGCCATTACGACCGGAAGCATAGGTAGGAATGAGCATGCCACTTGCTTTATCATGCATGATCTATTAAATATGAGGGAAACACACGGTGGATAATTTTCACTTGTTGTAGAAGTATACACAGACACCCCAACAATTGTTTCGTAATTTCTATAGGTCGGTAGGCCACAATGAGTGCACTTGCCACAATTACGAGCTAATGATGGATCAAACGTTGGCCTATAGGATGCAGATAAAAATGAGAGCCCTTCACCCAGATGTGGGGATGACGCACACCGGATTGCATGGGCGAGGTCGAGGACGACGAGGAATGGGACCAGGAAGGGGCCGCAGACAGTTAATTTGTTACAATTGCAGAGGACCAGGGCACTATCCCTATGATTATACCAACCCAATGAGGATATCTTGTTCTTATTGTGCTTAGTTTAATCATGAAACAATAGATTTTCCTACATTGATCACACAGAAGTGTGAAAGGGTATTCCATCCTCCTCCGACTCAGAGTATACAAATGATGAGGTCTGAGTCATGCGAAGAAGACCCAACTATGAACATGATGCTGAGAAGCAGGGCAATGACAGGAGAGGACAACCGGAAGTGGCCAGAGGATGATACATGGGTTCACAAGTCTCCTACAAAGGAACTTGAGTTTGACTTACAATGTGCAAAGGGGACATTCATGGAGGCTAAGAAGAGCTTCACGAAGGCCTCCACTTCAGGAAGTAAGGATCAACCAGAGCCAGGGATGGATCGTTCAAAGCTCACTACCTTTCTAGAGACATGTATGAAACTGTTGCATGGCATCAAGGTAGTTAAGGGACTATAGGAGCTTATCACTAGGTGTGCGGGGTCAGGGGAACCCCACGTAGTCCAGAAATTAGGGAAGCATGCATTGCGCACCAGAAGGGAAATGAGGTTGACTGCATAGATTGGTGAGTATGAAATGGATCAGGTAATCCTAGATCTGGGTTCGGACGTGAATGTATTACTAAAGAAAACATGGGAACGCATGGGCAGACCCACATTACAACGGTCCCCTATTCAATTATGAATGGCGAACCAACATAAGATTTTTCCCATGGGGAGGTTGCAAGGGGTAACAGTTGATATTGAAGGTGTGAGTACACAAGTGGATTTTGAGGTGATAGAGATTGTCGATGACAAAAATCCCTATCTTGCACTATTAGGAATAGACTGGGCCACCGATATGAATGGAGTCATCAACCTGAAGAAGCGCAAAATGATCTTCGAGAAAAAGTCACTACGTACAGTAGTCGCACTGGACCCAGCCGAAGGAGCACGCTACACTGAACCCATTAATGACAATGATAGTGATGATGACATGGGTTGTATTTACAATATTACTGTGTGCAACCAGGAATGGGTGAATTTGACTTTAGATGGGAGAATCTCATGGGAGCACGAAAGCTCCTTCACTTTGGATTCAGACAAAGAAGTAGAGCGATGGCAGAATCGATTGCAGGAAGTGCCAATGTTGAACTATAGCATGATGATTAGATCACTACATTGTGTGACAACAGAGGTAAGAGAGCTATCGAAATCTGATGGATTGACAATGGTGGATGAATTCCTGAGCAAATTTGAAAGTGCGGTACTAGAATAGCAACGGTTTGGTGCGTTGAAGTGGGAACTGCGCGCAACACCTACACAATGGTGGGGTACACACCAAGGAAATTTTGAGGATTGGCGTAGATGTAGAAGGATGATGCACCTACAGATTGGAAGCCACTATCTTTGAATAAGACTCATTTAGCAAGGGCATAGCGACTTGTGTGCCCACTTGTGTCGATGGGAATAGACATGTGATGTGCAGCCCACACAAGCACACCACAAAGTCAAGCTCAAAAATTAGAACAAGATGCAGTAGTAGGAAAGGTGATGCACACCACAAATGTTCCACACGAAAGCATTCAATAATTTGTGTGGAGTTGTGAACAGGGTTCACGAGGCATGATGATATGATTGGGACCTGCACGTAACAGTGGTTCGATGGGCCTATTGGGCCATGTGCGAAAACCTGAGTGCAAAGATGATTCCGAAGCTGAGGAGCAGAGTCAAAACCTTAATTTTGGAGAAAAGGAATCCTCACACAATAGCTCTCACAGTTGGGATAATACGTGAGGACACGGATGAAGGAATTATGTAGCTACGCAAGGGTGAACATATGCGGCTTCAGGAAGCCATTCGACGAGGGAACCTTAAGCATGCCAATGGATACGGAGGTCAAAAAAATGGGAAACAACATTGCGCAAGCATGTCTCATCGATCAACTAAGAATGAAAAGACAAGAGACAGATAACCGTACTACATTAGAATATCGTTGTCGAGAAACTGTGACTCTACTACCATGGCTGTAACCACGCCTTACAAAACAAAGTAACTAGGGGACCACATCGCATAAGGAAGACTGCACGACACTGACTTCCATGAGGACAACTGAGGAGTGCCCACGGACTAGGGCGAAATATGAACTAAAGTCTTGCAAAGGTGTTGCGACCACCTGACTAGCTATAGGAAGTATAGTCTCAGCGATCCAAGCAGTTGAAAGAGAGCGCGAGACTATAAAAGAGTCTATGTTGGAACTGTGCAATAACGATGTTGTGTATAGGATCAGTATGTCACAGGGGCCAGGCTCACATATAGGGGGTTGCACTACCATGCGTGTAGGCTAGGAGGTGACCATTGGTGTCACTATTCATGACAAGATTTCCTATTTAAGACAAAGAGGAGAGGGTAGTAGGAAATTAAGACATGAATTAGGAGCTAGATTTGGGACAATCTACCACTAAGAAGGTATTAATGACTCAAAAGTGGGGGGGATGGTCAAATTCAAATTCAAAAGACACTATAAAACCCCCAGGGTTAGCCATGAGACAACACTTGGTTGTTTGAGAATTGAGCAATTATAGAGCATTGAGTGCTACGTACTCTTACCACCTTTAAATGTAGACATGATGACTACTACCAAAATAGGAGTGTGATTCACTAAAGATATCGTTGGTGAGGCCGCAGAGCTCCATATGGTCAATGACAAGTCCAGAGAGGTGCCAGTTGCACTACAAGTTCCAAAATCTCCACAGACGTCATGGCCAAAGAAAGATAAGCAAGCTATAGGACCAATCTGTGTATCCCTAAGAAACCCACTGTTGAGAAAGTTGTCATTGGAAGAGAAGGGTAAAGTCGTCACTGTTGAAACAGATGAAGAGGAGGAAGACTTACAAGCTCTAATTGCTCAAATTGAGGTGCAAAGATGATGTGGAGGAGGATGTCTCACCAGTTCCTTCTGCAGTAAAGTTACCCGCGTATGTCCCTCTATGGAAAGGGAAAGCCAAGGTACTGAAGGACCTCGAGGCCATGAAGAGTGCGTTCTAGATCCCACTCCTTCCCAATGGTATAATGTTTGAAGGACCACTTTTGGGATGAGTACCTACCATGAAGTTTGAGGATTGGGACCTTGTGGATAGCGAGAAGTTCCCACACCTGGCCACCCAAATTTTAGTGAACTAGAATTCAAAGGGGTCCGTTATAGTTTTAGAGCCACGAAAATGGTTGTGCAGTGTGGAGAAGGCTGGGTTACTTTATCTGTGATGGATACCCCACTACCACCATGGGTCCATCACCATTTTCTTCGTCAAGAAACTACTGTTCCTGGTGCATGATGGGTATCTTTGGTTGGAGGAGCCTATTCCCATCATGGCTGACCTAATTCACAAAATTTCTCGACTGCCCTTCAAAGGACACGACCCTACAACCATAATGAGTGAAACCAATGACTTGGGCATTGCAGAAGCTATGAAGGCCAAGTATAAAGTAGAGAAGAAAAATCATGGGTACGCAATCGGAAGAATTAAGGACAAAGGGGTGCGCGCAGCCACCCAGCTACTAGCCGGCAAGCTGATGAGGAAAAGTCATGCCGACGAAGTACCAGCATCTATGATTGCACTAGCAAAGTAGTGCGCGGAGGGGTTTTAGGTCAACTAGGCGTAGTTCCTCTACGAGGAGTTTTTGATGAACTCCAAGGAAGCCCAGGAGTAGGGTAAGACCTTCCACTATGTGATGTTTCTCTTATCCATCTTATTGGTTACAGTGGAGCTGCCGAAGGATAGCTAGTTCTCGAGTATTGAGCATGATCTGCCAGAAGCTGTGAGGTACACCTAACTTTGGGCTACAAAAGACACGAAGAGGATTTGCGAGACGAAGTTATTCTAGGTGCTCATGGAGGCAAGCATCTGGAAGTGGATCAAACGAAGGCCGTGCCTATCTCCCATGCTTTATAACAGTTTGCAGAGTTGGGCAGAGTTCAAGGCAGATATACATAAATTGTATATCCGGGCGCGCAAGGATCTAGTGTAGAAATGGGTGAAGATTTGATTCATTGCAACCGATGATGTGATCTTCGCAATGATGGAATCTTGACCTCCATAGTGGCACACCTCAGACTTGACTGAGGTGGAAAAGGCAGTCATGCAGAAGCAAAAGGAAGTAGCCAAGCATCATATCACAAAGCTAGCCAAGAAGTGGTGTAATGAGAAGGTAGTTGCGAAGGTTAGGGATCTACGTGCAACGGAATTAAAGGTAGCGGCATAGAAAAAGGCCGAGGAGGTAGAAGTAGCAGCAACACAGACAACAGAACAAACTAAAGCGACAATAGAAGAGCTTGAGGAGGGCCAAGAGATGTCCATGGGACAACAGACCAGGGAAGTGGATAGGACAGAAGAGCACATGGACCCCGATTCAACGTCGAGGCAAATTAAGCGGCCACGTGTCCCTGAGAAACCAACTTCCAAGAATAAGGTGAAGGTGACAAAGACATCCATTGACCCGATCACACTCACAGAAGGTGATCTATTTGACATTGGTGAAATAGTTCACGATGTCACTAAGGATGTGCTCCAAGAGGTGATGATGGAGTAGAACATTGTGTTGGGGGCACTTAGAGAATAGCTACAAGGATTACAGGTACAGCCCCCCCAAATAGGTACAGTGGCTCTGTACATTGTAGCATGAATTACAGAGGCCGAACAAGCACTACGCGCCCCTATGGATAACCCTTTTGTGTTGCCCTAGGGCACTAGCAGTAGCAAGCAAGGATGATTGAGCTGCGATGAGCAGCATGAAAGGCGTCACCTTAAACATGGCAGGAATGTTGCGTGAAACTCTATACTAGTTGTAGGATGGGGTCATCGCAAAGCTCCATGCTAGGGAAGGCCATGCAATCTAGGTCTTGAATGAGCAGAAAATCAACATGGATCAGTTCAGCCTCCAACATGATGAGTTGGTTGTGTATGTTTGTGGACTGGAGGAAGCGGTAGAGGATGTGTGTAGGAGCATCCTAGAGTTGGCCATATTGATAGAGCTACTAGTAGTAGAGCGAGTCCACCGACTAACAACCAGAGTCTGTGAGGCTAGGGAGGAAATGATGAAGGTTTAGTTAGAGCTGAACTTGTAGATCATCGAGCTATGATTAAAGGCACAACCCTCCATGCCCCCAAAAGTTAGAGAGTAACATGCCCGCACTATCGAGATGGGGTTGGAGAAAATTGGCCAGATGATACGAGACTACACCGGGATGTTGGATCAAGCACGAACCATGCTTACACACCTGCAGGAAGATTTGAACCTATAGCGCCTAGAAACAGAGGCATGCAAGTTGTCGTAGGAGTACGACACTATCTAGGGGACTATGCAAATGGTCATCCTTACTGAATGACTTGCCAAACTACAACAGACAAGGGAATTGAAGGACCAGTTAGACGTTGCACGACAAAAAGAAGCCTTGCTTAAAGCATGCATCCAACTATGGATGAATGAAGCTTTGACAAGTACAGTTAACAATGAAGGAAAGTTGGCACAAATGCAAGGAATTTATGTGTTTAGACAAGGATGTGGCCCTACTCACGAAGGTTCAGAGATATGCATGTAGAAAGTGCAACAGATAGTGGAACTGTGCACTATAGACCTTCAAGCAGCACGAGACCTGCTATATGGACTCAGCCCAAAGATAGTCGCACCAACAAAGTGACTCGAGGGTGAGTCACGATGTTTGTGTTGGGGGCCTATTGGGAAACAAATCCCCCACAACATGTTTTTGGGACTTAAAGCCTATGTTTTGGTGAATGTAATGTAAAGACTCCGGGAAGTATGAGCGCGAAGCACAAATTGTATAATCGAGTCATATGGCTGTCCACCCTAAAATAATGTAGTTTAATGTAAATTTTTGTTAGCCTACCATGGTTTGCAGACCATGGGATTGTATAAATACAGCGAGGCTCTAAGTGTAAAGGGAGGTAATAAGGAAAAATAGATAGAGATGCAAAGGCATGGCTAGAGCATAGAGTGGGATCTAAAGTGTATTGGGTAATAGTAGTAGTAGAAGGCTCTATCGCTGAGTGCATAGAGGCCTAGTTGAGTTTGTAGCTAAGTGCGTGGACACCAACAGCTGAGTGCATAGGGCAGAGTTGAGTCTATAATTGGAATTGCAAGTTAATAAAGAGAAGTTTACTCGGTGCATCTATTCTTGGGTCTGTATTTTGATGTTATGCTTTTATTTTACTATGTTATTTATTGCGTGCCATTGGTAAATACTTGTATGAATGCTTATGTATGAAAATATTCTAAGTAGTCAGAAAATAGAACTTAATTAAGGAAGACTTGGGTAATTAACATGGGTCGCATTGTGGCCAGAGCTACACGAAGGCAGTACTGCAGGGCGTGGGTTGCCCACTGGTGCGCATAACTCAGTAACTACAAAGGTTGGATCATGATCCAATCACCTCATATCAGACATCCCCAGGGTGTATAAACCTATTTCTAGCACCCTCCCATACTACTTCGGGTGAGACCTCAGTCCACACTCCGAGGACTGTTGCCGAAAGGGCCAGTAGTACTGGGATTTTCTTGGCTAAGTCACTTATGAACCTAGGTCAGGCCCCACTAAGCCAATAGTGTGTGCCAATTGCTTTTGTTGGTGCATGATGGGTGTTTGTGGTTAGGAAAACCAATCCCCATAATAGACATGTTGATCCACATAATTACAGAATTTTCCTATAAAGGTGCAGATCAAAGCAAGGAGTTTGGAGGAAAAAGCAAGGAAAAATAGGTTGCGGGTAAAATGAAAAGTGGGTTTGGAATAGTCAAGAAGTCACGCAGATACTCTATCCACTCTGTTACAGACAAAGTAGTGCAGTTTTCCCCTTAGATTTTGTCCCAGGAAGGTCATCAAAAAATGTAGCGCGGATGAGGTTCCAATGCCTGTAATTTCATTGTCTGCACAATGCACAAAGAGGGTGCAGTACAATTAGGTCTAGTACCTCTACAAGATGATACCAAGGCATTGCACTATGGTCTGATCCTTTTGTTGACTGTACTCGTTTCACGATGACTTCTGGAGGATAGTCAATTCCCTCCACAATATTAGGGTTTAACAGAGGCAGCGAACTTTGCTTCGTTGTGGGTGAGGAAGGACCCAAAGAGGGTCACAAAATCAAAATTCTTCTGGATATTAGTTGAGATGGACCTCCGCATGGTGATTATTCAAAGGCTAAGGTTGTATCCAACCTTGTTTGAGAAGTTGTGGGCCTATGCAAAATTTAAGATTGATTTTCATAATGTATCCATCCGTGGGAGGCAAGATCCTATGAAGACATGACACATGTTGTCATACTTAGTTACAGAGGCCAATGTATAGGAGATTGTGGGGACATGGCTAGGGAGTGGTGAAAAACCATAGATCTTTGCATAGGTACTAGCAATGATGGAGGTAGCTCCATGGTGTAGACGAAAACTACACATAAATGGAAAGAAGCAACACAAAAACAACGTGGGAATTGGCCAATTGGAAGAAAAAATAAACTGTTGCTAAATTAGTTGCCACTAAGGGAGCTACCAAAAATGAGTGTGCTGCAAAGGAGGTCACAGTGGAAGTAGAGGCGTCTACTTCTTAGTAGACTACATACAAGGAAGGGTCTAGGGAGGAGGAAGGAGGTGGTGGCAAGGAGTAGAGAACCCCCTTCAAATTGTAGAAGTGGACCAAGGAGATGACTTTGTGAACTAGGAAGAAGAAAAAATTGGACAAGAAGGCACACACAAATCTGATGGTCCTCACTAAGGGGGACTTGGATGAGATGAAAGATAAGGTTCGTGACACAATGACAGAGTTGTGGACTCAATTTGAGTAGCAGTACTTGTAGATGTTGTGGATCAACTAGAAGGATTTGCATGAGTTGCAAATTCAAGCAGGCAAAATTCAGGTGAGAGTGGGATAAGCGAGTGGGGTTCAAGTGAGCCTACAACAAGAGAGAGAGAAAATAATGGAAACATAAAGGAATATGGACCTCAGAGTCATTGCCTTGCTAGAAGGAATATTACGTGGAGAGTCAGAGGAAGATAACGCCCAACTCAAAAATATTAAAGGCGTCGGTATGATTTTAGCTACACTACCACTTCAGACCCTCCACACACTTCATTAGGGGGTCTCAGATGAGCTTTGGATCAGAGAGTAGTGTGCGCTATTGGTAATTAACGAAGTCAAAATGAACAATGAGAAGATATTCTCTAAAAATGCTCAATATCTTAAGGAAAAAGAAGAGCTAGCAACGCGAACCTAGAGCCTTGAAGCAGCAATTACAGAAGCATGTAATTCAGTATGAGAACTACATATTCTACATGATTTGGTAGCTCCAGCAAAGATTCAGAAATTGGCTGCAATATGAAATTACAAGGATGAGGTAAGCTAAGTTACTTTTTACTTTTAGATGAAGATCTCAGAATTGCAATTGAAACTGCAACCGACTACTACGCCAAAGGTCAGGGAGCACCTGGGCCTAGCCATTAGAGAACACATGTCTACATTGGATAATGCAATGTCGAGATGCAATGGTATTTTTTAAAATGCAATGGAGCTATGAACCACTTTGTAGGAGCACGTAAACCTACAACCACTCGGTAAAGAGATTAGAGAGGCATAGATGAAAGTTTATGAGATGAGGGTGACTACGAAAACTTTGGTGCCAGTCCACTAATTTTCACACTTACAAGAAATGAATTTACTGTAGGCACAGGTTGAGGATCTACAACGTAAAGAATTTGTTTTGAAGGCTCATTTTCAACCATTGACAGATAAAGTGATCTATATTATTCTAGCTATCAAAGAGAAGTTGAAGACTTTCCAGCAGACACAAAGGACCATGCACCTCATGATGGAGGGACCAACTACATAGAAGTTGGTTGAAGAAGTGTAACGGGCTGCAGTACAGAGCACAACGGACCTTGAAGTATTGAAGCTAGAGTTCAGTGACCTCCGTAATAAAGTACACAAGCCAGGTGAGTAACTTGAGGTTGAGTGACAATATTTGTGTTGGGGCCCTGTTGGGATGGGGCCACTGGGGTCAAGTTTTGTCAATGAAGTCAAATTTTGTAATAGTTTTTGTTAAATGATGTAAAGTCTCTGTGACATGTGGAAGCAAAGCGCGAAGATAAGTAGAGTTAAAGGGGCATTAGCCCTTCTATGGGTAGGTGATAGAGATGTCTTGAGAGTTGTGCATGGTCCGTGGATGATGGTATTATAAAGAAAATGCTATAAATAGATGAGTCATAGTGAACCTTAATATCTGGAACTAAAATGGAGAATCATTGTAAGGGAAAGGTCCTAGGGCAGGAAAAGTTTGCTTCTTCTACTTAGGTAGAAGCGGAAGGCTCTTGTAGCTGAGTGTGTAGAGACATTGGTAAGTCTGCAAGATGAGTGGATGGGCCTCTACAACTAAGTGTGCAGGGAGGAGAAGTCTATAACACTTATTCGTAATAAATACTATTTTGAGTGAAATCTATGCATCTATGGCATGTTTATTATTTTATTTAAGTTTGTATATCTCTACAATTTGTTATGACTTATGTGAATTAATGCTTGTTTATTAAGTGAAAGTAATCGATTTTGTATCTTTTATGCATGCTAATAACAATTTAATACCTTCGCAAAGATGTGGAAGTCATTATATAGATATGTTGTAGTTAGCTATTCGGAAAGCATAGATCAGTGCAATAACAGGTCTAGGCTAGAAGGGCTTCAAAATACACATTAACTGCAAAAAACTGGTAGATCTATAACCTTTCTGGATGATACGTATAATTAAGTACCTTGTGAGGATCTGAAATTCATTTTGATAGAGTTGCAGTAGTTGATATTCAGAAGGGATAGATCTGTGCAAAGGTAGATCGAGGCCCTAAAAACCTTAGGAAACCATCATACATGCCTTTGGATGTGTAAACCTAGTTCTAGCATCCCCCAACGCTACTTCGAGTGAGACTATAGCTTGTGCTACACATGTTGTTTCCGAAAGGGCCAACAGCTAGGGTTTTGTTAGTTAGAGAAAATAACTGTAAACCTGGGTTAGGCCCCCTTAAGCCAACACTCCCAATTGGTAAATATTGGGTTGTACTAGAAGTCTACTATAGAAGAAAATGCAGTGAAAAAATAGTTCTAGCGGCTACTAGAAGAGGGTATCATTCGACTCAATACATCACCATGTGGGTAACCCACCATCAACGTGTCAAATAAGGATGTAACTTGGAAGATGTGTAGATATTACAAGGCATTGAACAAAATCATGCTTAAGAACGAATACACCCTACCGAAGATAGATGATTTTTTGGACCAGTTGGAGTAAGCAAAATGCTTCACCAAGATTGAATTGAAGTCTGGATGTCACCAGGTTCGAGTCAAAGAATAATATGCATGGAATATCACCTTCAAAACTAACCAATGTTTATATGAGTGGTTAGTTATTCCATTTGGCCTATGTAATGCAGTAGCTGCTAGAAAATCTCAAGAAGTGTAAGTTTACACAATAACCTTTGGTGTATTTGAGGTATGTAATCGGTGAAGAAGAGTTGAAGATAGATACTTCCAAGATGGAGGCCATCATGAAATTTCTAGTTCTTGCTAATGTTTGTAAGGTTGGTCATTTCACTAGGGAAGAAAAGTACCTGAGGAAATTCATATCGTCATTTTCAGCGGTAGCAAGACCGTTCCATGCCATAATGGTAAGTGGAAAGAGTTTCCATTGGGGCAAAGGTCAACATAAGGCTTTCAAGGAAATAATGAAGGAGATCAGTTAGGCACCAATTTTTGCATTTCCAACCTTGTAGTGAGCCATTAAAGTGGAGACATATGTGAGTGGGGTTGCTATGGGAGTTTTCTTGATGCAGAAAGGAAGGCCTATATGCTACCATTATGGAGTACTTCATGGGGCAGTTTTTAACTATCCTACCTACGGTAAGGAGCTCTATGATATGGTGCAAGTTGTGAATATGTGGAAGCACTATCTGATGGGAAAGGAGACAATAATCCACATAGATCACCATCCATCATATTACTTGTAGGCCCAGAGTAAGCTACAACAGAGTAGGCATTACAAGTGGATTGGGTTTTTACACCACTTCCATTTTGTGATCAAATATGAGAAGGGTAGGAAAATAATGTTGGTTGACACGCTTTCAAGGCCACCCACATCAAAGATCACAAATTTAGGGACTCTTATGCACATGGATCCCTTCACCCATGATGCATACAGAGAGGCATATTCAAAAGATGAGGACTTCAAGGAGGTGTACTAGTAGTTGGAGAGTCAGATTCATGTGTACTATGGTGACAACATTGTTGACTACCATCTACAGGATGGGTTACTCTATATACTAGATAAGATATGTGTTCCTAAAGGTGAGTGATTGCATCTAATCAGAGAAGCCCACACCTCCATGGTTGCAGGGAACTTTTGTCTAGAGAAGACCAAGCCTAATTTGCATAGGTATGTGTATTGTCCCAAGATGCAAGAGAAGGTAGCTAGGTACATAAGAGGATGCATGCTTCATTTTAAGTAGAAAGCCTAGTAACAGGAAACAATGTTTATATCATCCCTTACTTGTTCCCAGTTTTCATTGGGAAAACATTTCCATGGAATTTATGGGAGGTTTACCAACAACCAGGAAGGGGCATGACTAATTGTTCATGGTATTAGATAGGTGTAGCATGATGTGTGTTCTGATGCCATGTAAAAAGACCATAAATGGGAAATAAGGAAAAAAAAGTACTTTTGACAAGTTTACGTGCACTTTGGCATACCAAGGAGCATCATTTCAGATAGGGATACAAGATTTCTTAGTGCATTTTGGACTACATTGTGGGAAAATATGCTCACAATGTTGAAGGGATCTGTAACATTCGATCCATAGATAGATGGGAAGATAGAACTAGTAAGGATTAATTTTTTGAAACTACTTAAGGGATACAACCAAAAGCATCAAAATATCTGCGACAAAAATGTCGTATATGTACAACATTCTTGCAACATAACAATCCACAATTCTACAGGAAACTCTACATTTGAACCTTATTTTGGATATTTGCCACATTCACATTTATATATTGCATATGGGTGACAATGAGGAGTGAGGGAAGAACTAATAGGAGATTCTTTTGGGGCTAACAATTTTATAGAGAAGATCAACAAATTCCCTCTAAGGAAACACTACAGAAGTCACATGAGAAGTACAAGGCCAAGCATGATCAACAAATAACAGAGAAATAATTCAATTGTGGAGATAGAGTATGGCTGTAGTTGAATAAGGAGAGGTTGCAGTGGCCTGGTAATATAATCAAGGCTCTAAGGTATGGTCCCTTTGAGATACTGGAAAAGGTTAGTGATAATGCCTATCATCTTAGTTTACCATCGTATATGCACATTTACTTAGTTGTGAATGTAGAGAACTTGAAACTCTATGAGCCTCCCATTTCAGATCAGGGAGAGGAACACCACCTACCTTCTATGGAGGATTTGGCACTAGATGCTCAGGAAGAGTTCACAAAAGACTCCATTTTATAGACGAGGTTTATAACTAAAAGACAGGGGTAGAATTACCTTTGGTAGCTTGTGTTGAAGGGAGAACTTCCAGGAAAAGCTAAATCATACACAAGAGAGAAGGTGGAGGAAAAACTTCCTCACCTCATTCATTAAAATATTTTGGGGACAAAATCCTCCCAAAATGGTGTGTGATGCGAATTGGATCATTATATTGTTTGTCATCAATCTTGATGCATTCAGAGTGGAAAATGTCACAGAATTCATTCATGGGATTGTTTTTACCAGAGGGACCCAATTTTGCAAAATGGGGTCTGAAACCTTCCGAGAGCATTTTAAGGCATCAAATGGCATATTTTGGGGATAAAACTTTTCTTCTTTAGCACAACACACTATCATGTTATTCTACACATAGAGATCTTTCCAATGGTGCAAGGAGTGCATCAATTGGATTTTGTATGCAAACATTATTCCATTAATAAGTTGACCTTAATGTTTTTACCACCATGGTTTGAGAGGATGTCATCAGGCCCCATTATCCATGGAAATGGGGTTAGCCAAAATTTTGGGATATAGAATACTTTAGAAGATTCTATAATGTAACTCTATTTAAGAGTTGATGTAGTCAAACTTAACCACTAGTAGGCTATTGGGATGTGTTATAATTGGGCCACTAGGAGGAATAAACATTCCATTATTTCAAGGAATTTTTTTTCCATAGTTTAGCCAAGATATTTAGGAGAGATAAGAGGTATAGCACATAGAGAGGATCTATGTACTATACCAACCCATGGGCCACAAACATTACTTCTTTGTACTTCCAACATTATTTTCTAGACAAAGAAAGAGAGCGAAGAGGCCTCACCTTCCAGCTGGGTTTTATCCTGAAAGGGATTCCTAGAGAATATATTGTGTCTTATGTGTGTGTGTGAGATTAATTTATTGTTCTCTATTTTTTGCGTAATTTCTATTCCCATGCATGCATTAATTATAGTTAAATCTACAAATCTAGAATTTTTAATATAATATTATCAAAACTATTGTGACAAACTCTCCAGTGGAATATTCACAATAGTTTATGGATAATTTTGTATCAAATATTTTTTAGGTATTTTGTTGATATTGCAGGGATCTGGATCATCCATGACAAAAATCGTAAAACCCTAATCATAGTTGGTGAATTTGTAAATGACCCTTGTGATCCTGTGGAGGTGATGTTTATGCGGCTAGAAGAACAAGTCACAAATATCAACCGTATTGTAAACCTCCTCATGGACGCCTTGAATAACAAGATGGGGATATTTGGAGAAGATGGGGGTTCAAATGTAGAGGACAAATCAGAACAGGGAATAGAAGCTAGGAGAGAAACATAGAACTAGTTGAGGAAAGAACCTAAAAAAGGTCAACTCAATTCAAATGTTGTGATCCAATCATAGTCCCTATTTAAAATGGAAGAAAAAGTCGATATGAAGCCATACGATGGAATTATCTACACTCTGAAGGCAAACTATTGATTACAAAAACTAAAATTGTAATTCAACATCCAACAGATTGAAGGACAAAAAATCTCATTTGTGCGACAAAAATTTGAGGTCCATGCACTGACTTGGTGGGAGAGACACACGAAAACCCTATGGTTGGAGGGAGAACCTACAGTTACTAAGTGGGAATATTTCAAAACCCTAATTATGTACGTAAAGGACTAGTGGATCTAGTCACATTACTTTAGGAAAAATTAGGACCAAAGCATGTAGGAATACACCACGGAGTTCAAAAAGATAGTTATCATGTTGGACATCTCTCCAAAGAACCCATATGGAATCCTCAAGTATTTGGGGGGTTTGCACCACCATCTATGTGAGAAAGTGATGTTGTTTGAGCTCAAATTAGTGGACAAGGCTTATGTAAAGACACATTACTTGGAGAGCATAGGCCCGAAGAGAGCACGATCAAGTGGATTGAAGTAGAAGGAGAAACATGACACTTCTAAGGAGGGGAAGAAGAAGCAAAACTAGGGAAGGGTTACAAAGACAACAACCACAACACACTAGTGCAAATATCCTAGTAACTACTGCAACCAATGCAACATTGATGGCCATACAAAGGAGAAGTGTTGGAAGTTCCATCCAGAGCTAAACTCAAAGAACAAGAAGAAATATAATAAGAATAAGAGTATCATAGCCACTAATTCGATCAACCAAGTTGAAATTAGCTCGAACATGGATGAGAATATCATTTCTACATGACTGTAGAAGGAGGTGAATCTAAGTAGCCTTCAAAAGCATGAAGACAAAGAAATGACCAAAATATTCCATATAAAATTTATAAATGTGAAGAAGACAAAGATTGAAGCTCTATTTCACTTAGGATCACATGAAAATATCATTTTAGCAGAGTTGGTCAAGAAGTTTGGATTGGAATTTCATGATCATCCAAGCCCATATCCATCGGGATGGGTAAATAATCATGTAAAGGTGAAGGTACCTAAAGAGTGAAAAATTAGATTTTATATTAGTTTTTATTTTATTCATGAAGTAGATTTACATGTAGTTTCCCTTGATGTGTGTGGTGTTGTTTGGGAGTCTATACATGTATATGTGTGATGCAATATTCATGAGGAGAGTAAACTAGTATCAACTTTTCAATGATGGAGAATAATTCATCATCAATAAGCACAAAGGAAAGTCAAAAATTTCACTCATAAGTGCCAACCAAGTTAAGAAATTGATCACCTATAGTGAGCAGTATGTTTTATTGTTTTTAAGATAAAGTTAGTTTGAAGAGGATTCAATAAGACGCAATGCATCCCTGGAAGGGTGTATTAAGAAACAAAAACAAAATGGAGTAGTTTTTACAGGAATACACATATGTGTTCTGAGAGCCTAAAGGGTTACCACCTAAGCGAGAAGTGGAGCACGAGATCCAACTATTGTGAGACCCCTCATTTCCAAATATTCTATTGTACAAGTAGTATGGTATAAAAGCAAGTGAGGTGAAGAAATAGTTGCAACAACTACTGGAACATGGTGTCATTCGACTGAGTACATCATCATGGGCATTGTCAATCATCATTGTGCCAAAGGAGGATGGAACTTGGTGAATGTATATATATTATAGGGTGCTCAACAAAATAATACTTAATAACAGATACCCCTACAAAGGATAGATGATTTGTTGGATCGGTTGCAACAAGAAAAATACTTCACCAAGTTGGACTTCAAGTATGGGTATCACCATGTTTGAGTCAAAGAAGAATATATATGGGGTATTGCCTTAAAAACTAAGCAAGGTTTGTATGAGTTGTTAGTTATGCCATTTGGCCCATGTAATGCACTTGTTGCTAGAAAATCTCAAGAAGTGTGAGTTTTTGTAGCAATATTTGGTGTATCTGGGCTATGTGATCGATGGAGGAGAGTTGAAGATAGATCCAACCAAGATGGTGGCCATCATGAAATTTTTAGTGCCTACCAATGTTTCTAGGTTCAGGAGTTCCATTGGGCCAGCACAGTACTTGAGGAAATTCATAACCTCATTTTCGGTGGTAGTAACGCCACTCCAGGCCATAATAGTAAGTGGCAAGAGTTTCCAGTGGGGAAAGGTCAGAATAAGGCTTTCAAGGAGGTAAAGAAGAAGATGATTCAAGCACCATTTCTCTCATTTTCAAACATGCAACCACACTTTGAAGTGGATTCATATGCGAGTGGGTATGCTATGGGAGTTATCTTGATGTAGGAAGGAATGTATATATATGCTACCATTCTAAAGTATTTGATGGGGTAGTTTTTAACTACCCTACCTATGACAAGGAGATATTTTCCCTGGTCTAGTATATGAAGAATTTGAAGTACTATCCCATGGAAAAGGAGAGAGTAATAAACATATATCACCAGTCATTATAGTACTTGCAAGTGTATAGTAAGCTATAATAGAGAAGGCATTACATCTGGATGGGGATTTTACAAGAGTTTCATTTCGTGATCAAATATAAGAAGGGAAACACAAATAAGTTGGATGAAATTCCTTCAAGGCCACCCACTTCAAATATCATAGATTTGGGTACTCTAATGCATATGGAGTCATTCACCCATGATGCATACTCAAAAGTATATTTAGAAGATGTGTACTTCAAGGTGTATCAATAGTTGAAGATTCAAAGTAATTTCCATGGTGATGACAACACCATTGACTACCATCTACAGGATGGGTTACTGTACAGTCTGGATAAGTCATGTGTTCTGAAAGGTGTGCAATTGAAGCTAATCAGACACGCTCACAGCTCCAAGGTTGTAGGCCACATTTGTTTAGGGAAGACTTTAGATAACTTGTAGAAGTATGTGCATTCACCCAAGATGCAAGAGAAGGTAGCAAGTTTCATAAGAAGATATATGATTTGTTATACCAATAAGTCTCGAAATGTGAAAAATATTCTCTATCAACACTTACGTGTACCTACTTGCTCTTGGGACATTTGCATGGACTTCATGGGAGGTTTACGAACAACCAGGAAGGGAAATGAATACTTGTTCTCGATAGGTTACAGGTGCAATATATGTGTGTTCTAATGCCTTGTAAAAAGACCATCAATGGGAAGAAGCAACAAACTTGTTCGTTGGACAGCTTTGGGTTCAATTTGAGATACCGATGAGCATCATTTCAATCAAGGATACAACCTTTCTCAGTACATTTTAGACTACATTGTGATAGAATTTGGACATTGTTACACAATGTTTTGTCACACCTCCTACACTTCCCTATGTCATACACCGAAGTTCCCAAACCTTGGAAATCATGCAGTGTACTTGTCCTGATATGCAGCTCATATCCTCCCTAGAACACTGTTGGAAACATGCCTTGAGCCTTCCATGAAGAAGTGAGCTCTAAGACCCTAATTTTAGGATTAGCAGAACCATGACACTTGTGTTGGGTATACGACCAAAGTCCCACATTGACTAGAAGTGGGGAGGATCATGGGTATATAAGGATGGATAAATATCTCCATTGGTATGAGGCCTTTTGGGGTTAAAGCCCAAAAATAAATCCATGAGGGCTTAGGCCCAAAGTGGACAATATCATACCATTGTGGAGATATGTGGTGTCCAGAGTCCTTACAAGTGGTATCAGAGCCAAGTTTGAAGTTATCCAAGTGGATGAATCCACAGAATGCCGAACGAAGGTGGTGGGCCCTGGTAATATCATGATGGGCTCTGTGGATGAGCTCAGTTAGACAGGTGGTGTGCTCCGAATTCTTCATGGGCGTGTCCTGGTCCCAAAACAATGAAGAGGAGTTGACCTAGGATAGAGCAAGCTCTTGAGGCAGGTGGTGCTCCATGTAAGGCATGTGCTTCCAACGCATTGAAGTGGAGAATCTTGGTTGGTAGAGAGTGGATGGATGGATTGTTGGGCATACGACCAAAGTCCCACATTGACTAGAAGTGGGGAGGATCATGGGCATATAAGGATGGACAAATATCTCCATTGGTATGAGGCATTTTGGGGTTAAATCCCAAAAACAAATCCATGAGGGCTTAGGCCCAAAGTGGACAATATCATACCATTGTGGAGATATGTGGTGTCTAGAGTCCTTACAACTTGGAACTCATGCAAATCGCGAGCATCACTATACTAGCCTCACAATTCTAGTGCATGTTTTGCTTGGATACCCATGCTAATCCCTAGAAGGTAAGTTTTCCCAACAAGGACAAAGATTTGTCATTTAGAGGCTTCCAGAATGATGAGCTAGAGGATGTTCGATGTGAATGTGGTCAAATTCTCCGAATATTTCCCTTTGATCTTATCCCTGTGAGATACCTCCTTGAGATGAGGGGCTTTCTCCTATATTTGGAGAAATTATAACTCCCTTTCCCTACCTATATATTCATCCACTCCCATTCCCAAATGGTTGGCCTTTGGCTATTTGCACCTTTATGCTGAGATAGTGCCTACATCCTACTCAGTTGACTTCGAGAAGGGGTGCTTGGAAAAATTGAGATTGGACTTGGACATTCACTGAAGGAAAACTTATTGACATCAAGGTTTGGTTGTATGCTTCCTTCTTTATTTCATTAATATATACAATTGTTGGGCCAATTTCCATAAATGTTTGTGATGATGGATCATTTATCCTAATGCTCCTTGATTTGTTAAGTGGATTAATTTTGATTATGTTTGTAGTACATGTATGATTTGTTGTGCCTTTGATCTCTTGTGCAGGTATCCAAACATTATGAGCAGTAGAGCCGAGCTTGAGGCACAGGTGATTTGAGATCATCAACAAAGGGGTACGTTATAGCATTAGAATGAGGTTGGTCATCTTCCTCTTCTCTCATTTCGATTGTTATTTAAGAAAGTGTCCTTGTAGATTGTCACATAGGTTGTTAGTCCCACTCATTTGGCTAGAGGGATCATCTCTCTTCATAGAAAGGATTTTCCTAGATGACAAAATGGCAACTCCACTAGGCAAGCTATGACCCTTTCTATCAATTCCTTCAATTAGATTCTCTAATGACTTTGACCAACCATCAATTTCTTGGTTTGTGTCTATCTATATAGCTAATTGAAGTCACTAGTTATTTCTTAAGAATGTTTAGCTTGCTCTGATCTTGAATATTTTTTGTTTTTCCTTAGTTTTCTCGCCCAACGCTTTTTCTTCTCTGATAGTAGCGCTGATTTTAAATTTACAGTCATGCTGATCTGCCTTACATCACCTATTTGCCTTTAATAGGTGCATTGATCCTAGAGGATAGAAGAAAATTAGGGTTTCTTCATATTTTTAGAGTTTTTGACCCCTATCAGTGATTTTCTAGTGTGACTACAGTGTATTTGTCTTGATTGACATTCTTGTTCGATCATAATTTGTCTCTTGGCTTTGTTTTTGAAGATTGAGTGATTTCTAGGGTTTCTAGGGTATCTATGTCACCCCTCACTCATTCATTGGTCTGCCTCTTTGAGGTTAATTTTTTCCATTCAGGAGTCTTACTGCCTTCAGGACATTGTTCTTAAGTTGCTCTCAATTCGTGATTATTAAGTCATTTTCATTAGTATTGTGTCATTTTTTATGCTTTGAAGATTACTTGTACTGCATTGTCAAGCATAGATTATAGTTGCATGCTTTGGAAAGACTGAAAGTGAATGCTTCTTTCATTTCTTTGTTTCGAAAAGAAAAGTGAATGATTTCCTCATTTAAGTATTTTTAAAATCATTTGCATTCAAAAACCATAAGTGAATGAAATTTTCATTTTAATTGTTTTGGATTGCATTTTCTCCTTTGCTCATTGCATTAGTTTGCATTTCTGAATCAAAGTGAAAAGGAAGGAAAAACAGAATTATTGCATCTCAGTGAAAGAAAAGTGATTTTTGTTTCTCTTAGGATTGCATCTTGGCATTGCATTTGGTTGTGGAAGTGAAAGATTAGATCTCATTTTTGCATTAGAAAGATAAAGAGTTGTGTTTTAATGTGTTTTTATTGATAGATGTATTATTTGGTTGTCTCTCTTCCTTCATTAGCTTAAGCCTTAATCCAATGACAATATTTCATTTCTATCATTTAGTTACATTATAGGTACAAGTGACCTCATTGAACCATAAAACTAAAACATAATTGAGGATAAACTTAAAATTTACCTCAATAACCTATGGAGCATTTATAAGCTAACACACATATCTAGAGGTCTAGGCTAGAGAGATGTTCCAGTGTCTTTATACATAGCAACAGTTGCTGACTACCTACAGTGTATTCTGGGGGTGAAATTCCATCCCAGCATGGAAGTATATAGAAGGTTCTCTGGTACTTTCAGCTATGTAGGAGGCACCTAAATAAGATAAGTATATAGGTATGCTCTCATTGAATGGTTCTGCATTAGAAATCGCTAACATGGACTTCTACCCCCTGTACCATCGAGTATATATTGGGAGACCCCACTAGGTTTCTATCCTTTAGCAATAAGTAGCCGAGTGAGCCACCTTGTAATCATGACACACCGAACATAGCATTCGGGGAGATTACTACCATATGTTAACTCCTTAGTTTCGGCTAAGGTGTATATGGTGGTTCCTGGATACTTGGTAAACCCTCTTGCCTAACTTACCCTTGTTTTATTTTGTTTTGTTAATTTAAAAAATCAATTAAATGACCACAGAACAACATCCTTTTTGTGGAAATACTGCTTAGTAGATCTTAGGTTGGTACCAATGAAAACATTTCGTAATTTTACCAATCAAGGAAGCCTCCCTGATGGGAATCCTGGTCCTCTTCCTTCTTTTGGAAATGTTGGTCATCTTCCTTCTTGGATTGAACATTGATCTACCAATTTGGTTATTTTTGACCTCGATGATTCCAAGTGTCCAAATTGATTTTCAACCGAGTTCTCCTCTACCTAAACAATCAACCTTGTGTTGATCCTAAATTTGACCCCTCACCTTCTTCACCTATTTCTTCACCCCATTCTTCCTCTTCACTTGGTGAAAGTATGTGTTGGGCCTCAGTTTTGGTCTTATTTTGCTTTGAGAAACTTACCCAGCTATCCATTTATCCTTCATTTTCACTTCATCCATTTCATTTTAATGAATATTTGGTGTCTAATCAGGTATTTAACTTTAATTTATCAATTTCTAAAGTTTTTATTAAAGTTTGAGTTTAAGTGCAATTTTGGCAGTTTTAAGAAATTCCCGTAATCACTTCATGGTTGATATGAATGCAGGCCACTTCAGCACGAATGGGATGCATGAATAGGAGGCTTGGGAACTAGGACGAAGCCACCTATGCTTGGTTTCAGCAGAACGAGTTTTATTATGCCTTTTTGGAGCTAGTCAATCATGACTAGTCATCCAGAAATCCCATCTAAATAGGGCTGTTTTGGGATCCCCTGATATTAGTCATATTTCTTGGGATGAGGGAGTTGGATTCGACTTGGATAGGTGGATTAGGAAAGATATGTTTGTTAGAGTGATTTCAGATCAGTTGGTTTCATGAACTCATTATTTAAGAGCCACACTTTGATGGCTCAACACACTTGACATTTGATACTTTTATGCTGTAATATTTTTGGTTTGAAGACTTAAGTTGGGGACTTGTGTTACTTTCATTTTGCTGATCAATACATGGATGTTTGACTGATATAAAGCTTCTGATATCATCTTCATAAGTGTGCAAGGCAAGGGTGGAGGGCCCCCACACCAAGCTAAGTACACTTCCAAGTTAGACTAGTTTTATTTCATTGCAAATCTGGTTGATGATAGCTTTAGTTTTTCAAAATCTTATTTCAGATTGCATCATGGTTATGAATAGTGATTGATTTCATTTGTTAATGGTTTATTCATCATCTAATTGAGTTGGCAAGCAAGTGTTCAAGTTGGACATTCTCTCTATGAAATGGTGAATTAAGTCTCTTTTATTTACATGAAAATAGTTTGTTTCCATTTAGATTTATATCTTGGGATGAATGAGTTATTATGGAAAACCTTGAATGTCTCTTAAGTTAAGAGCCTTTTTCATGTATTATTTATGCATCTTGAGTCTTTGATTATAATCTCTAATTCATTAAGTCATAACTGAGGTGAGAGCAGACTTCTTGAGTCAAGAACTCTTTCAATGTTTCCTCTTTTAAGCTGATTGAATCAAGAGTTTTAGGATATATCTTCCCTTAAGTTTTTAATCATTTATCTTTCAAAGTTTGGTTATACTTGATCTTCACAAATAGTGGATTTGCCTCCAAGTTTCACAAACCCGGATTGATAATAAATACTTGCGTTAATTTAGTCACATAAATTAGCTCAACAATGATTGTGCCATGCACTTAAAGGGAAGGATGAAGCTTCACGCTTCTTCAGTATGACATGCAATCTAAGAGGGAACATTTCTTCATGCCAAAAGAGTGTGATCAAGCTTCATGCTTCGTGAGTGTGACATGTGCTCAAAGGGAAGGATGAAGCTTTGTGTTTCATGAGTGTGACATGTGCTCAAAGGGAAGGATGAAGGTTCATGCTTCAAGAGTGTGACATGCGCTCTAGGAGGATGTAGTTCTTCATGCCGAAGGAGTTTGCTCATAGTCCCGAAGTGAGCTTGTGGTTTTGAAGTGCGCTCAGGCTCTCAGAGTGTGATTTTTAGGCAAGAAGGTCCTTGTTTGTTCATAGTGCACTTTGTAGGGGAGAGAAGGTCCTTGTTCTTCTAAAGTGCACTTTTTCATTGAGAGTTTCAAGTGTGCTTCGTTTTTTTGAAGTGAACTTCCTTGTTCCAAAGTGAACTTCATTGTTCTGAAGTTCACTTCATTGTTTTGAAGTGCTCTCAGACTTGGAAGGGTGCAGTCCTCTCCAACAATGTCTACTTGTTCATCTAGAATGCGTTTTTCACAGAGGGAGGAAAAACAAGGCTAGGCGACTTATGCTTAGGAAGTACTAATGCAATATGAGAGGGAAGAGACCTTAGAAAATACATAGTTGACAAGTATGGAAGGTGTTATCACTGAGCTAAAAAGGATTGGGCTGTTTCAACCTTTAAACTAGTGTAACTATTTCAGATCACTTGAATTGGAAGTTAGTCCTTCCAATCTGAGAGGGCTCTCTCAAATGTTTAATAAATCTTCTTGAAACAATTCAAACAACATATGACTAACTGTGATATCTTTTTGTGATTTTGTAGGTGAAGAAAAATGTGATGACTACCACCATTGGGTATGGAGTCAAATTAAAACAAATTATGGTCAACAACAATGTTTAACTTTTTGTGATTTTGTAGGTGAAGAAAAATGTGATGACTACCACCATTGGGTATGGAGTCAAATTAAAACAAATTATGGTCAACAACAATGTTTAATGGAAATTGATGCATCTATAGCTTTGAAACTAATACAAATGAACATCCACAGTCATACATAGTAAGTGAAGGAAATTGGAGAAGTTTGACAATATTTCCAAGTAATCAAGATACTATGTAAAACTTGAAACAAAATGATAAACCCCATAAACGCCATGACATGAATCTTAGGTACAAAAACAAAGTTGCTGAAAATTTTCTGTTAAAGGATCAAAATGTTACAAAAGGTTAGTTCTTCACATTCTCCATCAAAATTTCTCAAATTTGAAAACCTATTTATATATTTAGAAAATATCTCTTTATATTATCTTGTCACCTGGGCCAAATTCGATCCACTATTCCATAGACCTATTCCTATTTTTCTTCTAACTAACAAAGTCCTCATAGGGATTTTCTGTTTTACAATAGTGGAACTCAACTAGGACTCTACTAGCTTTAAAACTATAACCACTTTTTGTTGATGTAGATAACCGAACCCAAATGCATGCTAGAGTTGATGGAGTGTCATTACATCTTCAACCTGTTGATAGACATCAATTAAATTTCCCTTTTCGCTGACTGTCTTAATGAGCTGGCTATTATGTTGATGTGGCTATGTGCTGACTTGGAATGTTGAAAAATAGGAGTTTAACATGATGAAGTGCACACCCTTTATTGTATGTAATCCATATGGAGCTTGGATGTATGATATTCAAAATCTTCAAAAAGGTAGAAAAATAGAGTTTTTTTATGATTTTGTAGCAAAAACATCGTTTTCTGCAGTTTGGTAGCAACTTCAAAAAACACTCTTATGCTACCTATTTTCTCTCCGTGCTAGTTCTGAAGTCTTATTTGATGTTTATAAGCTAAACATAGACCTTTAGAATTATCTTTGCTGAACTTTAGACCAACTTTAACCTCCATGAAAAGCTACAACAATTTCATAGCAAATTCTCGGCTTCATTATGGGCAGTTGCTACGAAAGTTCCAAAATTTAGAGCTTTTATAGTTTTCATGATTTTTAATGCCTCCTAATATCATGTTGATTATACATATGGCTAAGTTGATTGATTTAGGTATAGTGAAGAAAAAATTGATGACTTTACCATATCATGGAGTAACACTTACTTCAACAATAATCTTGAGGTTTTTGTTTTTCAGCTTGGCCTGTCTCTGGAGGTTTTTCTATCTGCCTGTAACCATCTATTCCTTTTATACATATGCTCCAACATTCTGTCCAAAGGCAGAGTCCTTCTTATCATCTTTTTATATTTGTCTGCAATTTCATCATAAAAATCTATATGTCTTAACACTTCATTTTGGTATTCATCAAACTCAAGATTGGTCTTGGTCACCTCTTGTCTCGCCTACCTTAACTATTCTTGTAGGACCTCTATTTCACTTTTTTCTTGAACAACCACCTTTCCTTTCTTTTGCTTTGATGGTTTCTTTGATGATTCTGTTTTGTTAAATGGTGCTTTAAGTATCTTTTCAATTGTTGCATTGATCTTGTGACAAGTTTCCTTGGTCTAAAAATGAAACCCTGTTCTTCCGGAGTAATGTCTAATTTCTTAGCTCTCTTACTTTTATTTCTAGTTTCAATTTTCATCACTTCTTCAAGCTGCTCAAATGGGATTTCTTAAATGTCTATAGCTTCTAGAATGTCAGTCAATTTTACCTTCTTTGTACTCTATTCTCTCTTTTGTCTTTTGGTCATTCTCCTCTTAGTACTTGTAGAAGCTTCAATTATAGGTTTCTCTGTCACTGATTGTTGCTCTGCTCTAGGGGTTGTAGATTTGGATTTTGGAGTTTTTCTAGAGGGGGTAGCAACATCTAGTTCATATCCACTTAGGAATAAAAAGGTAAGCCAATCCTTGTTCAATCTATTTAACTCTTCAACTACTAACAATTTGATAAGGCCATGATGAAAAACAAAGGTACTACTTGTATCTAGATTAGCTTGAACCTTGTCAGCCATATTTCCTAAACTTCTAAAGAGATAGAAAGGAATATCTAAGGGATATTTACGTGTGAAGTGGAGCAACAACCTAAAGTGGTATTGGTAGACGATATGGAACCTTCCTTCAAATGTAAAATACTTTTGAATAATCGTTAGCAAATTGGAATAATGATCCTTAAGGAAAGTTTTGGGGATTCCCACTGTCATATCAATCCCTTGATGTTCTTCCTTCAAGAATAAATCACAATTCTGTAATTGGAACTTCTGAACTTTAAACCATGTTTTCCCTGACCTTCGGATTTCAGTAGCATGAGCAATGGTGTCTGGGGAGACATTTAAACTTAAGATTCCAACCTTCATTCCAATCTCTGTGAAATTGAGGGAAAATTCCTCAGTGATCTGCAGATGAAAACCCTACAATTTTTGACAAAATTGAAGGCATCCCATGCTCGCAAATGACTATGAAAAAGTTGGGTCTTCTTCAAGTAGTTTCATATCTATGGGCTTATAATGTGCAACAACCCCTCCTTTGTAGTGTTTTTGGGTGGCCATTCTTGTCAACACGTCGAGAGCTGCTTGTGAGATACTTCCTCTTCAACTGCAAACCAAATTTAGAACACTTAGACCTCACTCAGACCAAGATTAAGCTTGTTTTGATAGTGCAAACCCTATTCCACGACAACACTTGTGAACTTTTTCATAGGAGCAGATGGTATAAAGGGGGAAGGGAGAGGTAATGGGGAATGAAAAGGAGTGGAGGACACGAAAGTCAAGTTGTATAATGACTTAGTACATTCGACATCACTAACAATCATTTACAATAAAACCGTTATACAACAACAAACTTTTGTAGCGAATTTTGGCTTTGATTAACTGCATTTGATGCGAAAGTTTGTAAAATTGTCAAACAAGTCTATTGCGAAATGATAACCTCCAAATATATGGAATTATGACCTTTTTTCTATGATGACCTAATCAAACATTAAATGGACTCTATGAAAGGTCTCACATAAACCTAAACATGAAAACCTTATCTATAATGACTAATCAAACTAAAAATTATTTCTAGGAGTTATCATGGATAACAATGGCTCTAATGGGGATGTTGCACCCCTATGGTGTAGCAAATAACCAATGGACCAATTTCCTAGTCATTTGGATGATCCCAATTTGAAAACTGAAAAGCACACTGCAAACCAACTGGAAACCAATTACTACTATTGCAATGTGATATCAAACTATTGTACAAACTAAAACTGATAACTGTAAAATGTAGCTGAAAGCTGAAGGAAATGCTTTCCCAACAAGCTTATTGATGTACCAATAACCCTACTCTAACGTTTGAAAATCCACCTGCTTAATTCAAGTAATATGAAACCTTCAATATAACCAGTGAAAGAGATGATCCAACACCAGGGCTCCTTGAATGTTCTTAAGTGGACCATCTATTGGAAACTCAGAATAAAAACTGAATCGATAACTTGAACTTATAAATGAAAGAAACTCCACCTTCACTGATGACTGGAATAACCTTACCAAACGATCTTGATAATCATGAAAAATCACCTATTCTTGATGAGTAAAACCATGAGGGCTGAATTTATTCATAACTAATGGCTTATTTTTTCATACGTCTTCAATTCCAAGAACATCATCAAATAAAAAGACAACAATAGATTTGTCTGCCCTTTGATGTAAATCAACAAAACCATCCATGCATCCTTAAAAGTCTTCAAACATGACATCGATATTGTGTGTCTAAAAACTAATCTTTTGCGTATCAAACAAATCAGATATAACCTTTGGTAGTTTGGCTTAAGGAATTTCATCTTGAGTCTGAACACTAACAACTCCTATACAAACAACTTTATGCCTTTCATCCATGTCATTTTGATGATCCTCAAATAGAATAGTTAAAACCTATATATTCAACTCTTCTTGTAACTCAGGTTTTACCTAAAACTGAACTTTCATGCAATTTAATCGGGACATCATCATTATGATTTTCAACAGAAAAAAGTTCTTGTCTAGGTAGACAACTTTCATCACATGTTACCTCACTGTTCAAAATTTTCATGCATGTGTTTTCAACAACCTGATCTTGAGGAGTTTCTTCTTGACATAAAATCTCAGGAAAGGATGGGCTAGAAAACAATTTGAACAATTTGGCTCATACCTTTGACTGCATATAGATTTACAAGGCTACAAATCCTCATAGATTTCATGTACTATGACTTTAATGTCAAATTGCTGATCCATTTTATCTTCAACTAAAGAAGAGACATCTGCTTGTTGGAAAACTTCTTGATCATCATGACAACTAACTTAGAAGAAAATTCATAAAGTGCCTCTAATATCTCATCATCATCCGTACATTCTACATCATCATCAATACTTTCAAGATATTGAATGAAACCTTTCCAAAAATTACAACAACCTTGAAACAATGGCAATGAAGGATAAGACTTCCCATAATGTCCAAAAAATATTGTATGGAAATCCTTAAGAGAAAACAAGCTTCTTGATGGAAACCCTTCACACCATACTCTAGCTTTGTCTTCTAGGGTAGCCATAAACATCTTCTTGAGACAATCCTCAGGAAACTCAACCCTCAGTCTACATACATGTAAATGGAATTTAACCAAATTCAGGCTAGCACCATAGATGTGAGACCGATCCATAGGAGCATACCTGGCATTTTTTCTTGCAGTATAACTCATCTTGAAACTTCTTCAAGCTATTTATCTTCAAGCAGTGGAGTCACCATGAAGCTTTGATCTTCTATATCTTTTAAGATTGGAATCACCACGGTAATATCACAACCTTCCGAAAACTCTGATTTCCTGTTACCCTCAGGAATCATAGTGAAGATACTTAAAGAAAATCCAAGTAAAGGAGTTTTTGGCTCCTGGAAAACACACAAAAATGTTATCACTGAGCTAAAAAGGGTTGGGTTGTTTCAACCTTTAACCTAGTGTAACTATTTCAGACCACTTGAACTGGAAGTTAGTCCTTCCAATCTGAGAGGGCTCTCTCAAATGTTTATCAAATCTTCATGAAACAATTCAAACAACATATGACTAACTCTGATCTCTTTTTGTGATTTTGTAGGTGAATAAAATTATGATGACTACCACCATTGGGCATGGAGTCAAATGAAAACAAATTATGGTCAACAACAATGTTTAATGGAAACTGAGGCATCTATAGCTTTGAAACTGATATAAATAAACATCCACAATCATACATAGTAAATGAAGGAAATTGGATTAGTTTGAAAAGATTTCTAAGTAATCAAGATACTATGTAAAACTTGAAACAACACGATAAAAACCCATAAAGGCCATGACTTGAATCTCAGGTACAAAAACAGAGTTGCTGAAAATTTTCTATTAAAGAATCAAAATATTACAAAAGGCTAGTTCTTCACATTCTCCATAAACCTTTCTCAAAGTCGAAAACCTACTTATTTGTAGAGAAAATATCTCTTTACATTATCTTTCCACCTGGGCCAAATTCAATCCACTATTCGAGAAAACTATTCCTACTTTTCTTCTAACTAACAGAGTCCTCATAGGATTTTTCTGTTTTAAAATAGTTGGAACTCAACTAGGACTCTACTATCTTTAAAACTATAACCACTTTTTGTTGATGTAGATAACCGAACCCAACTGCATGGTGGATTTGTTGGAGTGTCATTACATATTCAACCTGTCGATAGGCATCAATTAAATTTCCCCTTTTGCTTACTGTCTTAATCAGCTAGTTATTATGTTGATGTGGCTATATGCTGACTTGGCATGCTAAAAAATAAGAGTTTAACATGATGAAGTGGACACCCTTTATCATCTATAATCCATATGGAGCTTGGATGTCTGATATTCAAAATCTTCAGAAAGGCAGAAAAATAATGTTTTTTTATGATTTTGTAGCAAAAACAACGTTTTCAGCAGTTTCGTAGAAAACCTTGGTAGCAACTTCAAAAAAAACTCGTATGCTACCTCTTTTCTCACCTTTCTAGTTCTGAGGTCTTCTTTGATGTTTATAAGCTAAGCATAGAACTTTAGAATTATATTTTTTAAACTTTAGACCAACCTTAACCTCCATGAAAATCTACAACAGTTTTGTAGCAAACGCTCGACTTCATTATGGGTAGTTGCTACGAAAGTTTTAAAATTTTGAGTTTTTCAGGCTTCCATGATTTTTAATGCCTCCTTATGACTCTTAATATCATGTTGACTATACATATGGCTAAGTTGACTGATTTAGGTATAGTGAAGACAAAATTGAAGACTTTACCATATCATGGAGTAGCACTTACTTCAACAATAATCTTGAGGTTTCTCTTTTTGAGCTTAGCCTAAATCATTTCAATTTGAGTTTCCAGTGCCGTGAATTGTCTCTGGAGGTTTTTTCTATCTACTTGTAACTATCTATTCCTTTTATACATATGTTGTAGCATTTGTGCAAAGGCAGATTCCTTCTTATCATCGTTTTAAACTTGTCAATGAAGGGAGGCTAGACAAGAGCTGATCAAGGTGTATAACAACTTAGTGCATTCAACATCACTAACAATCATTTACAATAAAATTGTTCTACAACAACAAACTTTCGTAGCGAGACAAGTTTTGGAATGGACAGTTTTGCTACGAAACTATCAATGACTTTCATAGCGAATTCTAGGTTTGCTTAACTGCATTTGATGCGAACGTTTGTAGTACTGTGAGACAAGTCTATTATGAAATGATAACCTCAAAATAGATGGAATTATGACCTTTTATTTTTATGATGACCCTATCAAACATTAAATGGACTCTATGACAGGTCTCACATAAACCTAAACATAATTTTTTTATCTATAATGACTAATCAAACTAAAAATTATTTCTAGGGGTTATCATGGATAACAATGGCTCCAATGGGGATGTTGCACCCCTATGGTGCAACAAAGAACCAACAGACCAGTTGCCTGGCCATTGGGCTGATTCCATTTTGAAAACTGAAAAGCACACTACAAACCAACTGGAAACCAATTACTATTGCTGCAATGTGATATTAAACTACTGTACAAACTAAAACTGATAATTGCAAAATGTATCCTAAAGCTAAAGGAAATGCTTGCCCAACAAGCTTATGTACGTACCAATAATACTACTCTAACATCTGAAAATCCACCTGCTTAATTAGAGTAACATGAAACCTCCAGTATAATTAGTCAAAGAGCTGATCCAACACCAGGGCTCCTTGACTATTCTTAAGTGGATCATCTATTGGCAACTCAGAATAAAAGCTGAATCCATAACTTGAATTTATAAATGAAAGAAACTCCACCTTCACTCATGACTAGAATAGACTTACCAAATGATCTTGATAATCATGAAAAATCACCTCTTCTTGATGAGAAAAACCATGAGGGCTGAATTTATTCATAACACATGGCTTCTTTTCCTATGTCTTCAATTCCAAGAACATCATCAAATACAAATACAACAATAGATTTGTCTTCCCTTTGAATTAAATAAAAAAAACCATCCATGCATCCTTGAACATCTTCAAACATGACATCAATATTGTGTGTATCAAAACTAATCTTTTGGTTATCAAACAAATCAGATATAACCTTTGGTAGTTTTGCTTGAGGAATGTCATCTTGAGTTTGAACACTAATAACTCCTATACAAACAACTTTATGCATATCATCCATGTCATTTTGATGATCCTCAAATAGAATAGGTAAAACCTATATATTCATCTCTTCTTGTAACTCAGGTTTACCTAAAAGTGAAATTTCATGCACTTTAACCGGGACAACATCATTATGATTTTCAATGGAAACAATTTCTTGTCTAGGTAGACAACTTTCATCACATGTTACCTCACTATTCATAATTTTCATGCATGTATTTTCAACAACGTGATCTCGAGGAGTTTCTTCTTGACATAAAATCTCAGAAGAGGAATGCGCTGAAAAATTATTTTGAATAATTTTGCTCATACCTTTGACTGCATATAGATTGAAAACGCTGCAAATCCTCATGGATTTAATGTACTATGAATTGACTGTCAAATTATTATCCATTTCATATTCAAATAAAGAAGAGACATCTGCTTGTTGGAAAACCTCTTGATCATTATGACAACTAGATTGTGAAAAAAATTCATAAAGTGCCTCTAATATCTCATCATCATCCATACATTCTACATCATTATCAATACTTTCAAAATATTGAATGAAACCTTTCCAAAAATTACAACTGTCTTGAAATAGTGGTGATGAAGGATGAGAATTCCCATAATGTCCAAAAATATTCTATGGAAATCTTTAAGAGAACACAAGCTTCCTGATGGAAACCCTTCATGCGATACTCTAGCTTTGTCTTCTAGGGTAGCCATAAACATCTTCATGAGACAATCCTCAGGAAACTCAACCCTTAGTCTACATACATATAAATGGAATTTAACCAAATGCAGACTAGCATCATCTTTCTTTTCATCTTTGAACATGGGAATATGGGTTGACCAATAAACACAAGGCATAGGATTTGCAAAACCATAGTGTGAGACCAATCCATAGGAGCACGCCTGGAATTTATTCTTGCAATAGAACTCATCTTGGAACTTCTTCAAGATATTGATCTTCAAGAAGTGGAGTCACCATGAAGCTTTGATCTTCTAGATATTTTGAGATTGGAGTCGCCAGGGTAATATCACAACCTCCAGAAAACTCTAATTTCCTGTTACCCTCAGGAATCATAATGAAGTTACTGAAAGAAAATCCGAGAAAAGGAGCTTTCCGGCAAACACACCAAAATGTTATCACTGAGCTAAAAAGGGTTCCACTATTTCAACCTTTAACCTAGTGTAACTATATTAGACCACTTGAACTAGAAGTTAATCCTTCCAATCTGAGAGGGCTCTCTCAAATGTTTATCAAATCTTCTTGAAACAATTCAAATAATAGATGACTAACTTTGATCTCTTTTTGTGATTTTGTAGTTGAAGAAAATTGTGATAACTACCACCATTGGGCATGGAGTCAAATTAAAACAAATTATGGTCAACAACAATATTCAATGGAAACTAAGGCATCTATAGCTTTGAAACTGATATAAATGAACATCCACAACCATACATAGTAAATGAAGGAAATTGGAGCAGTTTGACAAGATTTCCAAGTAATCAAGATACTATGTAAAACTTGAAACAACATGATAAAAACCCATAAAAGCCATGACATGAATCTCAGGTACAAAAACATAGTTGTTGCAAATTTTCTATTAAAGGATCAAAAGATTACAAAAGGTCAGCTCTTCACATTCTCCATCAACCTTTCTCAAAGTCGAAAACCTACTTATTTATAGAGAAAAGATCTCTTTACATTATCTTTCCACCTGGGTCAAATTCGATCCACTATTCCAGAGACCTATTCTTAATTTTCTTCTAACTAATAGAGTCCTCATAGGGATTTTCTGTTTTACAATAGTTGGAAATCAACTATGACTATGCTATATTTAAAACTATAACCACTTTCTGTGATGTAGATAACCAAACCCAACTTCGTGCCAGATTTGCTGGAGTGTCATTACATCTTCAACCCGTTGATAAACATCAATTAAATTTCCCTTTTTGCTGACTATCTTAATGAGCTGGGTATTATGTTGATGTGGCTATGTGATGACTTGGCATGATGAAAAATAGGAGTTTAACATGATGAAGTGGACACCCTTTATCATCTGTAATCCATTTGGATCTTGGATGTATGATATTTAAAATCTTCAAAAAGGTAGAAAAACATAGTTTTTTTATGATTTCGTAGCAAAAATGATGTTTTCAGCAATTTCGTAGAAAACTTTGGTAGAATCTTCAAAAAACACTCTAATGCTACCTCTTTTCCCTCCTTGTTGGTTCTGAGTCTTCTTTGATGTTTATAAGCTAAACATAGACCTTTAGAATTACCTGTGCTGAAATTTAGACCAACCTTAACCTCCATGAAAAGCTACAACAATTTCGTAGCAAATTCTCGACTTCATTATGGGCAGTTGCTAGGAAAGTTCCAAAATTCCGAGTTTTCCTAGTTTCCATGATTTTTAATGCCTCCTTATGACTCCTAATATCATGTTTACTATACATATGGCTGATTTGACTGATTTAGCTACAGTGAAGACAAAATTGAAGACTTTACCATATCATGGAGTAACACTTACTTCAGAAATAATCTTGAGATTTCTCTTTTTGAGCTCAATCTGAATCATTTCCATTTGAGTTTCTAGTATTGTGACTTGTCTCTGGTGATTTTTTCTATCTGCTTATAACTAGCTATTCCTTTTATACATATTCTCCAACATTTTGTGCAAAGGCAGAGTCCTTCTTATCATCTTTTTAGACTTGTTTGCAATTTCATCATAAAAATATATCTGTCTTAACACTTCATTTTGGTATCTATCAAACTAAAGCTTGGTCTTGATCACCTCATGTCTAGCCTCCCTTAATTGTTCTTGTAGGACCTCTATTTCACTTTTTTCTTGAACAACCTCCTTGCCTTTCTTTTGCTTTGATGGTTTCTTTGATGATTATGTTTTGTTCAATTATGCTTCAGGTATCTTTTCAACTTGATGCATTGATCTTGTGACATGTTTCCTTGGTATAAGAATGAAACCCTGTTCTTTTGGAGTAAAGTCTAATTTCTTAGCTCTCTTACTTGTCTTTCTAGTTTCAATTTTGGTTACTTCTACAGGCTGCTCAATTGGGCTTTCTTCAATGTCTATAGCTTCTAGAATGGCAATAAGTTTGCCCTTCTTTGTACTATGTTCTCTCTTCTGTCTTCTAGCCATTCTCCTATTAGTACTTGTAGAAGCTTCAATTATAGGTTTCTCTGTCACTGATTTTTTCTCTGCTCTAGGGGTTGTAGATTTGGATTTTGGAGTTTTTCTAGAGGGGGTAGCAACATCTAGTTCATATCCACTCAGGAACAAAAAGTTATCTAATCCCTGTTCAATCTATTTAACTCTTCAACTACTAACAATTTGATAAGACCAAGATGAAAAACATAGGTACTACTTGTATCTGGTTTAGCTTGAACCTTGTCAACCATCTTTCCTAAACTTATGAAGAGATACAAAGGAATATCTAAGGGTTGTTTACCTGTGAAGTGGAGCAACAACCTGAAGTAGTATTGGTAGATCATATGGAACCTTCCTTCACATGTAAAATACTTTTGAATAACCATTAGCAACTTGGAATAATGATCCTTAAGGCAAGTTCTGGGGATGCCCACTGTCATATCAATCCTTTGATATTCTTCCTTCAAGATTCATCATAATTATGTAATTGGAACTTCTGAACTTTAAACCATGTTTCCCCTGACCTTGGGATTTCAGTAGCATGAGAAATGGTGTGTGGGGAGACATTCAAACTTAAGATGCCAACCTTCGTGCCAACCCCTATGAAATTAAAGGCGAAGTCCTTAGTGATTTGCGCATGAAAACCCTGCAATTTTTAACAAAATCGAAGACATCCCACACTAGAAAATGAGTGTGCAAAAGATGGGTCTTCTTCAAGAAGTTTCATATCTGTGGGCTCATAACGTACTACAACCCCTCCTTTGTAGTGTTTTTTGGTGGCCATGCTTGTCAACACATCGAATGTTGCTTCCTCTTCACCTGCAAACCAAATTTAGAACACCTAGTCCTCACTCAGACCACGACTAAGCTTGTTTTGACAACGCAATCCCTATTCCATGACAACACTTGTGAACTTTTTGATAGGAGCAGTGTTCTGAAACGGCTCACAAAAAGATAGAAAAGATAGATCAACAACTTAAAAATCAACCTCTTCAAGGGGGAAACCTCCTTTACATTACATAAATGAACAATTCTTGGATGATACAAATGACAAGACCTCCTTTCTATATATAGGAGTCTAAGGGGTCCGAATACAATCAGAGCCTACATAACAATAATATTTTAGGGGCACAACAATAACAATAGTGGGCTTCTATGGGGCATAATAATAACAACATGGAGATTATATGTGCACAATATTACAATAAGGGGGTTGCACTAATAACAATAAGGGGTTACACTAGTAGTATAGGGACCTAACATGCCCCTCTCCTTCAAAAAGTGTTGTCCTCAACGCTTGAGTCATTCTGGATGCTTCTGTATAAAATTATCATCCTCCCATATAGAATCTTCAGCGGGTAAGTTCTTCCACTTGATGAGATACTCTAAAATTGATCGATTTTGTAGTCGTTGATTTCTTGTTTTTGTGACTGCTTCAGGTTCCAATATGATTTTTCCTTCCTCGTCAAGTTCTGGCAATATTGTTTGAACTGAGATCTTCTCACCTTTAACCTTCTTTCAGCATGAAACATGGAAATTGGGTGCACTCGGGAAGATGCAGGAAGCTCCAATTTGTATTCTATAGTACCAATATTTTGCAACACCTTGTACGAACCATAATACTTTGGTGATAATTTATTATCCTTCTTAGCTTGCTTGAGGGACATTTGTTTGTATGGTTGTAGTCATAGAAATACCCAGTCACCTAAATAAAAAATTCTTTCACTGCTATATTGATTTTCCGGTTGTTTCATTTGATTTTGTGCCAAAGTGAGGTTATCCTCTAAAAGTTGGAGAACTTGTTGTTGATGCTCGATGTGATATTTCACCGCTTGAAAATTTTTCTTCTTGATATGTCCTTCTATCTTGAAAATTTGAGGAGTGGTAATTCCTGCCAATGGATTACAAGATATGGTCAGATTCATTTCTTCTTTCTCTGGGTTGGTTGTTGGTGAGTATCCTTTTCTTTTGACGTTTCTTGATCCTTTTCTTCCTGATATTTCACTACTTGAACCTTCTTCTTCTTGATATGTCCTTCTATTTTGAGAGTTTGAGCAGTGGTAATTCCTACCAATGTAGTACAAGATATGGTCAAATTCATTTCTTCTTTCTCTAGGGTTGGTTCCTGGTGTATATCCTCTTCTTTTTATGTTCTTTGATCCTTTTATTCCTCCTCTTCACAATCTATTTAAAATAATTTCTTTTTAGCACGCTTATGACCTTTAATGTATTTGCTATCATAATTGTAACAAAGCCATTTTGCTTTTTTTCCTTCCAATTGTTGTGGTGTCAACCTTGTAGGTTGTGGAAGGCTAGGAGAAACAACACTTCCATATTTATAGTTTGAGTGGTAGACTTCCTTGTTTCCATAAATTTGCTTTCCACTTTTCTTGCCAACCTGTATGCCTTCTCCAATGAATCAGGTTCCCAAAGGCTAACCTCATGTTGGATGTTATCTTTTAAAGTCCGTATGAAGACACAATCCTCTACTTCTTTGGAATATCATTTACCCTTATATTCAATTTTTAGAATTCCTCAATGTTCTCTGTCATTGAAGCCTTTTGTTTGAGATTTATCAATTGACTAAAGAAAGTGTTTCTCTTTGTCTCCTCATAGTGTGCTATAATTTCCTCTGTGAAATATTACCAAGTGACAAAAGGTTTACGAGAAAAAAGCCCTTTATACCATAAAAATTGATTTGATTCTAAATATAAAGATGAAATGCGCACCTTTTGTAACATTTGTACATCATGTAGATCAAAATATTGTTCCATTTGTATTATCCAATTTACCAGATCCTTGCCATCAAACTTCCTCATATCGCCTTTTCTTGATTTTAAGAGCTTGATCTTGAAACAACTATAACTTTGTAATTTTGGATCTCCAAGGTATAAAATTGCAACCTGCAATAGCCCTCTGCGTCCTCTTTCCAATTTCACCAGTTTGATCGAAATTGGATTCTCCAAGAAAGAGTTATGCCCAATCTCCCAAGATGACTGACTTACATACTTTTTCAGTAAAGAGAACGTGTACGAAGTGCCATGTGTTACTGTTTCGAATTTCAGACCTAAAAAAAATAAATAGAAAAGTACAGTCCGTTCTCTTTCTGTATACTCTTACAAAATTTCAATTTGATGCTCAGAGAGAAAGTTATGGCAATTTTCCCTAGGTCACTTGTTTGGGATGTAATTAGGGAGACTTCAGAAACCCTAAATTTATTGGATTGTATCTCCCAAAATATAGCGAAACAAGATCTAAAATTCGGGTCCAAACTTCACCATGATTTTAGCTCAAATGGGTTTTAATTTCAGAGTCTAAACCATCGTAGAAAACAAATTATAGCGAAAATTCCATGATGACCTATTTGAGATTGAATTTTGGATCTTGTAAAAACCCTAACTTCCTCAGATCATATCTCTGAAAATATAGCAAGACAAGATCTGAAATTTGGATCCGCGGTTCAGAACGATTTCCCCTCAAAAGGGGATTTTTTTTTATCTTCTGAAACGTCATAGCAAAAAGGTTATAGCGAAAATGCCACAAAGTCTTGTTTGGGGAAATGTAACCCTAGAATCCAAAGCTCTGATACCAAATGTTATGAAACTGGCTCACAAAAAGATAGAAAAGATAGATCAATGACTTAAAAATCAACCTCTGCTAGGGGGAAATCTCCTTTAAATTACACAAATGAACAATTCTTAGATGATACAAATAACAAGCCCTTCTTTCCATATATAGGAGTCTAAGGGGTCCGCATACAATCAGAGCCTACATAACAATAATAATGTAGGGGCACAACAATTACAATAGTGGGCTTCTATGGGGAATAATAATAACAACATGGGGACTATATGGGCACAATAATAGAATAAGGGGGTTGGACTAATAACAACAAGGGGTTACACTAGTAGTATAGGGACCTAACAAGCAAATGATATAAAGGTGAAAGGGAGAGGTAAGTGTGAATGAAAGGGAGTGGAGGACATGAGAAACAAGGTGTATAACGACTCAGTACATTCGACATCACTAGTAATCATTTACAATAAAACCGTTATACAACAACAAACTTTTGTAGCGAGACAAGTGTCATAATGGACCATTTTGCTACGGAACTGTCAAGGACTTCTGTAGCGAATTCTGGGTTTGCTTAACTGCATTTGGTGCAAAAATTTGTAAAACTATCAGAGAATTCTATTACAAAATGATAACCTCAAAATAGATGGAATTATGACCTTTTCTTTTTATGATGACCCTATCAAACAATAAATGGACTCTATGACAGGTCTCACATAAACCTAAACATAAAAAAATTATCTATAATGACTAATCAAACTAAAAATTATTTTTAGGGGTTATCATGGATAATAGGAGGAAAGATGGGTCAATGGTGCTCATGGATAAGTTGCACTCATTACATAGTAAGAAGGATATTGCCTCTACAACTTTCTTTGAATAGTAGGACCAAGAAAGTGCTTAAAAATGGCTAAGTGTGAGACCAATAGAGTAAAAGAGAGAAATTCATCCGATCACAACTCAAACATGGATCACACACATGAATGCCATTGATGCATGCTAAGGGAATGTACAAGACTCATGAATAAAAATCACACATTGAAACGATAAAAAAGTGACACTTTCAGAAGTTAAATAAATTGAAGTCAACACATGCCAGAGTGAAGATAACATGAGTATGACACTTGTTAAGGAAAAATCAAGAAAAAGTGACAACGATGAAAGTGAAAGTGACACTTGTGAACACAGAGGCATGCAAAAGCGATAGTTGAGAACACTCACAGAAATAAAAATACAATCGCAACAAGGGGAGGGAGATTGTCAAAGAAAGTGCACACTGATTGTCGACATGAGTTGAACATCACATATACATTGTCTTGATGGACAGTGCCATACCTGTTCAAGCTTGCATGAAGAAAGTGTTCTCATGAACTCATCGAAGATTGAGCATGTGTGTGCAAGTGACTTGGCAGTTAAAACTAGGAAGAAGGCTTAAACGTTTTATGAAACATCTAATGACAATGGAGTGGCCATAGGATGGAAAACTGTAAGATTCTCAGTAGGCTCCAAAATTCAAGTGTGGGAAATTTTTTGGAGGGTGTTGATCGTAGCGACAAGACACCAAATGGCTCATAATGAGTGAGTTGGTTAACTTTGTCAACCTTCTCTTTATGTGGGAACATCATCACGCGAAAGATAAAGACATGAATTTTATCGAATACATGTAATTATGTCCCAAGAGGATATTATATTCCAAAGGTGCATCGATAAAATTGATATTTATTAAGACAATCTTGCTTGCATGCTCAATGAGAACATTTTGATACAATCCCACAGATTGAGATAAACAACTATCATATCCTCAAAGGGTGGCGGGAAAGCGAAGGAGCTCAAGGGAGCCCAGGTTTTTCCAGACACATTTGGACACAGTGCATGTAGATGCACCCTTGAATCTATGATGCATCTATGAATTGTAATATTTTATATAGTGACCAAAATTTGAAATGCCACTAAAGATGGTAGTTGAGGCTTAGAGTTGTCTAGGTTGATGGTAATTAAATTTGAATTGGGGATTGACTTCCTTCAATATAAATAGTATAGCCTTCCACTAGGAAGGACATATTCGTTTTTGGATCATTTAGAATGAAAGACAATTGTGGATTCATTTTTTCATTAAGATGATATAAATATAAATACAATGTTCATGACCATTGTATTAATCTTCCTGGGCATCTTGAAACTTTTTATGATGGCTCATATTCCTCACCATTACTATAATGGATTAGGTGTTTAACATTCCCCCTTAATATGAAGGGGTTATTTTGACTCTAAGCGGATAGATGAGGATAACTACTCATGCCTGAATGTTCTTTTTGAATATGGTAGGTTTGTGATCATCACAAACACAATGGCTAGCAAAGCCAAAGGCTTCTACTAAATGGTGTTTTAGATCTGACCACCAACTATGGAAATCGACTTTGATGCTCAATAGTTTCTAGAACATTTCCAAATTTTACTAGAAATTGATGTCTTCTATTGATTATAAGTGCTCACAAATAACAATTTGAATATGACCACAAATTTATAGTGGTTAATTCTTAGTAATTACCATAACATTTCTAAATTTGGCTAGAAGTTGATGTCTTTTGCTAGTTGGAGGTACTTACAAATAACAATTTGAAGATGATTGCAAATTTATGGTGGTTTGAAGATGATAAAAAACTATGAAACTTGGGTCTAAGGCTTAGTAGTTTCCCAAACATTTCCAAATTTGGCTAGAAGTTGATGTCTTACGGTCATTGGAAATTCGAGGAAATGGAGATTTTAAGATGAAAAAAAAATAATATCTAGCGAAATTTGGAAGTATTCTACTAAATGGTGGTTTTAGGAAGATCATAAATTGAATCACACTAATTGATTTGACCATGGATATGGCTAAAGCTTTCTTTGGCTATGGTTCAATTTTTCTCATTGTTCTTACTCGAATCTTGACTATAATGAAATTGAATTAAAAGGCCACAATAGTTATTCTATTGAAAGAGAGACAATTTTGAATAGAGATTTTTAGCACCTTTTGAACTTGAACTAGAATCTATACAATAGTAACTATTAATAATCTATAACTTCTATCTAAATCACAACAAAACTTTCTAACACATGTAACTAGGACTTCCTAATTATCATAAGTAGGAAATATCTATTATAAAAATTCATTGGATAAATTTTCACTAAATTCGTCTCATGAGCCCATGGGAGATGCTAGTATTAGTTAATATTATATTAAAGATTCAATGTATTGAGAATTATTTGTTTTCAGTTGATTATATGTCAACAATCTATTTCCATTTAATTACCAATTTGGGGTGCTACCAAAAAGTGCCTCGAAGCCATTTTCAATTTAGATTTAACATTGGCAGCGAAAAATTTCTTAGCTTCTCTTTTCCATGAATAAGAGGCTAAGATCCTAAAGAAATGGTTTACTTTTACCATTGTATATATGGTTGATTTGTTGGAAATGGAGGTCAACAATGGGTCTTTTAACAATCCTTGTAGTTTTAAGACTTGAAACAAGAGACTCAAGGTTATCTTTCCACTATAAAATAATCTCACAAGAAGAAAACTACCAATATTTGTTGCACTAATTCCTTAGCTGAACCGATTTTTATTTTTTATCTTTTATTTATTTTTATGCTTATGGCGTACATAGAGGATTCATCATCCACACTAGGAGTTGAACCTATGACCTCATCATGCATAGGTGTCTTAGAGAATCCTATGACAGAGAAACCCAATGATGTAGATGCAAACATGGAGTAGTATGGAAATAAGGGTATTGAGTTGAAGGTGCGCTATTATTTAATGGACTCGATCATAAATTCTATATAATCGACACCCAATTCCTATGTATTTCACATCCTAGCTTTGATGTACCAACATGAAGAGTATGTCACCTTTAAGCATGGGGACTAAGTGGAACACACACCAAAGTTAAGGAATGACATAGACCCATGGATTTAATACCACTGTGGAATGCTTAGAATGAAAGATAAGTGTGGATTCATTTCTCATTAAGATGATAGACATTAAATACAATGTTCATAACTATTGGATTCATACTCCGAAGTCTCTTGGATTCCTGATGATGGTTCATATTCCTCATGACAAACCTAATGGATTACGTGTCTAACATTTGTAACACCTCCAGCGTAAACATTATTATGGGTGATGGAATGAGATCATCCATACTGTGGTACCTATGCATTTTCCTAACATGGGTGTTGTGAGTAGATAATCTTATAGGTGTCCTTGGTACTTGTGGGGTAGGGTCACTACTAGGGTGAGGGATCATGAGAGGGTCATTAGCTATACAATGGGTAGGATATAAAGTGGTTGATCCAGGGTTAGGGGGGAATATTCTCTTGATGGTTATGAGTTTGGAGATAAATGTGCACAAAATTCATGCATCTATTCATTTATTCTCCAAGCAAAGTAGGGATAGGGGGAGGGTATTGCTAAGTAGCCTGAGTAGAAGGAACACTTTTTGGTGATGTAATGGCAACTCCTTACTATAAGAAGGGATGTGTTAAGAGATATAGTTTTAGAGGTTGATGGAAGTATGGGAAGGGATGGAGTACCCCCTACTGAGGAAGTGGTCCTTGGCCCTTCGCTTCCCTCATACATTTAAAATATATGATTTGAGGGTAATGGGGAATGTAATTTCCAAACTCACCATATAATGCACAAGTAAAATTTTTCCTCAAGCCATTATTATTTCCCTATTTCATGAATTTTTTCTAGGATTTTGGGTTGGGGCACCAACATTGGGGTTGTCCCAATGTTTTGTTTCAAGGAGTTATCCCCCTATCCTTGGATTTCCTTCTGATTTCCTTTGCACTTCTTTGTTTAATAGGGGTTAATTATGTTCAAATTATTTAAGGATTGAAGCTACTACATTTGAGAGGGTTGAAAAAATTTAACCCCAACCTATGGTGGAGGTTTTATAATTTGAGGGGAAGTGGGAAAGGGGCAATATTTCTTATTTGTTTAGGGATGTCCATAGAGGTTGTAATAGGCTGAAGCACCTCCCTCGAAGGGTGTACCCTTCAAGGGATAATGTATGACCTAGGTTGCACTTGACACATTAATGGGGATATGGGGGGTGCCACTAGTTGTGAAATGGGTCTCTCTTACTACTAAGTAGGGTAAGATGACATGTAAGAAGTGTTAGAGGCATAAGCTATTGCACCTCCATAATGGTTTCCATATTGACTAGCACCATTTGAAGGGGGAGGAGCTCCATAATGGTTTCCATATTGACTAGCACCATTTGAAGGGGGAGGAGCTCCATAATGGTTTCCATAAGAATTTGTTCCATTTGAAGTTGAGTGGGAACCAACTAAATTGAGCTGGTTTTGAGAGCCAATTGAGTCATCGGTAGTATGGGAACTCCTAGTTTTTTCTCACTCAAAGGGTTGAAGTTGAGGGGAAATTGGGATGACAATGTATAGGTAACCATATTTGGTGTAAGTAAATTAAGATTGTATCACTTTGGAATTGGCTTCCTCTTCCACCCATGGAATGGTTATTATTATGACAAAAAAGTACACTCATTTGTACACAAAAGAAGGCACTCAAAGTCAGTAAGAAGTATGTATAAATGACAGATTTTAAGTTGGAAACATGATGACAGACATAATTCAAAAGGTTCTCCTAAGTTTGACTTAAAAAATCTACACTTGCGGGTGCTCCAAAGACAATAATTCACTACCTCGCGACTTTTTCTTTGATAGCCATGAGGGTCACTAGAAGCACGATAAACACCTTGAGACACAACTTTCTTGAAAAAAATTCAATCTCTTCGCATGATGGGATGACCATTGAGCCCCAAGAAGCTCAATGGCAAGAGGATGGTAGCTCTCATCTCATTTATGAGGCAAACAACCTCATTGATGAACCAAATGAGGGAAGGAGTGTTCAAAATTTCTATAAATGCAAGAAAATAGAGAGAAAAAAACAAGAAGAATTTGTGCATCGTTATGCTACCAAAATTTATCCAAAGCAATCAAGCATACCATTGTTAAGAGAATTTCACCATTTGAGAGAGTTTTCTTTGCTTCTTTGAGAGAGCAAGGATTTGCAAAAGAGATTGAGAAGGGGAAATCCTTGTTGAGAGCTATTGAGCACCATTGCTCAATCATCCCTCTTCAAGTGTCTTTGATACTTATTTGTAACTCTTTCACTACCAACAATCAGTAAAGAGGATCCTTTCCCTATACCTTTGTTGATTTGTTTTGCTTCACAAGCTTGTTTCATGTTGTTTTAGTTTAGTTTTGTTAATGAATTTTTTCCAATTAATTCAATGCTTTGTTAGTCCATGTTTAATCAATAGCACCACTCATTGTTTGTATATTTCGTTATAGGAAGCATCCAACTTCAAGGAAGGTGCATTCAAGACTCATAAGCTACCAAACACACCATATAATGGTGGTAGCCACATATTTTGCAATCAAAGGCAAGAGTGATTTGAGAAACTATCTGCTATTGTGTTTTCTTGTCGCCCATCAACAAGAGTGATTTATGTTCATACTTAATCAAGTGGAGACCAAATATTAAATTTTGGTTAGTGCTATATGACTCTCACCCATTGATCATGAAGACACAACAAATATTTAAGAATTTTGAATTAGTTTAAGATGTTGTAGTTCTTCTTCAAGGAGGCAAAAAAGGATGATTTCTCTTTTCACAATATAAAATAAAAATAACACCAAAATAAAAGAAATTTCCTATGAGCATCCCCTCATTTGATATGCGTTGGATGCATAATATAATTCAACATCCACTGAGTGCCCACACTTGAAATTTGAGTAAATCTATAAGGATATAAGTTGATAATATGATTAACAAACTATTTTTCTTCTTTTCCTAACAAATATATTTACCCCCTATTGGTTCTTTTGAAGTTGATTTTGTTAGTACATGTTTCATTTTGAGGCCCATTTTTTGCCTCAGAATTCCCCTAATGAGCTTGTTTTATTTCACAATTCTTAAATCTAGGGGTTTTAACAAGTTGTTAGGAAATTCTAATTTTGCATTAAGGCTTGAAATTTTATTAAAACTATGCCCCATGTGTGTGTGTAGAATGTGATCACATTAGCCTCACCCATACAAACTTTCCCAAACTTACAAGACTTGTTTATGCTACTCGATTTGGATTTTATCCCCTTAAAAGCTATTCACCAGGTGTCCGTAGCTTTGGGAAGTGAGTTGCAACTCACAATAAAATAAAAACTAAGATTAAGATAATTCAATTTTCGATTTTATTTTATTTTTGACATCAAGTTACCATTAGGGGTGCCCCTCTCCCTTGAGTCACATGGCTTGAAGGTTTTTTTTGTCAATTCCCAAAACTAATTTTTTTCTTAGTGGGAGGCAATGCGGATTTTACTTAATGGATCAAAATTTGAAAACACGGCCCTCATAATGTGTGGGAAGTTTTCTCATGTTGACCTTACATATACATGCTTACTAAAAATTACAACACTCAATTTTGTTGCTCGTTTTTGGTTTTTATGCCTCAATTCCAATTCAACACGTGTCCTTAAATTTTTATTTATTTTTTCACATAACCAATAACCCCACCCTCCAGCCCACGGAAAAGGGTAAGATATTCTTTAAGGCTCAAGGTTGTTCAACAACAAGGCTTGAATCCATTACAACAATATACTGTATATGTGTTCAACATGTCACTCATGGGAATTGAACCTGGGTGGGGAGGATAATAATCATTCCACCCAACCACCCAAGATAAACCTAATTAAAATGTGTCATTGAATGACTTTAGGAATTGAATTACAACTTACCATAAAATGAAACTTAAGACTTGGATTAAATATTGTTGATTCCAATGGACCCTCGATGTTAGATTACCACTAAGGGCACCCCTCTGCCATGACGCCCATGGAATAAAGCTTGTTTTATTTAACAATTTTGTAAATTAGGGTTTTGGTCAATAATAGACTACAAAAATTTTGCATTGAGGCTTGAAATTTTGAAAAATTTACTCTTGGAGAATATAGAGAGTGTGCTCACAACAACCTTTCCCATACAAACTTTCCATAACTTACTACACTCAATTTTCGTTTTTATGCCCCAATGCCAATTTTCCATGTCCTTGAATAACTTTGACAAGCAAGTTGTAAATCACCATAAAATAAAAATAATGACTAAGATTGAGGAACTATTAATTCTAATGGATTCTTGACATCAAATTACCATTAATGGTGCCATCTACCATGATTCCTATGGTTCAAATATTGTTTTATATAATGATCACAAAAACTAAGGCATTGCTAAAAATAAGCAATGTAGATTTTACATTAAGGATTGAAATTTGAAATTATTTCCCCAAGAGGATGAGGTTAGTGTGATGACATCAACCTTTCCCACACACTTTCAAAAATTATGGCACCCAATTTTATTTATCCTTTTTTGTTTTATGCCCTAGTGTCTATTTGTCATGTGTCCTTGAATACTTTGGGAAGTAAGTTGAAACTTGCTATAAAATGAAAATCAAGGCTAAAATCAATGAACCATTGACTCCATCAAACTCATGATAACATATTATTGCTAGGGGCACTTTTCTCCCTTGAGTCTCTAATGTTGAAACCTTTTTATTTGATGATTAACTTATTTATTTTTTGATCCATGAAACTAAGGTTTTCATTAGTGAGAGGCAATGTAAATTTTGCAATAATGGGTCAAATTTTGAAAACTCTATGTTGGGAGTGTGGAGACTATGCTTATGTTTACCTTGGTCGTACACACTTTCTGGAACTTACAATACCCAATTTAGTTGCTCATTTTGGTTTTTAAGCCCCAATGCTAATTCGCCATGTGTCTTTGAATGACTTTGAGAAGTGAGTTGCAACTAACCATGAAATGAAAATCAAGACAAATTGATGAAATACCAATTTTGATGGAATTATGACATGGTATTACCTGCACGAGACCTACCACAAGTCCCATGGCTTGAAGCTTGTTTTATTTAACAATTTTGGAAACTAGGGTTTGCTTAGTAATAGGTAATGCGGATTTTAAAGCTTGAAGTTTTGAAAAACCCACCCTTGAAATGTGTTGAGAGTGTGATCATCTTGGCCTTGACCATACATGCTTCAAGTAACCATCTATTCCCTTAAAATTAGGAAATGTTCAAGCATTCTATTGAAATTAGATTCAACCAAGACTTATATAAAGTAATGGGGATTTTTTTCCAAACTTGTGTAACATGGGATACCAATTATTTCTTCTTGACATTAGTCTATATCCTAATTAACAGAGGACGAAGAAATTTATTTAAACCATCAAGAGGCCTTGGATAAGGATTCCCACCCCCTCCCTTTCATAATCACGGTTTGACCTCTTAGAAGATCCTTGCACAAATGTCCTAGATCATTTGAGAAAATCAAGTGTATACCAATCACTTCTAGTGTTAACCCTCTAGTACATATTGAATTCAATGATGATACTCTCATGACATGTCAAGCAACCTTAAGGGAATCTTGAAGCGTTACTATATTGAAATATTTTTTGGAAGTGTCAAGGCAATATATAAGTAATGGGAACTCCATTATTTTTAATAATGTTAAACCATTACTACATTGAACAATTAACAATAGCACTTGCTTCCAATTAGTGGCTCTCCTAATTGTATATTTGGGATTCCTACTTACAAAGGGTCAATTGAAATAAAAGGATTTGGTTATAGTGGATGACAACCTACAAAGAAAGGTGAATCTATGGACCAACATATTCCTATAAAGTGTAGATACAAGTTAACAACTTATTTAAATCATACTCTTTGTTATATATATATATATATATATAATTATATATTATATATATATATTCTATGATAAAAACTAGGAATCCATATATAATCCAGGTAGAATATTTGTTTGAAATTTCTTTTGGGAGAGATATGCATCTATCAAGAATGGCATATGGTTCCATGGGAAAATATTTAATGGCCCAAATGAGAAGTTGGCATGGGTAGAAGAAGAGTGATTTTGGTCAATGAATCCTTAACAAAATAACCATTGAAAATAAATAATTCTTACCAAAGTTGATATTCTATATGGGATGATATTGTGCAAACACGACACTTAATAAATAGTCATATATTTTGAGATTAAGAAATGCAAAAATTATTTTAGGATGATGCATAGAATGGATTCTATCTCTTGCATAGAGCATATAGCTATTAAATGTGAGATTAAGGATGGACCAAATTGACTAGTCAAAGGTGAAAGAATTTTGAGTGGAGAGCTCGTTAAAAGGTTCCAAAAACAATTCCAAATGCATCCACTATAAAAAACCATATAAATGGCCAATGAATACCAATGAAGATGAAAATATTGTGACCACAAATGTTGTGCTAGTAACAAGGATGATATCATTAGATAGATCCATGAGGTAAACTAGTCATACTCGTTTATGACTTTTTTTTTCTTCTTGGTAAAACTATTATATTATATACAAAATCAGGGTACAATTACAATCAAACTGTCAAAAAGAACCAGTTGCCTGGAGGTAATGGCAGTGTGGAACAACAACGTTCACAGTTAAGAGGACAAACTAGACCATTAGTCTTTCCCACGCAGGGGCTAGAGGAATAAAAAAGGACCATTCCCGTGCAGGGGAGCTCAAAAACATTTTGACACAGAGCAATATCCATCCATGTATAAAAAACCAGAACCTGAACACAGACAAATTCTCTACAGCATTGACACATTTACACCACAGCTTTGACACAATTACATAGCCAAAAACATCGGAATTAACAAAATCCCTCCCTTACGGGCCACATAACCTGAGAAGGAGCCGCATTTAATCTTCAGGAACCTCCTCCACTCTCCTGCACCAGTCGTATTCCTCCATGTCTTGTGCTTGGACCTCGTTCGCTGCAGTCGTGACAGGCTCCATCTTGACGTCCTCATTCTGGCTGGATGGTCTCTCCGTTACCTTCACGGGATCTGCAGAGGGCGTCTTCATAGCTCTTGTAGTATCAGCTATTGATGTGATCTCCCTTTAAGTACTGGATTCGCCCTCTTCTTGGGCCTCCTCAATGAAAAGCACCGAAACATGGGCATTGATCCGGGGACGGTTCAGAGAATTATTAAAAGTGAAAACTGCTGAGCCAAAGGAGGGCGAGAAAGAGGACCCAGGAGAGCTAGCTTCCAGAAATAGGCTAGGCCTAAGAAAACTTGCACCTTCAGCGTGAGGGAAATGGCAATGATGGGAGGTCTCCGCAACGACTAAAGGGCGCGAGGACCCACCATGGGTGGTGCCTCGACGGCTGAGCATTCGCTGTCGAGGCCGAACCATAATTGCAGGGCTGGACAGAGCCAAATTGGATCTTCGAATACAAAGTAAATCAAATGCAGGCGGGGGAGTGGACCTAACAGACGGGTGAGGATCCTGTAGGAAATTCATATAACAAACAGATGGACAGAGGCTGGGAGCAACCTCAATTGAGGAGATGACTTGAGATTTCGGACCAGGGCTCAACCCCAACAGCGCCAGAGGCAGCAGAAGAAACCCGAGCCAAGCCTGAATTAACATGGTAAATCCAATGCTGCAGCCGTTAATATTGCACCCGCCCTTGCCTTGAGGCGCTCCCGCCATTACTGTGGCATTCATGGGAGCCGAGGAGCCAAGCCCTGTTTCGCATGCGGAGGTGAATGAAGCATTAATGCTCCTCTGCTGCGATCTTTTATTCCTGAACCCACGCCGCTAAGAATGTCCCTTCCCCCATGTGGACACAGTGCCTCTGCGCATGGCGGGCAGGTGGCCATCACTGCTCGCCCGTCCCATCACTTTAAATTCAGCCTTAAGCACCCGCATTCGGGGTATACTCATTTATGACTTGAGTCAAGAGGACTCTGAGAATTTTTGAAAGCTCTACCTAGAAAAAATTTCAGAACCCTTTTATATGGATCAAAGTTCCAATATTCACAAGGTTACAAATAAAATATTTTATTGTATATAGATCTTTAAAGTGGTTGAAAGATTCCTCTTTGATGCTTTCAAAATTTGTTGACCTCACCCCATCTACCTTCACTATTTATTTGACATTGTTTCATAATAATTTACCATTACCTTGTTTGTGAAAGAAGGTAGTGTTATTATCACTAAACAAGAACTACAAACTTCTTGATTTCAATCTCCAATGCTCCTCCTTTTTCAGTGGAACTGATGAAATTTGTTGGCTAATTCCTTTACATTACACACAAATGAACAATTCTTGGATGATAAAAATGGCATGACCTCCTTTCTATATGTAGGAGTCTAAGGGGTCCCAATACAATCAAAGCCTACATAACAATAATATTGTAGGGGCACAACAATAACAATAGTGGACTTCTATGGGGCATAATAATAACAACATGGGGACTATATGGGCACAATAATATAATAAGGGGGTTGCACTAATAACAATAAGGGGTTACACTAGTAGTGTAGGGACCTAACATGCCTTTCTCCTTCAAAAATTGTTTTCCTCAACGCTTGGGTATTTCTGGATGCTTCTGTATAAAATTCTTATCCTTCCATGTGGAATCTTCGGTAGGTAAGTTCTTCCACTTGATAGATGCTCTAAAATTGATCGATTCCGTACCTGTCGATTTCTTGTTTTTGTCACTACTTCCGGTTCAATATGTTTTTCCTTCCTCGTCAAGTTCTGGTAATATTGTTTGAACTGAGATCTTCTCACCTATAACCTTCTTTAAGCATGAAACATGGAAAACTGGGTGCAACCAGGAAGATGCAGGAAGCTCCAATTTGTATTCCATACTACCAATCTTTTGTAACACCTTTTACAGTCCATAATACTTTGGTGAAAATTTATTATCCTTCTTAGCTTTCTTGAGGGACATTTGTTTGTATGGTTGTAGTCGTAGAAATACCCAGTCACCTACATCAAAACTTCTTTCGCTACGATGTTGATCTGTCTATTGTTTCATTCTATTACGTGCCAAAGTGATGTTATCCTTTAAGAGTTTTAGAACTTCTTTTTGATGCTCGATGTGATCTTCCACTGCTTGAACCTTATAATTTTCTTTTAAAGATGATGTGATGGACGGTGGATGATATCCATAAAGTGCCATAAATGGGGTCCTTTTTACTGTGGTATGGAACGAAGTGTTATACCATCATTCAGCCAGAGGAAACCACTTTACCAATTGTGTCTATTTATTAGATACAAAGCAACAAAGATATCCTTCCAAACATTTGTTCACTATCTCAATTTTCCCATCAAATTGAGGATGATAAGATGAGCTATGAACTAATTGAGTACCCAAATATTCCACCTCTTTTAATCCATAGAAACATTTGGAGCTTTTTGAATATAATTGTTTCTCCTCCAATAGTTTGAGCACCCAGTCAACATGTTGAACACGATCCTTCTAAGACTTGCAATAGATTAGTATATCATCAAAAAATACTAATACAATTTTTCTAAGGAGGTGTTTGAAAATGGAATTCATCAAACCTTGAAATGTAGAAGGAGAATTGGTAAGGCCAAAAGGCATGACCGAAAATTCATAATGACCCTCATGAGTTCTAAATGTTGTTTTTGGAATGTCTTCAGTCTTCATTCTGATTTGATGATATCTTGAACAAAGATCCAATTTGGTGAAGTAAATTTCCCCATGGAATTCATCCTATAATTAATCAATGACATGAATGAGAAATTTATCTTTAATAGTGTGCTTGTTGAGCTCCCAATAATCTAGACACATGCACCATGATCCATCCTTCTTGTGTACCAATACCACTGGAGCAGAGAAACAACTTTGACTAGGTTGAATTATACCAACCTCTAGCATTTCTGCAACCATATGTTTAATTTAACTCTTTTGGGTATATGGATATCTATAAGGCCTGATGTTTGGGGGAACACTTCCTAGAATCAAATGAATAGCTTGATCATGATCACGAATATGTGGGAGGCCTTTGGGATTCTCAAATACCTTGGAATGATTGTCCAAAATGTTTTGGAGATCTGGAGAAATAGATGATTTCGATGTGGGAACCTCTAGTGAACATAATTGTGCAATTATGCCCCGTTGTTCTTTCTTTAGAAGCTTTTCATGTTTTTAGAGCTGATTATATTTCTTGGTTTCCCTTCGATACCCCTTAATTCAACTTCCTTTCCTTCCCAAAAAAATTTCAAGAAAAGTTCTTGAAAATTAAAAGTTATCATACCCAAAGATTGTAGCCACTGGACTCCTAGTACAACATTTGCACCACCCATTGGAATGGAAAGCATTGGACTATTAAAGACATATTCTCCCATGGATAGCTTGATATTATGACACTTTCCAGAGAAGTTTAGGGTTCCTCCATTTACAACCATTACTTGACACTTTGTTGCTGGATATAGGAAGAAATTCAATTACTTGGCTATCTTACAATGAATAAAATTATGGGTACTACCTGAATAATCAACACTATTACCTTTTTCTTCTTGATATGCCCTTCTATCTTGAGATTTTGAGGAGTGTTAATTCCTGTCAATGCATTACAAGATATGGTCATATTCATTTCTTCTTTCTTTGGGATTGGTTCCTGGTGTATATCCTCTTCTTTTGACGTTTCTTGTTCCTTTTCTTGCTCCTCTTCCCCATCTATGTAAATTAATTTCTTCTCAGCACACTTATGACCTTTAGTGTATTTTCTATCACAATTGTAACAAAGCCCTTTTGCTATTTTTTCTTCCAATTGTTGTGGTGTCAACCTTTTAGGTTGGTGGAAGGCTAGGAGAAACAACACTTCCATCTTTATAGTTGTGAGTGGTAGGCGTCCTTGTTGCCATAATTTTTCTTTCCATTTTTCTTGCCAACCTAAATGCCTTATCCTTTAAAGTCCCTATGAACACATCAATCCTATTCTCCTTTGGAATATCCTTTACCCTTATATTCAATTTTTGGAAGCCCTCAATGTGTTCCATCATTGAACCCTTTTGTTTGAGATTGATCAATTGGATAAAAAAGGTGTTGCTTTTTGTATCCTCAAAATGTTCTATCATTTCTTCCATAAAAATTTTCCAAGTAACAAACTGTTTATGGGAGCAAAGCCATCGATACCATATAAATTGATTTGGTTCCAAATATAAAGTTGCAATGCGTACCTTTTGTGTGTTGTGCACATTATGGAGATCAAAATATTGCTCCATCTATAGTATCCATGTTACCGGATCCTTGCCATCAAACTTCCTCATATCGATCTTTGGAACATGGTGGGTCTTCAATCCAACATTAGAGTCTATGAAATCATGATTACCATTTCTTTTGTTATCATCATGAGTTTCAGTTACTACCCTTTCACCATTAGTAAGCATTTCTTATAGAAACTTTGTCAAATATGTCTTCAAATCTTCCATGTTTCCTTTAATTTTTTCTTTTATACCATCCATCTTAGCTTCCACACCCTTTAAATTCCTTCAAACTAATTTTTCAACCAAACTTATGCAAAACTTAAAAAAAAAAACTACACACCTTTTGTCACTTTATAGGAGATCAATATTGAATCTGTAGTATCTCTGTAATTTCGTATCTCCAAGGTCTGAAATTGCATCCTGTAGTATCCCTCTAAGTCCTCTTTCCAATGCCTCAAGTCTAATCAAGATTGGATTCTCCAAGGAAGCGTTATACTAAATCTCCCATGATGACCTGATTATAGACTGGTTCAGTGGAGCAAACTTGTACGAAGTGCCACATGTCAATGTTTATATCTTAGGACCTAAAAACGATAAACAAAAAACTACAGGTCGTCCTATTTCTATAACATTTTACGAAATTTAAATCTGATACTTAGAGAGAAAGTTATGAAGATTTTCCATAGGTCACCTATTTGGGATGTAATTTGGGATCTTGCGAAAACCCTAAATATCTTGTACCATATCTTAGAACATATAGCGAAACAAGATCTAAAATTCGGGCCCAAGCTTCATAATTTTTTTTTCTCAAATGTGTTTTAATTTCAGAGTCTGAACCTTCTTATAAAAACAATTATAGTGAAAATTCCACGATGACCTGTTTGCGATGGAATTATGGAGCTTGGAAAAATCCTAACTTCCTCAGATCATATATTTGAAAATATAGCTATACAAGATTTGAAATTTGTACCTGAGTTTTAGAATGATTTCAGATAAAATGGGTTTTTTTAGTTTATGGAACTTCGTAGAGAAAAAGTTATATTTATAAAATTCCACGATGGCCTATTTGGAGTAGCGAAACCCTAGAATCCAAAGCTCTAATACCGAATGCTATGAAACCAACTCACAAAAATATAGAAAAGATAGATCAACGACTTCAAAGTCAGCCTCTTTGAGGGGGAAAACTCCTTTACATTACACAAATGAACAATTCTTGGATGATACAAATGACAAGACCTCCTTTCTATATATAGGAGTCTAAGGGGTCCCAATACAATCATAACCTACATAACAATAATATTGTAGGGGCACAACAATAACAATAGTGGGCTTCTATGGGGCATAATAATAACAACATGGGGACTATATGGGCACAATAATACAATAAGGGGGTTGCAATAATAATAATAAGGGGTTACACTAGTAGTATAGGGACCTAACAAAATTTATGAAACAATGCCTTAAAAACGTTTGTCCCAAAGATTACTCAACCCCCCTGATGCTTGTCATGCAATCACTGTTATCCTAGAGATTTGTTTTCAACACTTTCTAACTATTTCATGCATTTCTCATCTTTCCCTTTAGGTCTCCTAGATAAGGAGGAACGGCAAGCTTTTCCATTCTTATAAGATATTTCATAGCTTCAACTTTGCTTCTACTATCTAGTCCTCCACAACTCTAGGAGAATACTATCATTATTTACCTACTAATGGTTATGAAATTCTGCATTCTCATACTTCTAGCGAAGATAATTTTGACTCCAAATCTAAGGCTTTTCAATAGAAGTTTGTAAACTTAGGTTTTTTCCTTCAACATGATTTCTTCTTGTTTCTTTTTCAATGACTTTCTTCCAAGATTTTTAGGAAGATGTTGCTCTTCTAATTTCTCTTCCTCTTCCCTCTGCTATTGTTTAACCTTTTGTATGGTGACCATCCGACTTGAAGTAGGAATGTTCTTGATTTAACAAGATACTGCTTCAATAACAAGAGCCATTGGCTATAATCATAGATCTATAGGGCCTACAATAGAATCTACTTATTTGAGAATGGATTGAGATTAAGCATGTTCATGTTGGGGTTGAGTTGAAGCTTTAGGTTCATAAGGGTTAGGTTGGAGCTTCAGGAGGTGGTTTGGAATCCTCTTGAGGGAAAGTGACAAATTTATTGACTAAGGGGGCTAATGATCTAGAGGCTTTAAATATTGAAGGACTAGATGTGCTAGAAAATTGAGATCCCTTTTTCTCTTGTTACTAGTTGGTTCTTTTTCCATGGGGGCTATGAAGGGGAACTTGTTGCAATCCTTTACGAAATGACCATATTCATGGTTGGACTTACATTTCTAGGCAAGTAGCTCATAATCAAGCTTTTGGATATGAGTCTGGCTATTAAGGAATAGATTAATGGCCTTTGCAAGAAGCTGTTTTTCTCAGTCCACTTCCACATGGATCTTAACGTAGGTGAAAAATCTGAATTTATCTTTACATCCATTAATATATCTTCCCAGTGAGTTTCTAGTAGTGTTTAAGTTCTCATCACACTAGTAATGAAGAGACAAATGAGTTAAATAGACCCAAACTAGTGTAGCTAAGGGAGTATCTATTTTGGATCAAAATCAGGTGTCCATTTGTTAAGATACATACCCTTTGGGCTTATGAAGTAGGGGTTGTTTCTAGACATTAGATCTTTGTCTTCCTTTTCTTCAAATAGAAACACATAATAACCTTGTCCATAAAAACAAAGAAACAAATTTCCTTGATTCAAGGATTTCCAATTCTTCGTGACCCATTGGTACATCACTCTAGAAGGAAGGATGTCGGTAAATTGGCTTATTAGATTTCACTTGTCCAAAGTGAAGGCTTCATGGTGAGATGTTGTAAAGGGAAGCTTAACCTAGGAATTTTAACTAGTCATTTGAAAAATTGGGAAGGAGCATGGGAAGATTTGTGAGGGCCATGAAAATAGGGAAATGAAACCCTAAAAGGTGGCTATTCTAGAGAAATGAGGGAGAGGATGAGTGCACGTCATGAAAATGAAAAAACAACAAACCATTAAAAAAGGTAAGGTAAGGACCAAGGCAAATCAAACTGAGATTTTTCTTGCTGCATTTTCAACACATGGTTCCATGGGAAAAGCTTCAATGGCCCAAATGAGAAGGTGGAATGGGTAGAAGAAAAATGATTTTGGTCAATAAACCCTTAATAAAGTAACCATTGAAAATAAATAATTCTTACGAAAGTTGATATTCTATATGAGATGATATTGTGCAAGCAAGACACTTAATAAATAGTCATATATTTTGGGATATAAGAAATGCAAGTTTTCTATTGGGATGATGCATGGAATGGATTTTATCCCTTGTATAGAGCTTATATCTATTAAGTGTGAGATTAAGGATGGAACACATTAACTAGTCAAAGGAAATAATTTTGAGTGGAGAGCTTGTTAAAAGGTTCCAAAAATAACATCAAATGCATCCATTATAAGAACCCATATGGATGTACAATGAATTCTAATGAAGATGAAAATATTGGCTACATGACTTCACCAGAAGAAAATGTTGTGTTAGTAACAAGGAGGATATCATTAGATAGATCCATGAAGTAAACTGGTCATACTCATTTATGACTTGAGTCAAGAGGGCTCTAAGAATTTTTGAAAGTTCTACCTAGGAAAAAAATTTGGAACCCTTTTATATGGATCAAAGTTCCAATATTCACAAGGATACCAATTAGACATTTTATTGTATATAAATCTTTAAATTGGTTGAAAGCTTCCTCTTTGATGCATTCAAAATTTGTCGACCTCACCCCATCTACCTTCACTATTTATTTGACATTGTTTCACACTAATTTATCATTACCTTGTTTGTGAAAGAAGGTAGTGTTATTATCATCAAACAAGAGCCACAAGCTTCTTGATTTCAATCTCCAATGCTCCTCTTTTCAGTGGGGCGGATGAAATTTGTTGGCTAATTCCCTTTCCTCATGAATTATTTGGTGAGAACCTTATGTGACTTCCATTTTCTCTTACATTCTTGCCAAACATTCCTGCATCTGTGATTTTTCCTTCTTATGGGGGCAAACATGAAGCTTTCACCCAAGCTTTTAACTTCATTTTTACTAGTCTCAACTTAGATTCCTAAATAAAGGAGAGGGGACCTTGCATCCTTATTCTCCATGTCCTTTTGATGATTTGCTATGTTGTTTTATCCTATAGACAAAGGGGGTTGAAATGAAAAGCAACGGGCCCAATATTCTTAGGATTTTGAAAATAAAGGGAGATGAGATTATGATATGAAACTCCCAAATGGATTATGTGAGAAGGCATGCAAGTTTTTTCTATCATAAATTTGTCATGAATTAAAAAGTTGTCCAACCTTGTAGCAATATTTCCCCATACCCCCTTGATGATTGATCTAATTATATTTTCTTTTATTGGGCACAAGGTCCCATTCAAATATCAAGTCTTCCATTTTCCCTAAATTGGTCCCTTACAAAAGAATGCTTACTCTTTTATTTTTACAAAATAACTACATTTATATCACTAGAAATAATATTGTTTTTGTCCATGCCTTGATCCTTCATCTCCATTGAGATTCTCTAGAACTCCATCAATATGTCTCCCATACTCCTTGAAAGTGCCGGAATCAAATACTAGAAGGATTCATGGAATGGAGCCTTAAAAATGTTTGTTCCAAAGAGTACTCAACCCCCTGATGCTTGTCATGCACTTATTACTATCCTAGAGCTTTCCTTCCAACATTTTCTACTTATTTCATGCATTTCTCATCTTAACATTTTGGTCTCCTAGACAAGGAGGAATAACAAGCTTTTCAATTCTCATACTTCTAGTGGAGATAATTTTGACTCCAAATTTAAGACTTTTCAATAGAAGTTTGTAAACTTTGTTTTTTTTTTCCTTCAACATGATTTCTTCTTGTTTGTCTTGCAATGCCTTTCTTCCAAGCTTTTTAGGAAGATGTTTCTCTTCTGATTCCTCTTCCTCTTCCTTGTGCTATTGTTTAGCCTTTTCTATGGTGACCATCTCTCTTGAAGTAGGAATGTCTTGATTTAAGAAGAGACCAATTCAATAATAAGCTCCATCGGCTATGATGATAGATCTATAGGGCCTGCAATTGAATCTACTTATTTGAGCATGGATTGAGATTAGGCATGTTTAGGTTGGGGTTGAGTTGAAGCTTTAGGTTCATATTAAGGTTGGGTTGGAGCTTCAGGAGGTGGTTTGGAGTCCTCCTAAGGGAAGGTGACAAATTTATTGACTGAGGGGGCTAATGGTCTAGAGGTTTCGAAGATTGAAGGACTAGAAGTACTATTAAATTGAGATCACTTTTTCACTTGTTACTAGTTGGATTCTTTTTCCCCGAGGGGGATATGAAGGGGAACTTGTTGTAATCCTTTGCGAAATGACCATATTCATGGTAGGCCTTAGATTTCCAGACGAGTTGCTCATAATCAAGATTTTGGATATGAATTTGGCTATTAAGGGACAGTTAATGGCCTCAAGAAGCCTTTTTTCTCGGTCCACTTCCACATGGATCTTAGCGTAGGTGAAAAATCCTAGCTTAGCTTTACATCCATTAATATATCTTCCCAATGAGTTTATAATAGCGTTTAAGTTCTCATCACACTAGTAGTGAAGGGACAAATGAGTTAAATAGACCCAAACTAGTGTAGCTAAGGCAGTATCTACTTTGGATCAAAATCAAGTGTCCATTTGTTAAGATACATACCCTTTGGGCTTATGAAGTAGGGGTTGTTTCTAGACATTAGATCTTTGTCTTCCTTTTCTTCAAATAGAAACACATAATAACCTTGTCCATAGAAACAAAGAAACAAATTTCCTTGAGTCAAGGATTTCCAATTCTTTGTGACCCATTTGTCCATCACTCTAGAAGAAGGAAAGAGGTTGGTAAATTGACCTATGAGGATGCACTTGGCAAAAGTGAGGGCTTCACGGTGAGATGTTGTAAAGGGAAGCTTAACCTAGGAATTTCAATTGCTGATTTGACAAATTGGGAAGAAGCATGGGAAGATTTGAGAGGGTCACAAACGAAGGGAAATGAAACCCTAAAAGTTGACTATTCTAGAAGAAGGGGGGAGAGGAAGAGTGCATGTCATGACAATGAAAAACAACAAACTATTGAAAAAGGAAATGATCATAGATTCACAGTTGAGTATTTCTTTAAAATACACCTACAATATATAGGCTTATTTTATATTGTTATAAACATATATAAATTTGATATATCTTTTGTTATTAACATATATAAATTTAATATACTCATTTTATTTATTATTTCTTAAAAATATAATAATAATTATTTTGTTAACTTAAACCATACGAAATTTGAATCTTAAATCTCACACAATAATATCCAATTAAACTGCTCCATAAACTAAAACAAATAACTTATTTAATCTTAATGATACCAGATATTATAATACATTTCACAATAAAATATTAAAATACATTCGTAACAATGATTTGTTTGTTTCTGGACCTAATAAATTGAAAACTTATGTATTTCTCCTTTCTCAAGGGCTTATATTCTACAATTTCTTTCCCACTTGTACTATAGGGGTTTATTTACGAATAGTTGACTTATTTCCTTTAGATTAATCGAGCTAGCTCAGTTTCCCCTTTGATTAATAGAACCCATCATGACAACCCTTTTTTTGCCTTTACCTTCGTGTCTAAGCATGATTATGTCTTTTGATTATAAAATAATAAATAAAATTAATTATATAAAGTAGTTAATTGGGTTTATTTTAAATAGTTAAAAGAAATGATTGAATTAAATAAAGTAGTAATTGGTTTATTATATATATTAAAAGAAATGACTGGGAATTTTTTTTTTTCTTTTTTCGATAAGATGAACTTTATTATAAACTATATTTCTTATATAAAATATAAATATTTATTTATTAAATACACCATCAAATATTTAAAATGATCTAAAGATGATCTATATTGAAAATTATATTTCTCATATAAAATATAAATATTTATTTATTAAAATACATCATCAAATATTTAAAGATGGTCTATATTGAAATTGGATTTGAGGAATTTTGTTTTTTATATAAATAAGTGTGGGTGGACAAGATTTGATTTCAAGAAAATATTTTTTATTTAATAAATCATCCAATCAATAATATGAAAAGTAGTTAAATAAATTTTCAGTTTCAAATAAAAAATAACAAATTTAATTTAAAAATCATTCATTTCATGAACTGTTAAGAACACACTTGTTGGTTTGAAATGTTTCGCCAAAAATTTCTCTTATATAATTTCTACCAAAAGACTTTGCTTAATTCATTATGGATCACAAAAACTTGAATACAGAAAACACATCATATGTTTACATAAATTTACATAAAATCTATTTTTTTTTAGTAAATAACATATATATATAAAAGAATGGTATTGATTCCATTCATTCCTAAGTCTCCATTAGATTCGTCTATGCGTTATAGTTGTAAGTGTCCATTCTCTCTCTGTCCACTATACATTGGTGGTAATATATTCATTTGAACTATACACAACCATTCCTTTTATGATATATATATATATATATATTATATATATATATTATATATATATTATATATATATATATATTTATTTATTATTTATTGTGTGGAACATTAGTTTTGGTTTAAATTATTTATTTATCTATTTATATATATATTTCCATGTGAACATTTAGTTTTGGTTTAATTTTTTTTCTTTCTATTTTTGGTTTAGCCAAATAAATTGACATTTAAAACATATATCAACCCTATATATTAGTTATAATATATAATTAGTAACAATTTGATATTAAATTTATGCAACTTAAAAAATATTTCTCTGACATTTGTTACCGAATATATATATATACACATCAGATTAATACAAAGTTCAAACTTAACAACGTACTGAACCATAAGCCAATAAAAATTAAAGGGCTTTCAACAGCGACTCCATGGCCCAATGGATAAGGCGCTGGTCTACGAAACCAGAGATTCTGGGTTCGATCCCCAGTGGAGTCGTACTTTTGCTCTCAGCGGAGTCAGTTCAAGTTGCTCTGTCGAGAGATTCTGGTTTCAGCAGAGTCAGTTCAGTCACTTTTAATATTACTTTCTATCCCCACTTCAAGTTGCTCTGTCGAGAGATTCTGGTTTCAGCAGAGTCAGTTCAGTCACTTTTAATATTACTTTCTATCCCCAGTGGAGTCGCCTTTTCTCCTCCTAGCGGAGTCAGTTCAAGTTGTTCTGTCGAGTCAGTTCAGTCGCTTTTAATATTACTTTCTATCCCCAGTGGAGTCGCCTTTTTTCCTCCTAGCGGAGTCAGTTCAAGTTGTTCTGTCGAGAGATTCTGGGTTCGATCCACTGGAAGCGCTTTTAAATATTGCTACCAGCCGAGTCCAGGTCAACAACTTTTCTAGATTGAATTAGGGTTGCGAGAAATATCAGCAGATACTTACAGAGAATTGAATCACAAACCTTTTTAAATATTGCTCGCAGCCGTGTCCAAGTCCAGGTCAAGTAGTTCTGTCGAGAGATTCTGGGTTTGATCCGGTGGAGTCGCTTTTATATATTGCTCCCTGCCGAGTGCGGGTCAAGTTTTGTTCATTGAATTAGGGCTGCATGAAATATCAGCATCGGTTACAGAGGATTGAATCCCAAATCATTTTAAATATTGCTGCCAGCCGAGTACAGGTCAAGTAGTTTTGTCCATTGAAATGTAGAGGACTGAATCCCAAATCTTCCATTTTTTCAGAGGATTTCAACGAGCAGATGGAACATGACTTTGGATTGGAACACGACTTTGGATTTATCTTCATCTTCTCTTCTAAACGTATGCTTTTCCTCATTATTAAAAGCTCCATTCTCTGATTTAAAATATACCAGCGTCTCTCATTCTGAACTCCAAGAATGAAATTTGTAATTAGAAGAGAGATTAATGTGTGAATATTCAATAGGAGAATGCCCTATCTGCTTAACAAGAACAAAATGGAGGCCATACATGCAAGCTGCTGAATTCATGTTACCATTTTGTCAGTTGTTAGTGCTTTAGTTTTGGGCTTGCACTTGAATTTGAGTGCAACATTGAAATCATTTTGATATTCCTCACTTTTTTTTTTTTTTGGTCTATTAGAACATTCATCACTATACTATGGGGTATGAGAGGCATATGAGAGGCAGATTAATTGATATGTGTTGGGTTTAATTTTTATTGAGTCTGAGGTTATTTTTTTTTATCACTATACTATGGGGTATGAGAGGCAGATTAATTGATATGTGTTAGGGTTTAATTTTTATTGAGTCTGAGGTTATTTTTTTTAGAAAAGTATTTTGAGTCACCCAAAATCTAGATGACAGCATCTCACTCACTGGGAACTGGTAAACGAATCATTTCTCTATTCATCACTATTATTATATTGATATTAATGTACTCAAATTATTTTTAATTTGATTGTACATTCAAATTAGAAATTAGAAAAAATGAAAAGAAAGTTAATGATTGAGCATTAAATTCCCAATACCAAAATCTGCATTGAAGTTAGTCTCCAATATTAAGAGGAGATAAACTTGGACTCAAAAGAAGTGACAATGATACCAAGAATAATATGAACAAACATTTTCTTTTTTATGTAGCTTCAGTTTGTGGATATGAGAGCGTAGGTGGAGCCCAAAACATCTCATAATAACCTCATTTGCTAATCACTTGACTAAACATACTCTTAATGTTCAGGCATTACATTTTTAGCCATCTGTGCCTCATTCTCATTACAATTAGTCCTAATCATTGGTAATTACACCGATAGGCATTTGTATGGTGAGGTTCTTTCTGGTGACATTGTTCAAATTCGTAGTCCTCAACACAATCTTGAACATGTGTCCACCTTGGCAGCTCATTGTCAGTGGCCCCCATGAGCTTGTTATACGTGAACTCTGCGATAGTCCTGGAAGCATCTTCAAGAAGGCTCCCTCCTTTGTTTCCCCCTGATCGATCTCTTCTTCATCTAAAACTAACTCCTTCACTCGAGTATTATCGTTATCAGACAAAGGAACAAAGCAACGACCACCAAGCTCGACGTGATCTCAACTATGTTGCTAATGCTCAGGGAATTACTAGACCCCAAGGTCCCGTTAAAGGTTTTGTGTCTCTCTTATCGAGGTTTCTAGTTTTTGCAACTAGAATGTTTTAAGCCTTACAAAAGAGTTAAATGTTCAAACATTTTAACATTTTTCTATTCTTAAAGGAATTGTTTGCATTGTTTTAAGATAAATTTAGTGTCTTAGAGAAGAGTCTGAGTCTTATAGCTCTTGCTTATATCAAAATTTGCTTGTGCATTTTGAATTTGAAGGGGTCGCAGTAGGGGTTTACTGCTTATGCATTTTTCTTAGTAGTTTATTCAGAAGATCAAGGGACATATGATTAGGTTTATATTATAGATTCCATAAGCACTTTTCTCTTTCTAATTTCCAGGGATGAAATTGCAGTATTGTTCCTTCTTGGGGAAACAACAAATAACTGTTGTTGACTCCTATTTGGTAACTTAGATATGTGTTTTTTTTATGGTCCCATTAATATTAATGGGTTTTAATACAAGAATAAGTAGCATTATGGTAAATACTTCTTTTCCTTAGGTAATGACCATGCATACTCTGGAACATCTTGCGAAATTGTAAGATTTCATTCTATACATTGTATTTATGAACTGCAGTATGGTCAATATGCACTCAAATCTTGTAGGAGCTCTCAATAGTGGGCATGAGGTTATATACATTTATTTGTCTATAAAATGGTGGGTAAGTCACTTTCTCTATTCTTGTCTTACTTTTATTTATTTATTGTGTGTGCATGTGTTTTTTATAGTTCAAATTTTATGTTTTCATGACATGGATTTGGTGTTGTAGTGCTGTAAGATGGATTCAGAGCAAGGGAAGCTCTTCATTATGTCAAAAAGTGTAGCTTGGGAGATATTCCACAAGCCTAGATCTGAGGGTTGTGAGAATTTTGGTCAAAAAAGGACTTTGTGGGGAAAAAACCCAAGTGAAGGGGTTTTAGACCCATATGGGGTTTAAAATTCTAAAAGGGAAATTAAAACCCTAACTCTAAGTGGATAATTCCTCTAAGATCTAGAGGGTTCCATAGAAGGCTTGGGAAAGCTATTTAAGAAGGCATAAGGCTAGGCTAGAGTGTATCAAATGAGAGGGACCTCATTTGATCTAAAGGAGGCCAAGATGTAGCCCAAAGAGAGCCCTAGTTTGAGGGTTGAGAGGGCTAATAAGAAGGTATAACCGAGAGCATTGAGACCTCAAGAAGACCACAAGCCAAAATGAAGGAGAGCCGCAACAATGAAGGGTTGATCTTTCTCTCTCAAGGAAGGGTTTCACCAAGTAGAATCAGCGGTGTGATCTCAAAGGCTAGAAGTCCGATCCTATGAAAGTAGAGACCTAAAACATGTGTATTTCTCTGTGATTCGTGTGATGGAATAAGGATGAGGGTTTTGCTATTATAGGAGAAGGAACGGAGGCTCATTTCCTAGGTTGAGAAACTTGTCAGTTTCAAATTGGAAGCTCAATATTTCCTCAGAGAATAGTGAGGTATAGAAGGACCTGTTAGGCATGACCAAGGGTTGGTACAGTCAGTGAGATCGGGTCACAAATTTGTAGTTGAAGACTGAGATCTGTCAATGAATTTGACAAGTAATGTAAGCTCAAAATAATCTGAGGCAAGGATTGTGTGTGGGCTGTGATCTAGATTTTAGTGCTAAGGAGTTATCCTAAAGTATTTAGGATAGAGGTAACAAATGTTGGAATTTCTAAGTCTAACTGTTAGAAACCCCTCATGTACTTTTCTGATTTATTTCTGCCTACTTGTTCTGATTAATTAACAAGTTATTTACCATGTAAACACTGAAAATAAATACAAGTACATGCTCAACACATTACAGATCATCAACTGAAGGAAACAAAACAAGCACACAAGTGACACCGTTGTTTTTGGACCAATGTCCCCAAAAAAACCCAATGTGGGAAAACTGGTGCAGCTATCTCAGAGTTTTATTATTATGCAGTTTCTAAATACAATATGGGTGCCAAAACCAGCTCACCCAACAGAGAATAATCTTGATAGTAGTACCTCTCTACTCGGAAGCAAATATTTCGGCTGAAACCACGGATAAACACTCCGATAGCTCCCAACTCCAATCTGTCCCACGAAAACCCCAGTGTTAGCCTTTAGGGACTGCGTTAGCCCTTTCTGGCCAAGCATCTGCCTAGCGTCATCCTAGCTTGCCCTGTATCAGCCTCTGGAGGCACTGTGTTAGCCCTTAGAGCCTCTGCGTCAACCACGCTGGCTCTTTGAGGCATTGCACAGCTTTTGGCTACCTCTGTGTGGGACCTGGCTGGCTTTGCGTGAGCCTTTGGCTAGCTATGTCCCTCTCTCCTAGCTTCTGCGCTGATCCTCCTAGTGCTATCTCTGTTTCTCTGCTTCTGTATTCACTACCTCTCAGCTGCAACTTTGATCACTCTTTCAACTTCCTCAGCAAACCCTACCCTAGAAAATCAAAATCTTGATCAACTCGGTGTGTTCTCCAAGTGACTCTCAAGCCTCCTCTTATAATTTTTTTGTTGAAAATTCAACGACCGAGATTAAGTCCCTAATCAACCGCTAAAATCAACTTTGGCTTGATCCATGACTTTTGGACCCTTCTAACACAATTTTATAATTAATTCACATTAATATTTTGTTTTCCCTAAGTTTAGACTTAGGGACTCCATTAAAAATATTAATTATTTTAATATCTCCCAAACTATTTACAATCTGCCCAAACCATTCTGGGTATTGGAGATCCCATGTGCTTTAGCCTCTCCACCAATTTTCGTGGCTAGATCACATCCGATGCTACCCCAAATCAACACTCCCTCTTAGCAAGGACTGTGCTGTAGTAATACTCCTCACTGAGTATCACCCTGATCATCCAACGTTGGTCCCTGTGTTGATGTTAGGCCTATTGTCCAACATCCTCTACAATGCTGCATCCTGTACTGCTACCCATGGCTCTGCCACTGCCACTGCCACTACTGCATTTGTACGACAACTCCCTCTGCATCCGTGCTACTACCCATCACCCTGCCACTGCCACTTCTACATTTGCACTGCAACCCCTCTCATCATGTTGTGTCGTGCTGCCCATAGCATTGCCATTGCTAACTGCTGCACTGCAACTCAGTTACTGAGAAGTAAGTAATAGATCTCCCAACTCTGACATCTCCGTTAGGCTAGAAACACTGTGGATGCTGAAGCTTCCTTTGTCACTGACAAGTGTTCCCTCTCTGACCTCTGCATTGCTACAACAACACTGTGCATCTCGCACTGCTGCCTCATGCTGTCCTAGGACTCTTGCACTATAGCCCTCTCTGTCGCTTCATCCGCATCCTTCTCTACTGACATCTACCAATCCTGCTACTCCTCTTCGGGGCTCCCGTAGCAAGGTATAATCCAAGAGGTTGGGCACCTCAAGGATCCTGCCCCTCATCGCCTGTAGTCCGTCTAACTACAGCTCGATGTCTCCCCACTTTCGCTCAAGTGGCGTGTGAGCACTCATGGCACAATCATCATCTGTCTCTAATTCCTTCTCCGCCCTTGCTAGTGCAACCTTGGCCTTGGAAGCCTCTCCTTTGTTCTTCTTCCTCGGACACTGGCTCACATAGTGACCCAGTTTCCCACAGTTGAAGCATTTAACCTTGGAGAGGTCCTTCTTCTTCTGTTTCTCCTACTTTCCTTCAGATGCTAGGGAAACATTCTCCTCTTCTTCCTTCTTGACACTGATCCCCTTGCCATTGCTTCCTGCCTTGCTTAGCCTTCTAATCTCTTCTTGGCAAAGAGTGCTCACATTTCCTCCCAATCCGGAAGGGTCACTCTACCCAGTATGCTCTAGACAAACACCTCCCAATCTTCTGAGACTGCATTCAGGGTTGTTCTCAACATCAATTCTTGATCCGACATGGCCCTTATGGAAGTTAGCTGATCCCATATCTCCTTCAATCGACTGAGGAAGGTTTTGATCTGTTCTCCCTTCTGCATCTGGTATGACTGCAACTGATTTTCTAGTAGCATCTTTCTTTGCATGGAAGTTTGCTAATACAACTTCTTTAGGGTCTCCCACATCTCATTTTCCGTATTCTTCTCGTCAATGTGTGGCACTACATGGTCCTTGACCCTGTCAAGGATGATGCTCTTGGCCCTCGCCATTGTACCATCGTACTTATCATTATCAGTCGGGTCAACTGGGACCGCTATTGTCCTCAAGGCAAATTGCTTGAGACAGTTCCTGTCTAGAACGGATAAGATTCTGGCCTTCCAGACTACAAAGTTTGAGGCTCCGTCCAGTTTGTCCTGGTCTCTTACCCCGTTCACTGCCATCTCACTACTCCTCTACTTCCTTTTTGGAAATTCTTAATGTGACTCCCTCTAAGCCTCGATTTCCCTCTTGAAAACCCCTCTGCCAATGTCGAGATGCCCCCACTTTGATCCTTAATGCAACTGCACCACTGATCCAGATTTCTTGGCTGGAAATCCTTGGTAGAAACTCCCTCCTCCTTTGTCTTGCCCTGTTAGGTACTGATCTGACTACAATACCCCACTAGCTTCACTCTACAACTTCCCCACAGCCTCCTAAGCCCCAAGAAATTGAAGGTTAGATCTTCTAGGCTCTGTGCAATCCCAACACCAGCGAAATCTGCACCTCCTAGCCACAGGCATCAATCCTTCTTGACTGAGAAAGATGACTAGGCATTGCGTAGGTCGAGTATGCTCCCCTCTGCCACTACGCTGATCTTCTTCCCGGCTCAAACTTGATGACACAGGAATTGCGTCACCCCTTCCTTGCTTCTTCTCTGCTAGGAACAACTTCTGTCATTCAAGGCAACTGTTTTCTATTGTTGCTGCTCTGCTAAGCTGATGTCCTTAGTTCTCCTATGATCTGCAACCACCCTCTGATACCATGTTGGAATTTCTAAGTCTAACTATCAGAAACTCCTAATGTACTTTTCTGATTTATTTTTGTCTACTTGTTCTTATTATTTAACAAGTTATTTACCATGTAAAGACTGAAAATAAATACAATTACATGATCAACACATTACAGATCATCAACTGAAGGAAACAAAACAAGCCCACAAGTGACACCATTGTTTTTGGACCAATGTCCCCGGAAAAACCCAATGCAGGAAAACCAGTGTAGATATTTGAGAGTTTTATTATTATGCAGTTTTTGAATACAACATGGGTACCAAAACCGGCTCACCCAATAGAGAATAATCTCGACAGTAGTACCTTTCTACTCGAAAGCAGATATTCTAGCTGAAACCTCGGATAAACACTCCGACAACTCCTAGCTCCAATCTGCCCCACGAAAATCCCAGCATCAGCCTCTAGGGCCCGCGTCAGCGCTTTCTAGCCCAACATCTACCTAGCGTCACCCTAGCTTGCCTTGCGTCAACCCTTAGAGCCTCTGCATCAACCACACTGGCTCTCTGAGGCACAACGCAACTCCTGGTTGGCTCTGCGTGGGCCTTGGCTAGCTCTACGTGAGCCTCTTACTAGCTCTGTGTCCCTCTCTCCCGGCTTCTGCGCTGATCCTCTTGATGCTATCTCTGCCTCTCTACTTTTGTATTCAATTCCCCTCAGCTGCAACTCTGACCACTCTTTCGACTTCCTCAGCAAACCCTGCCCCAGAAATTCGAAATCTTGATCAACTTGGGGTGTTCTCCAAGTTACCCTCAAGCCTCCTCTTATATTTTTCTCGTTGACAATTCAATGGCCGAGATTAAGTCCCTAATCAACGACTAAGATTAACTTTGGCTTGATCCATGACTTTTGGACCCTTCTAACACAATTTTATATTAATTCACATTAATATTTTATTTTCCCTAAGTTTGGACTTATGGACTCCATTAAAAATAAAATTATTTTAATATCTCCCAAACTGCTTAAAATTTGCCCAAACCATTTTTGGGTATTGGAGATCTCATGTGCTTTAGCCTCTCCACCAATTTTCATGGATAGATCACATCTGATGCTACCCCAAATCAACAAACAATTCCTAGTTTAGGGCAATGTGGAGGAAGGACAATCATGGCCATACATTGGTGAGAGATTCCTTAAGTATTGAGCCACAAAGTTCTGGATCCCATAGAATAGGTTGCACTTCAGAAACAACAAAGAGAAGAGGGCTAAAAGTCGATTGTGAAGGAGCCATAGGGTCTAAGGTATAGCTGGAGGGAAGTCACATTAGTTGAGGATCCGGTGCAAGAGATTAAGTAATTTTTACACCAGGTTTGAAGAGATGTATGGACCTTGACTTGAGAAGATTTGTGAGTATATAACATAATCTCTAAAGAGGGCCACATTCCTCATGAATATGCTCAAAACCTCAGCCATTGCAGGACTGTAGAAAACATCTTTTAGAGGTATGATTTGTCTCCCTCCATGGTTGATGAATTTAGCAGTGTGATGATCCATGTGTTAGACAATGGTATGATAGTCAAAGAACAATGAGGAGGGTTGGTAATGACTATCATAATAGTCGTAGATCAACATCTTATAAAGGAGTTTAAAAGCTATAAGTGGGTAGACATAGTAAGCCCTAGATCAATCAAGGAAATGACTAACTAAGGGAAGATCTACAAGCCTTAGTTGAGGGTAGGATCATGTGTCCTAGATCTATGCAATAGAGGAGCTATTGTAGAATAGAGGGTAATTGATATGCAACCCTAGTTTAGTCAAGCACCCATTGAAGAATGGGCAAATCTGAAGTTGGAGTAAAGAACTAAAGTCTAGAATGGACAAATGGATGGCAACCAAAGCACGTATTGGAGGACTGTTAGATGGTTAGCCGTGGTGCCCTAAGTGCAGGTCTTGTGAAGGGCTACAAGCCTGCTAGGAGTGGCAGACTTATTGAGCTCAGGGTCTAATCAACCAAGAGAGCTAGATTGACAGTCCATGTTCATTGTTGAAGAAGGGTGTTTGAGAGTGATAGGTGGCACACCTCCAGCCCTATGTTTTTCTTCATTAGAGCAGCACAAAAAGACAATAGTAGGAAGAAGTCCCTAAGTAGATGAGGAGCAACAATGGGCAGGAAGTCTCAAAGGGTTGTGCCCTTAAAGGACTAAGGAGCAACTAGTGAGCGTGAAGACCTTATGTGTTGGTTGTAGATGGACTTATGATCAACTAGAGGGCATATTGGAAGCCAAGATTTAGTAACCTAAAGGAATACGACTATTGATAGAGGCAAAATTGTAGAACGAGAGTGAAGGACCCGCAAGTGTTCAAGAAACGACCACAAAGGTTGTGATTGCATGCTACATTAGCTAGATGGCTAGTGTATATTGTTTAAGGCAATTTGGTTGTCATAGTTGTTTGACAACACGCTGTAGTTTGTATCTTGTACTTATGGATGTATTAGGGCCATTATCCCTGGTACGGGAGCCCAAGACAATTATATTATTAGTTTTTTAATATAACGAAGAAGCATTGAATTTTTTTAAAAATTGTCGTGTGTGCTAGTTGATTCACTGATGTGTTATTTTTCACTCTGAAAAGTAGGATATTTGAGGCATTTGAGTTGGTTGTGTCAGAGACATTAAGACCTTAACCCATATTTTCATCTGCCATGAAAATTCAACACATTAGTTGGATATCATTAGAGAAAAACAAAGGAATGATTGAAGGATTATTTCTAGAGGTTTGGAGATGTCCTTGAAGGAGAGATTAAGAGGCATAAGATCACATACATGCTGCAAGGGTTTGGATATATTTTTTTTTTTTTTGCAGATCCAATTGTGATAGATAGGGTTCTCTCAGAAAAGCACCACATTGATGGTTGAATGGAAATTTTCTTTTCTTTTTTGTTCTCTTGACCAGTTGAAGAGGTTTTACAAGTTATGACTTAGTTCAAATATTAGTATTATTGTTATTATTTTAATTAATTTATTTATCAAAAGTACACCTGGAGGCTAAAAAAGCAATTTCCAAGGATGATCAACATATCATAAGCATAAAGAGGAATATGAGCATAACATATAAGTTTGGGGAGGGAGGAGGAGAGGGAGAGGGAGAGAAGTCGGGAGGAGAAAATAATATTTTTTCCTCACACACAAAAGACCATCTATTCAATAATGTAATTTGGTCCAAGGCCAAAACTTCTTTTGTGAGAATGTTGGCACTACAATCTCCATTAAGCAGAAGACAAGGACCCTCTTTAAGTCAGTCTCATATTGAAAAAGCATATATAAGCCCTTGCCACATGTCTTGGTAGATGTTCATCAGACTTTTTGTTGGATTATTGCAATATTGAGGTTTGAGGACTATTTGTCTGCTAATCCAGTCCATTTTACTGGATCAAATTTTGCTTGTCACTTCAGCCTTTCTGAACTGAGATCTCACAAAAAGCTCAGGGTTGTGTAAGTTAATTTATTTTCTTGTGTTCTTGATGTGGTTTTAACTTTTGTGTAATTTCACATGTCTATAATGTTATGATGTGTGATGTCAAGATGCAAAATTTTTGACAATAAGGGCCATGTTATCAGGGTTGGTGCTCAGTTTTTTGGTGAATAATTTACCTGTAATGGTCAATGATGTGATCTTGCGAGCTTTTGGTCTTCCCAATGGAAAATGCAATAATGGGTTCAAGTGATATACCGTGTTTTAGTTGATTTAATAGCTCTATGGTCATGACTGGGAGAATTTTTCTTAGCAAATTTCTGCCTTACAATAGTTGTTGAAGGTGTGATGTTCTTGACAATTTTGAGTAATCAAGGTGAATGCAACAATGAGTATAAACTATTGTCAGACCAAGCTTGTAACTCCGAATCAAAATTGTATTTTGCATTAAGAGAGAATATGAATATATACAAGGAGAGGGAGACTATTGGGTTTCATCTCCCAATGTCTCTTCATCTTCCAACTTCCTTTATTTTGTTATTTACATTATTTGCATAGGTTTTCCTAATCCCAAATATTAGGTGCCAAAATTCACCCCCTTAATCTGAAGGGATCTTGGTGAGTCCAAGCATCATTCTAAATCTTTCAAACTTTTCCCTTCCAAGCGCTTTGGTGAAGATGTCTGCAATTTGCTAATTTGTATAACAATGTTGTAGGTGGATTGTTTTGGCCTCAACATGATGTCGAATCAAATGATATTTTGTAATAATGTGCTTGGTTCGATCATGGAACTTTGGGTTCTTATCCAACTTTATTGCAGAAGTGTTGTCAATCAATAAAGGAGTTGAATGCACTTGTTTCTCCTGCAAATATTCCAGGATTTTCCTGAGCCACACAATTTCTTTTGTTGCTTCAGCTACTACCGCATATTCTGCCTCAGTTATGGAATCTTCTAGAACTGATTGTTTGTGTTACCTCCAGGATACAATTCCTAATCCAAGACTCATAACATAACATGGAATAGATATTCCATTTCTTTATCTCCATCGAAATATGAAACAAAATATCCAATCAAGCTGAAGTCACCCACCAGTGTATACTTGAGTCCAAAGTCTTGAGTTCCCTTCAAGTACTTTAGAACTCTTTTTGCAGCAGACTAATGACCCTCGCAAGGATTTTGTATAAACATGGAGAGGATTCCAATAACAAATGAAATGTTCAGTATAGTAGTAGTCAGGTAGTTGAGATTTCCTACGAGTTGTCTGTACTTTGCTGCATCCTCAAATTATTTTCCTTCAATGGATGTGATCTTTAAATTTTGTTCCATTGGAGTAGTAAAAGGATTTCACTTAGTGATGCCAAACCTGTTCAATAAATCTCTAATGTACTTCTTTGAAGAGAGGAATATAAACTTTAGATGTTGGGTTACTTCAATACCAAGATAGTAGCGAACATAGCCCAAATCTGTCATTTCAAAACCTTTCCTTAGTTCTTTCTTTATGGATGCAATGTAGTTCTCATTGTTCCTTGTCATCAAAAGATCATCTACATACACCACAAGATATACAAATGTTTTGCCAACTTTATTAACAAACAAAGTTGTATCATCAAGATCATAATGTTTGAAATTGAGTTTCAAAAGATACTCAATCAATTTCTCGTACTAGGATCATGGTGCCTATTTGAGGCCATATAAATATATTACGAGCTTGCATACTTTGCGTTCTTGACCCTTCACACTAAATCCTTTTGTTTGGGACATAAAAACATTCTCTTTCAGATCTCCATTCAAGAAAGCAGTTTTTACATTCATTGGATGGACTTTCCAATTGTTTGAGCTGCCAAGGAAAAGAGTGTTTGGATGGTAGCCCATTTTTCTATGGGGGCAAAGGTCTCCTCATAATCGACCCCTTCCTTCTATGCAAAACCTTTTGCCACAAGCCTGACTTTATGCTTGTTAAGTGAGCCATCTGCTTTATACTTGTTCTTGAAGACCCACTTGAAGCCAATTGGTTTGGTTCCCAATGGAGGATCAACCAACTTCCAGGTGCCATTCTTTATCAAAGAATCATATTCTTTGTATATCACTTCTTTCCATTCATCATGAAAAGCGACTAATTTGAAGGAAGTTGGTTCAAAATCTGTAGAAAAATTCAGTTCAAAACATAAGAAACATCCATATCAACAAGCAAATCAAGATCATCTACATCACCTCCATTCTATCTGGTTGAGCTTCTTGTTCTTGTCTTTCTAATCTCATTAGGAAAAACAATTTCAAGTGTCTTTGCCAACCATTTTAGAGGACCTTTCTAAGATGGCCTAGGCTGCTTAGTTGACTTAAATGGGGCTGAATCAAGATTTAGTCGCCCAATTCTGTTAATCACATCACTCAAAATGTCATCAGTGGTTGAAGCTTCATGCGGGGGAGAGAGCACTTTAGAAGAAGATTCCATAGATTGATCTAGTATAGGGATCCCCCTTTCAAGATGTGGAATCTCATTATCAAACTCTTGAAAAGACTTTGCATGCCTGAATCTATCCAAGGGATCATGCTGCTCAACAACATTGTCAATCTTGGAAGATTCAAGAAATATCACATCTCTAGATATTATAAAATTCTTATTCACTTCATCATAGAGACGATATGTTTTGGAGGTATTTGAGTACACTAAGAAGATACATTTGTAACTCCTTGCACCGAGTTTATTTCTTTGTTCCTTAGGTATCAAGGCATAATAGGTGGAACCAAAGACCTTAAGATGCATCACCGAAGGAATGTGGCCATACCACATTTCATAGGGAGTCTTGTTTTTGATAACATGAGATGGACACCTATTCTTTATATAGACAACACATAGAACTACATCAACCTAAAACATCAACTTAACATTCTTGAAAAACATCATGGGAAGTACCATATTTAAGATTGTCTTGTTCATTCTTTGAGCTACTCTATTATGTTGGGGATTATAAGGCACAATTGTTTGATGTTTGATCCCATGTTGGCGAAAATAGTTTTCAAATTCATTTGAAGTATATTCTTTTCCATTATCAGTATGAATAAAGCCAATATGAGATTGTGCATCATTTTCAATCATGCATGAAAGTTCTTGAATGTTTCAAAAACTTCATATTTTTTCTTCAATAGATAAACACAACACATTTTGGTGTAGTCATCAATAAATGTCATCATATATTTATTACCATTTGTAGAAGGAACATGCATTGGGCCACATAAATTAGAATGAATGTGTTCAATTTTTCTATGTGCTCTAGAATGAGAATCATGAAAAAATTGTTTGTTGTGCTTTCCTAAGATACAAGCATCACATTGTTTAAGTTTCCTAGGAATTGTAGGCAAACATGTAACGCTATTTTTCTTCAACAAATGAAAATTTCATAGTTGAAGTGTCCAAATATAGCATGCCGTAAAAACTTGATGGAAGTGTACTTTCATCGTAGTGATAATTGTATGAAAAGTTCTATGCACGAGCAAAGATTCCTTGCAGGTTTAGAAGTCTTTCTTCTTCTATCTCAGTCATGACAAGTGAGTGATCTAATGCTTTTCTGACCTCAACCTTGCCATCAAATATGTGAATGGAGTGTTCTTGTTGGCGAATGTGGAACAAAGACAACAAGTTTCTCTTTAGCTCCGGGAGGTATAGAACATCATGTAGAAGAAAGTCTGCAAGACCAAGTAGTTTGAGCCTGATGGTGCCAATCCCTAATGGCTTGAGTTTTTATTTTTATGCAAAGTATAATACTCCATCAACATTGTCAGTGAATTATTCAAAGAATTCTCTTATGAAAGTCATGTGGCAAGTTGCTCCTGAATCAAACAACTAGGCATCTTTCTATGAAGCAAGTGAAGCATTGAATAAGTCTTCAGCTACTCCAATGTTGCAATGTGCCACAACATAATGAGCAGACTCAGGTGCTTTTCCTTTCCCTTTACCATGTGTTTTACTATTTTCTTCATTTCTTTCCTACTCGATTCTGTCCCTAGGAAGCTTACATGTGGAGGCATCGTATCCATATCTATTGCATCATATGCAATGAAGATCAAACCCTGCTCCTTGGAAATGTCTGCCCCACTCTGCCTCTAAAATTCTTTCTTCCTCTTCCTCTTCAACCACCTATTCCTCTAGAAGAATCATGTGCATGATTCTTCTCTTTCTGTGAAAGGCACACAACTTCTTCAGAACACTGAGGAGTTGTCTTCTTCCCAAAAGCTTTCTCTCTTTTAGCAAAATTGTTCTCAAGGGAGTCAAAGGAAATCTCCTTAGGTTTGCCACTTGTTTGCAATGACTCAAGATAATGTGAATAAGTGGGATATAGTGCCTTGACATAGGTTGTGAGAGGAATATCCATTTCGACACCAGTGGCTTTTATGTCATGCATAATGGATCTTATTTATGATGCTAAGGCAAGAGGGTCATCATTTTTCAACTCAAGATTGAACAACTTGATCATCAATTGAACAACTTCAAGCTCAAAGTGTGAGTCACCTTCAAGCTTCAAAAGCATTTGAAAATGGCGAAATATGATGACTCACCTCTTCATTACTGATGCTACAATCAAGGCATAGGCCTTGTTGTTCTTGCTTTCCTAAAAGGAAAGCTCCTTATCAGAGGTGAGTTTCTCATGTGCGTTGTCTCTTTCTCCTTCACAAGCTCCTTTCCACAACTCATTAGAAATCAAGCTGTGTTTTATTTTCCTGAACCACTTATAGTGTTTCTCATTGCTAGTAAAAACTACTCCCACTATAAAGATGAGAAACATTCTCAAAAAAATTATTTGCTTTCAATTTCCAAAATAATTACAACTTTCTTAATATCTTCCCAAATAAAAAATTAATTAAATATGTAAATGGCCTACTTTCACTCCTCATTATTCATATAAACAATCACACCATATAATATGTCACACCATGTCCGACCATATAAATGTGAGACCAACCTATAATATATCACCATGTGATATTCATTACTCCACTCATACACTTTATGGTCTTAAAAAAAAGGACATAAGACATTTAATATTATAAAACTTCACTTATGAGCCATTAAACATGCCACCTCTTTAAAAATCTCAACTCATATATAAAAACTATTAAAAGGTTATCACATGCACACCATAAAAGTATTAAAAAAAATTCAACTCAAATTCAACTCACATCACTTCACAACTCTGCACAATTTCAACGCACACTATTACCTTGGCATTCACGGCACACTATTTCACCGTCTTCAAAAGGAGCTCAAAGCACCATTCAAATGTACTCATCATTCAATAGCATATAAACAACCATCCATACTCACAATGGACTCAAGATCACAATATTCATGGCATGGAATTCACATTTGACGCTCACATTGAAAGAGAGGGATTGGTCGATGCAACACCAAAAGTTATATGGTCGCTATCACCAACGGTCTGCTGTAACAATCAGACTTCAATGCAGGGTAAGCACTGAATTTTTATCACAACACTTTTATAACGACCCTGCAAACACTGTACATAACCTTCGCAAAAGGAATTAACGCAGAGGAACTTATCAACACGTAACATTTATGGCCAGCATCATTTGAACATGGCCATCGCATACGGACTTCAACGCACATAGCAACGCTCAAATCGAATATATCACCACTGCACCATATTCATTCAACGCTGCTTCTTTCAATGCAAAGGGACATAGAGCAGAGGAATAGTGAATATGGCATACGGGAGTTATTTGCAGAAAAAAACTAAATTTGGGAGCTATGCCAGGTTTGTAACTCCAAATCAAAATTGTATTTTGTATTAAGAGAGAATATGAATATATCCTAGGAGAGGGAGATTATTGGGTTTCATTTCCGAATGTCTCTTCATCTTTCAATTTCTTTTATTTTGTTATTTACATTATTTACATAGGTTTTCATAATTCCAAAGATTAGATGCCAACAACTATATTGTGACGATCTTTAGTAAAGGGATGTGTAATTGCTATTAGGTTTTATGTATATTCATGTGTGAGTATTTCCACTGTGGCTTTCATTGAAGCTAGGGGCTTATGCGGTTATAAAGTACCATATGTAAAATGTAGTAATGGGTTATGATGCTTTTCCAACATTGGGAGGGTTAAGCTGTGGGTGTAAGCACGAGAAATGTTAGGTCAACAAGTGTAATACATTCAGAGTGGATTTCATGAAGGAAATCATTGAAATCTAAGCTACTTAGGAGGGTGGGGCCTCGACTATACATGGAATTGGGGCCTACATGGGAATTGAAATTGTGACTACTGGTCGAGGAATAGGAGTCCCTTAGGCAGAGGGTAATGTTTGTTAACAACTAATGAAGAGGAAAAACTAAATGTTGAATCCTTAATGAAAGCAAAATGCAAAAGAGAACTGAAAGAGAAACTAAATCTTGTGGACGATATGGGCTATGATGGAAAGGAACATAAGCATTATGCTCTAAATGATGTTGATGATGCTTATTTCAGGCTAAGATGGTGCTTTTAGAAGCATAGATTTCTTGCATTGTTATCGATGTTGATGCAGACTGCTAACCTATGATACACTGATCATGTCCAGTCATAGAAGGAATTGCATATGCTATTGTGGTAGAACAATGAGGCTTTATTATATGATTAGTTTCGGCTGACAATAGATGTTAGATTTTTAGCAATGAAAAATGAGGCTGCATTCTCTCTAATCGATGCAGAAAGTGGTCTAACCAAAATTGGAGAGGATAACAATGTGGAGAGTTGTTGTTTTGATGTGGTTTTTGTTGTCTTTCATTGATTGCGGGAGTTGTCGCTATGGCAGGTTGATTTGTTTCTCTTTTACGACAATATGATCAAGAAATTTTCATTTCCCTTTAATAAATTTGCATATTTTAGAACATTAAGGTATATTTGAAATTTGAATGTTGCAAGCAATACCTGCATCTTGACTACATAGCTATATTTTGATTGGAGATTGTTTTAATTTATTATGAAGTTTTTAAAGCCCAAGAAAACCTTGTAGCTTATATTTTCTGCTTATCATTAAACAATCGCTTTAGATAATGTTTTAACACATTTCTATATTTTTTCTTAGTTGATCTTTCTAGAACTTGACTGTTAACAATATGTGTGTGCCTACTATTCGCTGTAAACTTGACTGTTAACAGTATGTGTGTGCATGCTATTTGCTATAAGATCATTTTTTATAATTCCTTCTTGTGTTTATGTATATAAATTGGGAGCGTTTCTATTCTGAGCAATGAACTCGCATTTTCACCATAAGCTACATATTTACTTGTGTAACTTTATAAAGTGAAATTTGAAGTCATGCTCATAATTTGTATTCCAAATTATTGAATATAAAGTGGTATAGAAGCAAAGTATATAGTGAGTAAGTAGGTGGGACGAGGAGAGTTTCAAGTGTTATAGAGAAGCAGGAAACTCTCCTCGTCCCACCTGCTTCTCTATAACACTTGCAACTCTTATCTTACCTCCAAGGGAATTTCACCAGTAAGTAGGTTTTGTCATACACCAAAATTGAAGAAGCAATTGTGGAAGGTTGAGAGATGAGCCCCGTCGCCTTTGGCTCATTGCAATTATCTAGTTGTACATGGTGTTACATTTTTGTATAGTCTGTCATGCAATTTGTAGTCTTCTTTGTGCATGTGGTCCTTTGGATATGTAGAAAATGGTCCATGGGTTGCAAACACCATGGTTGATGGTTCAAGAAATTATAGGATACAATTTTTCCACCAAATTTTGGTTTGACAAGTTCTCTTACAATTTTTTGTTTTGGAGGTGGTAGGATGCCCACTCATTGTTTTTTTGTTTTTGTTTTGAACAAGCTTCCTCTTATCACATTTGAGGCTAACACGACCATATGTAGGGTTATGGGAAATCCATTAACACAAGTTAATTGGGATGCATATTTTTCTTATTAGTTTATTTAGAAGATCAAGGGACATATGATTAGTGACATAAGTTGCATTGTAACAATAAAAGATAATCAATAACCCTCTATTTTTTAAACCTATCTTAACTTACTAAAGACCATATAGACAACAAAAAATATGTTGATATCTAATTGTACACATAATGATATGTTCACGCTGGGCTGAGAGAATGACCATTCGCTATAATAACTGCCTTTGGATATAAATTTAACTGCAACTTTACACCAAAACTTGCATAAAACCTAAAAAAATGGTTTGACTATCTTGAAAACTTAAAAATTGCATTGATTTTTACAACAATTCCGCCATAATTTCAAAAATACCAAAGACATAAAAAACATGAGATCCAAGTACCTAGAAATACAAGCTCCACTGTATTCCTAATAGATAGAAAATCAAGCTTTGCCCATGTCACCAGACTCTCTTAGTAGTTCAAAATCTTAGTATCGATTGGCGTCTTTCTAGTTATTAACTCTAGAATACCCATCCCAAATGAGTATACACATGTATTCTTATTAACTTTTCCATACATGAAATATTCTGGAGCTAGATACCTATGAAATTGATAGTATTAACTTCAGGCTGCTATAAACATATTTTGTGTAATTTGGTGATGCAGGAGCATCCAACACTCATCATTAAAGAAGGAATCCAAAGTGGAGCAAGGAGGACGACGTGGACCGTCGAGAAAAACTGGGGACAATTTTTATTAAAACAGAGCTTAAATGATGGCATGGATTAAGTCTCTCGAAGACTTAATTAAATGTAATTGGCCACATATGTATGCATGTGTAAAGATTAAGGACAGTTGAGTGATTCATGGAGAGGATTTGATCGGATCCTTTCAGTGATCTGATCCAATGTGTTTTTATAAATGATGAACCTGTGTGTTCAAGAGGGGACAGAAAAGCAATAGATAGAGATTGTGTAATCAGTGTGTAGATTCAATGTAGTCGAGAGGGAACTTGTTTCTAAGGCTGAAATGCCTTATGTTGTAACTAAATTCTGTGTATAATTTAATACCTATGTGTTTGTGGATTTCCACGTATATGTGTAATTATACTTTTCAAGTGATTATGTAAACATATGCATTGAGGACTTAAATCCTATTTGTAGATTGTTGATCAACCATCGATCACTGTAGGATCGATGGCGATCCAAAGATATCGATTTAACTGTTATATCGTGTGTTAAAGGGAGTATGGTAGAGACCTGTGTTAAAATGCATAATCCATCAAACAATGGATGAAATCAAGTCTAGAGGAGCAAATGGTCGAGAATACACAATGGTCGTTAGATCTCATAGATCAATGGCGAAGGCAACAAAGAGTGAGAACCGTCGGATCTCATAGATCGACAATTATCGCGTAGTTAAACTATGAGAGTGTTAGTGCACGGGGAAATTAGTTTCAAAACAGTACAAGTGGATTTTGGACGGCCTCAAAACCATAAGTGGTTTTGAAGGGTGAGGACCCGATTCCATTCAATGGAGGACATGTAGCACGAGTTTGAATGGGGAAACCACTTTATCGGGCAGCTAATCCTTGTGCTTGTTGTCTACCCGATATCAATGACAACCGTTGGATCCATTGGGTGCAGATCGACAGTGGAGGATAGACGTGAAATTTAAATGTTCGGAGTGATTGCTGACCGTTGGATCAGGTAAAGAAATGGACGGCGGAGATCGATTTGATCGGCCAATCAGAGATCGGAAAAGGGATGGCACAGCACTGTGGAAAGGAATTGAAGGTACGGACCCACCGATAATTATAGTCGTTGGTGTATAATTTTTGAAGTCTAGCCTTAAGGGTTTTGACGCTTGTTCCTGTGTTTCCTGGTGTATTCCCGTGTTATTCCGATAAAGTGAGTGGCCCGATTTTACGTGTTGGTCGGGTGTTTTAAGGCCAACGTGCTATTTAACGCTTCCAATAGGTTTGTGGGCCATAACCCACAGTTCTCAAGATTGAATTTTTAAATGAAAGGGGAAATTGGTTTACCCCCAAAATCTCCTTTCATCATCTAGTGAGGAGTAAAAACATAATGTTACCTAAATGTTTCTACAACATCATTTCATATGATGTGTGACATAGTTGTTGAGGTCCATTTGGCTAGCCCAAAATCTGATAACTATTGACAATTTCCAAAAATTAAACCCAACTTTTTCACAAAAATTTCCACTATAGCAACAATGATACTTAAGTTTTCAAATGATCCAAAAACAAAATCCATTAACAATACAAAGCTACTAATTGTGAGCATTCATATACATGGCATTCAAAGTCATAAAAAGGGAGAATATTGGAATATTTTACATCCCTGTGAATGACATTTTGACTACAACCATCGTGCAAGTAATATAATGCTTCAACACCTCCAACGACCACTTTCAATCTTTTATTCCATGGAATCATCAGTTTACCCTTTTCCACTGTAATGTACAAAATGTGAGTAACAAAGTTGCTTTCTAAAAATAAAAAATTTCCCTACAAAACCAGTGAGATTGACTTCGATAGGGAATACTACCTACCATGAAGGTTCTCCTCAAGGTTCTCTCTTGATACAAAGTTATAGACAAGAAGGCATTCCTCACCATCTATGTACAATAACCAATTAGGACACCAATATTCTTGTGCTACAAGGAAGTAAAAGCTAAAATTCTGAGAGTAACTCTTCTTCTGCTTCAGGAGAAAAATTAAATAACTTTACTGCTATTGATTGTGCATAAGGAAGAACACTTCGGTAAACTCTGTTAAACCCTCTTTTTCCAAAAAAATTTCCTATAAGACAAGAATGGGGGAAAAAATAATATTGAAATGGTTTAAGGGTAAAAAAAACACATCAAAAGAATAGGAAAATAACTACATTAAGAGAAAATAAGGATTAAAATTGCAACCTTCAAGGAACTTTGAGGTTTCCAATTCCAACATGTCATATGTGAACTTATTGTATGTTTTACTTTCTCGAAGACATTTTAACCTATATATCAAGGAGTTTTCTTTCTGTCTTTGACCGAAAGCCATCAACAATAACTCTATTGAATTTATTTCTATTGAGTTTCCAATTTCACCACATATCATAGAACTCTCATTAGTCACCTCTGCTTTTTCTCCTTTCACTTGTTCATGCCTATCGAGAAAATGTAGTTCCCACTCAATCACAAACATTTTCCGGGCTTCAGTTTGAGAACTTAGAGTATTTACCTTTGAAATAGCCCTGTGCGAGAGTGGCCATCTAGGAGATGATTATGCCTTGAGTTCTGGTTATGAAGTAACTTGCTCATGTTCAACTTGTGTGGGAAACATAAGAGAGCCCCTCTCAGCTTCTTCTCTCTGTGAGATATGCCCTTCGAGGAGAGGTTGCATACCTCCATAGATCAAGTTTTCAATTGTAAGCATCGCAGAGTAAGTAGAAAATCAACCTTTGCTAGTGAATCAACTTTCTTGTTCAATTCTCTTGGAGTAAGCAAAAAATTATCCTTTGCCAGCAAATCAACTTGTTCAATTCTCTGTGAGTCTATAGATATGTTGGAAAGATGTCATGGCTTATCTATGTAGTTTTTCCAAAGTGTTACTCACTCTCGCTTGATGATGTGTAATGTATGTGGTTTGTTTGTGATGTTACATTTAGCCCCATCGCATAGAAATATTTGAATCTCCATAAATATCTTTGACTATGGCTCCTTGATTCAGTGTTGTCCATTAGTGTGCTAGCTACCAATAGTGCTCTGTTATTTGTTCCATACCCAACGTGAATACTGAAAGTCAATTTTTTCTCATTGAGAAAAATCAGCCATCCCTCATTCCTACAGGTGCCTGGATTATCTCTGGATGCTCCATCAATCTGGGTTCATAAAATTTAATAACAAGTTCTCCAGAGTTTTTAGAAAGTTATTGTCGTTTCAGAATGGTCACAGTCATTTAATGATCTATTTTTAATTTTCATTTTTTTCCCAATATCTATGTGTCTATATTTGTGTGTTTGACAAAAGAAATGGCACTTTTACAAAAAGTAGGCCACACAATGGCCACCACAAGCTAGAGAAAATATGGCATTTACATCCATTAAAGCTTCTCAATTTCAACAATTTTTCCTCTCTAAAATGTATGGACGATGAGGAACTTTTGAGTGCTCTTAATGATGTGATTGATGATAAATTATTTGGGATGGATGGAATATTTTGAATTATAGATAAATATTTGGTCCAATAATTGGAAAACTTCTAGAAATGTACCATGAAGCTCTTGGGACCTACAATTAGTTAGGGAAGACACAGAATGTAGACTTGAGAAAATCTTATGCTAGAAGGGATCAATAGAGATCCTAGAGAGGGGGGGGTGGGGGTTGGATCCATTACCCTTTTTAATATGTCTAATAATATGGTGATAAAATATTGGCAAAAAGAGTAAAAAAGGTAATGGCAAGAGTTGTTAGGCTACAAAAATTGGCCTTATGAAAGGAAGATTAATTTTGCACAAATTCTATTATGCCATTTTAGAGTAGTATTTGTTGAGCAAAATAAACTAGATAGAGGGTGTGGTGTATTTGATAATGGTAGTACATACAAGAATCCATCATTAAATTATAAGAAAAGGCATGATGCCATATGATCTGAAGGATCAAAATATATATGTTGAATCGTTTGAGAATGATGTATACTTTTGAACAATGTGATCTCTTATCTAATGTTGAAAAGTTGAGTCACGATGAATGATTGTGACCCTGGGGTCTTGATTAAAAATTTATAATATATAATAATAAATTATATATTACATCATTATGGTTAACTATTATATATTATAATATATGTAAAATTTATTAACTTAGATTGTTTAACAACGATGGCTACTGATTTGTTATTGAATGGTAGTTTTGGTGTGCTAATTTCATTTACAAATTTATAAACATGTGGTTTTTCCTTGTTTCCTGTGCATAAGTTTCCTTAGGTTGTTTGGTGATTGGAACAGGTAAATTTCATCAAGTTTAATGTGACATACATGAACAAAATAGCTTCAAAAACAAGTATTGAACAACAAACATTTAGAGTACAACAAACTATCAAAGAGACACTTTAACACAGTGTTTTAAGAAGGAGTTCACCCTTCTTGGGCTACATCTCCTTGGTCCAACTTCCATGGCTTGGGCCTTTGTATTAGCTCAATATGGAAAAAATGTTGTTTACAAATTTCTACTGCTCCTGATACCTGCACCAATGTGTTCAGAATGTCAAAATTAGCTAGGAACACCTTTTCCTGAGATCAATTTGGTTGAAAATTGCTCCAGTTATGCCTCTGATAGTTTTTTTCCTTGAAAATCTCCTCCAAATCTGGAAAAATCTAGTTAGGGTCGCTATATTAGGAGTTGGCACCAAAATTTTCGGAGGCCGCTAAAATTCCGCTAAACACCAGCTGGAGCTTAATTAATTTTAAGCGCGCTTGATTGGTAGATTAGCGCTTAATTACCGCAGATTAGGCTGACGATTTTCGAAACCGTTGGTGGTTTCGTTAGAGGGTCACATGCAGTGGTTAAACATCATGGTTTTGTAGCGATGGCTGCCAGGCTAGCTGACCTCCACCATAGCCATCGGATCCATTCACATGGCACTAACTGTCAGGGTCATGGTCTATGCTGGAGCCGTCGCATAACCATTTACGGTAACTATAGTTGCGTTCACATGTGGTCTAACCTTTGCGGTGAAGGTTTGTGGCGTTGTTGTGTTAACTATTTGCGATAACCACATTTGTGTTCACATGGGGAGGGTTGGCCTACAAGATGGCCCTCCCCTAACTACCAACTGTTAACGCGGTAAAATTTAAATATATTTTGTGCGCCATAATGGTTAAGTCATAACGTAGCGGAGGTGGTATGAAGGATTGGTTTGCAGGTAGGAGGTTGTAGGGTTGAACCCTGATGCCTCCAGTAAAATTTTGCTGCATTGTGTCCTCTACCTAGGCCGTTGGGAGGTGCCACGTGGCAGCCTCCGGGCTTGCCACATGGCATTCTTTCATTGGTCCAAAAACTAACCAATAGAACTGTGCCAACACACCAATTTGGAACCCGATGAGAATATGGCACTTGTCAAACTGTAATTGAATGTTGACCAAATTGACCCTACAAAGTCACCTGCCACATCAATAATACAAACTACTGACTGTGTAGTTTTTTTGCAAATTTCGCTTGTTTAGCAAAGCGAACATAACTTAATAACTTCCTCATACGAACTCGGTTTTCAGTTAAACGAATTGCGTTAGGATCGTTTTTCCGAGATGGAAGTGATCGTTCAGGTTTCAAGTCATTTTGAGAACTTTGATTTTTGAGCTAGATACTGAGTGCCTGATCATTTTGTTAATCTAGTTATCAGTGATGTCAATATATTGAAGAAGGCAGGGACATGGTGGAAATCAATGAAGAAACCAATCGATGAAGAAGCGCAACACTCAAAGACACTTTGCCCTACCTCCATTCCTGCACTATTAAATGACCAGTCACATAAAATAATATTTTTTTTTTCTATCTTAGAAAAGGAATTTCATCATGAGACCTGGACCATCTGAAAGGGAATAATTTTACCTTTCTAATGAGCTATTATGTGTCCCTAAATTCCAAATAACGAGAGAGAAATTGATTTTTAAAGATTAAATTAATTCTTTGCCTATTGAGCCAACCTATACTAAGACAATTCATGTTGGCTTGACCTAGAATACATGAGTGTTCATTGTGAGGATGCAAAACGTGTATAAATAAGAGGTAAGACCTCTATTTCAAGGACAAGAATTCGGTGAAAAATACAGTGAAGTAATTCAGACTGTAGTAGAAGTATAGGAAGTAGCATGAAGATCTGTTCACATCTTGTGAACAATTAGAAGACAAGGGCATAAAAGAAACATCACCTTCTCGGATAAGCATGAAGAAGACAATCTTTTTTTATGGTGACAGAAAACATTGTTGAGGACTACGCAAAAGCTCGGTGTTCATCCCTTAGCCTCCACGGACTACACAGAAGCACAATGCTTATCTCTCTGCCTCCACAGACTTGCATAGAAGCTTGGATTGCAGACTGTCTTATGATGTTTTGAAGCTTGGATTGCAAACTGTCTCATGATGTTTTTGGAGCTTGGATCGTAGACTATCTTATGGTGTCTTTGAAGATTAAATTGAGGACTGTCTTATGGTGTCTTTGAATATTGAGTTGCACTCTGTCTTATGATGTCTTTGAAGACTGGATTACAGACTGTCTTATGGTGTCTTTGAAGACTGAATTGCGCACTGCATTATGGTGTCTTTGAAGTTTGAATTACGGACTGTCTTATGGTGTTTTGAAGACTGAATTATGATAAATTACAGACTATCCTTATGTATGAAGATCTCCCCTTAAGAACAACAACAAAAATCCTAATGTACAGTGAAGTCAAGCAACCCTGAACTGAAGATAGCACAAAGGAGAATAGTAGAGCATTGAGCTAGAAATAAGGATTGCCTTAATCAATGAAGCATCTCATGTAAGTTCCATCTACATTCTTTATTATAACTAAAGGATTGGTGTCCTTGGAGTTGGCGTTCCTAAATTCAAGGTTGGTGCCTTGGATGAGATAGGGTCAAAGCCTTAGATGTCAGAGCCTCATTAAAAACCAAGTTGGTGCTTGGGAATAATTATCATACACTGTACTTATTCTTTTATACTCAATAAAATTATTCTTATACATTTCTCTGATTAAATTGTGAAGAATCTAACTGGTAATAATAACAATTGAAAGAAAATATTGATTCACCCCCTTCTCAGTATTTCCAACAATTGGTATGAGAGCCAACTTCTTCATAACCAACCTAACAACTGGAAGAATGATTCTTAGTCACAATGAAAATTCAAGAAGTGTCAGGAAGGCTTCCTTTGTTCGATGGCACAAATTTTGGTTTTTGGAAAAAAATAATATCCTACTACTTAATGTCCCTTGGACCTGAAGTTTGGCATTCGATTTTGAATGGGTACACTGCTCCTTCCACTCTTCTAACTAATCAAGACGAAAGGAAAGCTTACATTGCAAATGCAAAAGCCTTAAATTCCATCACTAGTGGAATCACTGATTCTGAATTTACAAAAGTCATGAATTGTGACTCGGCCAAAGAAGTATGGGATAAGCTAGTTAGCTTATACGACGGTGACTCCAAGTTTAAGAAGGAAAAGCTTCAAACTCATAGAAGGAAATTAAAAAGTCTGAAAATGGATGATGAAGAAGATATTGCATCATATTTTATCCGAGTAGTTGAAGTGCTTAACTCTCTTAAAGGATTGGGAGAAAATATTGAAGAAAGCACTATAGTTCAAAAGGTCTTAAGATCTCTCCTTGACAGATTTGGCTCCAAAGTAAGTGCTATAGAAGAAATGAAGGACCTAGATACTCTCAAGATGGATGGACTTCATGGAATCCTCATTGCCTATGAGATGAGAAAAGGAATCCCAAGTTCCAAAGATGCATCATTCAAGGCCTCAAAATAAAAAAAGGGGAAAGGATGGAATACCAACAACGATGACTTTGATGTTGAATCCGAATTGGCGCAATTTGTACGAAGACTAAAGAAAGGATCCAAGCTAAAAAGTAAGTACCCTCTTATTTGTTCCAAATGTGGAAGAATAGGTCATTATGCTGCAAAATGTCCTCATAAGCATGATAGTGATGATGAGGAGGATTCTAAAAGGACAGTATAAAAAAAAGAAAGGGTTTAATAAGAATAATTTCTTCTCGAAGCAAGATGAGTCTGATGAAGATGAATTTGTAGTCATAAAAAGGAAATCAACTAATCATTTCCCTCATCGCAAAGGAGGTAATGATGAATCAGATGAAGAAAATGACTATGCTGGAAGCCAAGAAGTATTATTCATGGCATTCACAAATGGTGATGATTCAGGACTAGAAGGAAATGTAGATGAATTGTTAATGAGTGCCATTGAAGAAAATGAGAAATTATGAAATAAAATCATTTCTCTCAAGGTAGAAAACGAGGAAGCAAAAAGAAGGGAAGACCTCTTGAAAAATAAGCTAAAAGAAAAGGAAGAAATTTGTGAAAATTGTGAAGCTGAAATAGTATCTCTGAGGAAGAAATTGGAGCAAGTCAAAAAGAGTTGGGAAAGCTCTCAAACACTTGACATTATCCTAACTGCTCAAAAGCCTCAATATGACAAATCTGGGATAGGTTTTAAACGAGAATCAACAAGTACTAAGGATAATGAGAAAAGCTATGTTGACATACTTTCCAACAACCCAAAAGAAGAAAAATAATTTCATCAAAGGCCCATCTCAAATCCAAAGAATGAAGAAAGAGTAACTCCAAGGAAGAATGTTGATTCAAATCATGGCTATTACAACAGGCACCAAACTATATTTTTTGGGCATTGTTATTATTGTAAAAATTTTGGTCATCAAGCTAAACATTGCATGGCTCATAGGAATGAAACACCAAAATTGAAGGATCAATCAAACAAACCATATGGTCTCAAAGGGAAAGGAAAAATCAAGACCTACAACTCTTTTGATCCTTTGGCCAAATTTGATCCAATTTGCTCATTATGTAATGATAATGGACATAATGAACAAAATTTCCCCCTCAAAAGAAGAGAAGAAAAAGATGAGAATCCCAATACAGATAAATGTGACCTAGCTATATGTGCTCACAATGATGAAAATCATTGGTTTGTGGATAATGGGTGCTCCAAACATATGACAGGTGACAAAAGGACATTTGTCTCATTGAACAAAAAGGAAGGAAATGTATCCTTTGGAAGTGGATCTGCCAAAATTGCTAGAAAAGGAACTGTTACCCTTATTAATAGAAAAGGAAAGGATCAAAATGCTTTGCTGGTAGACGAGCTCAAACACAATCTCTTGAGTGTTAGCCAAATCTATGATCAAGGAAATAAAGTTGTCTTTAGCACTAAAGATTGTGAAATAAGGAACTCTTCCTCAGGAGAACTTGTGGCGAAAGGAGTTAGAACATCAAATAATGCCTACATTCTGAACAAAATTCAAGAAGATAAATGTTACCTAAGTCAAACAGATGAAAGTTGGCTCTGGCACAAGTGACTGGGACATACAAGTTTCGATAACTTGATCAATATTAGCAAGATCAATGCAGTGCGAGACATCCCAAAGTTATTCAAGCCAAATCAAGGTGTATGTGGTCCATGTCAACATGGAAATCAAACTAGAACCAACCACAAGACCAAGGAGTTCTCTACATCAAAACCTTTGGAGATCATTCATGCTGATTTATGTGGACCAATTAGAACTCTGACGCTCCAAGGAGAAAGGTACTTTGCTTTATTTGTTGATGACTATACTAGAATGATGTGGGTATATTTCATAAAATATAAATCTGAACCATTTGAATGTTTTAAGAATCTTAAAGCTCTTGTAGAAAATGAAAAGGATTCTAAGATTAAATGTATTAGAATGGATAGAGGGGGAGAATTCACATCAAAAGAATTTGATGAATTTTGTAAAGTACATGAAATCGAAAGAGAACTCTCTACTGCTAGAACACCCAAGCAAAATGGGGTAGTTGAAAGAAGAAACTGAACTATTCAAGAAATGGAAAGAAAAATGTTAGTAGCAGCTGATTTGTAGCCAAAATTGTGGAGAAAAGCATTCGGAACAACAGTTTATACCTTGAATCGAACTCAAATAAGACCAAATAATGAGAAGACTCCTTATGAATTATGGAAAGGAAGACCTGCTTTAGTAAAATACTTCAAGATTTTTGGAAGCAAATGCTTCATAAAAATCAATGATGACTCACCTAGAAAATTTGGTTCTCAGGTTGATGAAGGAATATTTCTTGGATATTCTACTAGGAGCAAAGCCTACAAGTGCTACAATAATCGATTACGACAAATAGTGGAAAGAATTGATGTGAAGATTGATGAAGACCTTCCAGAAAAGGAAATTGAAGATCATGAAGTTGATCCTCCCATTGAAGAAAACGAAGAAGAACCTAAAAAAGAGGAAAAGGATCAAGAAAAACAAAAGGAAAAAGAACCATCTCAAAACCCTTCAAAGGTGAAATTCCTCCAAAAACATCACCTGGAAGAGTAGATTATTGACAATGTAGATGAGGGGATACAAACCCAAAGAAGGATGACAATTACACCAAGGAAAAATGGTGTTGCTCTCCTATCTATGATAAAACCATAAACTTTTACTCAAGCAAGTAAGGATCCTCATTGGGTGGAAGCCATGGAAGAAGAAATGTCTCAAACCAAGAAGAATGAGACATGGGAGCTGGTACCTTGTCCAAAGGATAAAAATATAAATGGAGCCAAGTGGGCGTTCAAAAACAAAATGAATGAAGTTGGACAAATCATCAGAAATAAGGCAAGGCTTGTTTGTAAGGTTATTCACAAATTGAAGGAATCAACTTTGAAGAAATCTTTGCACCGGTAGCTCGTATGGAAGCTATAAGGATGTTCTTGGCATTTTCTTTCAAAGTCTATCGAATGGACATAAAATTAGCATTTATGAATGGGGAACTCAAGGAAGAATTCTACATGGAGCAACCAAAAGGGTTTAATGTAGCAGAAGGTAAAGACTTTGTTTGTAAGTTGAAATAGGCATTCTATGGGTTGAAACAAGCTCCTGGAGCTTGGTATGCAAGATTGGATCACTATTTACAACAACAAGGCTTCAAGAAGGGGGTGGCAGGAAGTAATCTCTACATGAAGATGGATGAGGATAAGTTACTAGACACTCTTGTCTATGTTGATGATTTGATTTTTGCTAGCAATAATGATGAGATGAGCCATGAGTTTGCTCAAAATATGTCAAAAGAGTTCAAAATATTGATGATAGGAGAGTTATCTTACTTCCTTGGACTACAAGTAACTTAAACCACAACATGCATGTTCATATCTCAAGCAAAATATTTTAAACACATGCTTAAAAGATATGGAATGGAAGACTGTGCACCCATGAGCGCACCTATGACCACATATTGCAAATTAAGCAAAGATGATGACTCTCCTCCGGTAGATGCAACTCATTACAGGTCAATAATTGGAGCCCTCCTATACTTAACTGCTATGAGACCTGGCATTATGCAAGCAGTAGGAATGGTGGGAATATTTCAATCAGCTCCTAAACAATCCCATTTGTTGGCTGTAAAAAGAATTCTCAAATACTTAAAAGGAACTCTTGATTTTGGTCTTTGGTACCCTAAGAGCTCAACTCTTACTATGATGGCATACACTGATGATGATTGGGCTAGAAGTATCGATGATTGAAAAAGTACTAGTGGAAATGCATTCTTCTTGGGGGATTGTCTAGTATCTTGGCTCAGCAAAAAAAAACATCTGTATCACTATCTATAGCTGAAGTCGAGTATATAGCTGCTGCAGGTTGTTGTACTCAAATATTATGGATGAAGGAAGCTTTGAAGGATGTCAACATAGATACCAATCAACCAATAACCATCTATTGTGATAACACAAGTGCTATCGGTCTCAACAAAAATCTAGTGATGCACTCAAACACCAAACATATACCAATCAAGTATCATTTCCTTCGTGAACAAGTAGCTGATCAAAACATAAAGTTGGAACATATCAATAGCAAGGAGCAGATTGCTGATATTTTCACAAAACCTCTTCCTCGAGAAGAATTTGAACATCTTCACCAAAATATGGGGGTTATTGCTATAACATCACACTAAGATGATTCTTAATATGCCACATGACAGGGGAAGCAGTTTGACAAGGGAAGTCCATGTGCACTCCTTTGCCATTTATGTCAAAGGGGGAGAGAAGAAAGATATTTCCATCCAATGAAAAAGGGGGAGATTGTTAATCTAGTTGTCATTGATTTCAATATATTGAAGAAGGCAGGGACATGGTGGTAATCAATGAAGAAAGCAAACGATGCATAGGCCTAACACTCAAAGACACTTTCCCCTGCCTCCATTTCTGCACTATTAAATGATTAGTCACATGAAATAATATTTTTTTATGTCTTAGAAAAGGAATTTCATCATGAGACCTAGACCATCTGAAAGGGAATCATTTAACCTTTCTAATGAGGTATTATGTGTCCTGAAATTCCAAATAATGAGAGAAATTGATTTTTAAAGATTAAATTAATTCTCTGTCGATTTATCCCACCTGTATTAAGAAACGTCATGTTGGCTTGACCTAGAAGACGTGACTATTCATTGTGAGGATGCAAAACATGTATAAATAAGAGGTTAGACCTCTGTTTCAAGGACAAGAATTCGGTGAAAAAGACAATCAAGTAATTCAGACTGTAGTAGAGGTACATGAAGTAGCACAAAGATCTGTTCACATCTCATGAACAGTTACAAGACAAGGGCATAAAATAAACAACACCTTCTCGGATAAGCATGAAGAATACAATATTTTGTTATGGCGACAGGAAACATTGTTGAGGACTATACAAAAGCTTGTTGTTCATCCCTTAGCCTCCACGGATTGCACAAAAGCACAATGTTTATCTCTCTGCCTCCACGGACTTGCACATAAGCTTGGATTGCAAACTGTGGTATGATGTTTTGAAGCTTGGATTGTGGACTGTCATAATGTTTTTGAAGCTTGGACTGTAGATTGTCTTATGGTGTCTTTGAAGACTGGGTTGCAGATTGTCTTATAGTGTCTTTGAAGATTGAACTGCAAACTATCTTATGGTGCCTTTGAAGTCTGAGTTGAACACTGTCTTATGGTGTTTTTAAGACTGAATTATGGTAAATTACAGACTATCCTTATGTATGAATATATCCCCTTAACAGCAACAGCAAAAATCCTAATGTACAGTGAAGTCAAGCAACCCTGAACTAAAGATAGCACATACGAGAATAGTAGAGTATTGAGCAGTAAAGAAGGGTTGCCTTAATAAATGAAGCATCTCATGTAAGTTCCATCTACATTCTTTATTAAAACTAAAGGATTGGTGTCCTTGGAGTTGGTGATCCTAAACTCAAGGTCGATGCCTTGGATGAGATAGGGTTGAGGGCCTAGAGGTCAACGCCTCATCAAAAACCAAGTTGGTGCTTGGAAATAATTATCATACATTGTACTTATTCTTTTATACTCAATAAAATTATTATTATACATTTCTCTGATTAAATTATGAAGAATCTAAGTGGTAATAATAACAATTGAAAGAAAATACTGATTCACCCCCCTCTTAGTATTTCCAACACATTCCTCCCCACTAGAAGTGTTTTGGATCCCAAAAGATACTGTTAATTGTTCAGTAGGTGAGGGTACAATTCCCTCTACTTCTCGATGTGCAACCATTTGGATTTAGAAGGCTTTTGTCCCTTGAGTCCCACTCTAAGGTATTTGACATCGCCTCTTTTTGAAGTCCTGGTTGTTTTTTCAAGTATGAGATCTTGCCGAAGTTCATCAAGATATTCTAGCGAGAAATCATCTATTGATGGAAGATGAACATGCTCTCCTTGATCATCAATTAAAGGAGGCTCAAACAATCTCAAATGCTCAACATTAACAACATAGTATATTTTCATATAAGGAGGCAAATCAAGCTTAAATGCATTGTTACCAATCTTTTCTAGAATTTTAAAAGGACCATAATGGATTGGTTTAAGCTTTTTGTATTCCCCTTGAAGTCTCTCTTTGCTAATATATAACCAAACTTCGTCACCAACTTGAAATTTGTGATTAAACTGGTGTTTTTCATGCCTTGCCTTGTAGCTGCTTTGACTTTCTCAAGCTGTTCCTGCACTGTATGATGTATCAACTGGATTTTCTCTATGAAATTCCTTGCCTTATCGATTTTACTGTGACTCGATGGCGACATATTTCTCAAAGATGAAGTCCAATGGTGATCTTGGCAAGTACCCATAACATGCCTCAAATGACGATGTGTTTGTGGAAGAATGCTTTGCCTTGTTGTATGCATGTTGTATGTAATGCAAATGTTCAACCCACAACTTGGAATGTTTGTTGCAATATCCTCTAAGAAGATGAATGACTATTCCGTTGACCACCTTGGTTTGTCCATCCATTTGTGGATGAAAGGTTGTACTCTTCTTCAACTTTGTGTCCATCATGTCCCACAAATTCAAAAAAAAATTCCCAACAAATCGAGAATATCGATCACTTACAGTAGAAGTAGGAAGACCAAAATGAACCCAAATGTTTTGGAAGAAAATATGAGCTATTTGTTCAACTGTAATTTTATTTTTACATGGTGTTAATATGCACATCTTGTTGAACCTGTCTACAACTACATAGAAGTAATCATGACCTTTCCTTGACAATGGAAGACCTCCTAGAAAATCCATTGAGATAGTCTCCCATGGATGTGAAGGTACCAGAAGTGGAGTGTACAATCTATTTCTAGGCTTACTTGTTGCACACAAAGAACATTCTCTTATGAAATGAGAAAAATTTTCAAACATGCGTGGCCAATAACAATACCTTTGGAGATTCACTACTATCTTGCCTACACCAAAGTGTGCAACAATCAATGAAGTGTGTGCCTCTCTTATGATATTGTTTCTTTCTCCCTATGGAATACAAAATTTCCCAAATGATACAACAAACTGTTATGTACATGGTAATCCAACTCTTCAATTTGGTTTCCTTGACTCAATCTTGTAAACACATGTTGAAAGTCACTATCATTTGCATATTGTTCAATGTAGCTTTCATGCAAAATAGAATTATGTTTGAGTATAACAAATGAATTTACAATAGGCCTTGAAAGAATATCATCTACCTTTTGTAGATTCCATTTTTATACCTGATAACCAAATGAAATTGTTGTAGAAAATCCATCCATCTGAAATGTCATGAGTGCTGCAACTTTGACTGTGACTGTAAATACTTCAATGGTTGATGGTTAGTATGGATAATGGTCTCTTTCCTCATCAAGTAGTGTTTCCATTTTTTGACACTTTGTACCGATGCGTAAAGTTTTTTGTCATAAGTGGGATAGTTACTTACAACTCCAATAAAAATTCCAAAATGAAATGAAATGGGCTTACCATGCTGCATAAGAACTGCTCCCATGGCATAATCACTAACATCTGTTTGAATCTTGAATGGATATCTAAGATTCGAAAGAGCCAATAGCGGTGTTGAACTAATATTTTGCTTTACAGAATCAAATTCTTTCTATTGTACATCTCCCCAGTGGAAGACTTTCTTGAAACTCATCAATGCATGTAATAGAGCTGCAATTGAAGAAAAATTAGCAATAAACTTTTTCCAATATTTTGCTTCCCCTAAAAATCTTCTTACCTTTGTAACTGTATTGGACTTGGGACAATTCAGAATGACCTCAACTTTAGAGGGGTCTATGTTCAACTCACCTCCTCCAACAATGTATCCCAAATACACTAAAGAAGTCTTGCCAAATTCACACTTTGACATCTTTAAAAACAATTGTTCTTTTCTCAAGACATCAAGTACTTTGTTTACATGCACGACATGTTCATCTTTGGATTTGCTGAATATGAGTATGTCATCTAAGTACACAATGAAAAAGTCATCTAGAAATGGTATTAATACATCATTCATTACTCTCATAAAAGTAGCTGGAGAATTTGTAAGACCGAAAGGCATAACAAGCCACTCAAATAATACTTGTTTAGTTTTAAATGCGGTTTTCCAAATGTCCTCTTCAACTATTCTAATTTGATGATAACCACTTCGTAAATCTAACTTAGTGAAATACTTTGCATACCTCAACTGATCAAGCAAATTATCAATTCTTTGGAGTGGATAACGATTCTTTACCGTCATTTTGTTCAGTGCACAGAAATGCACACACATGCGCCAGGTTCCATCCTTCTTTGGCACCAAAACAATGGGTGAACCACATGGCAAAGTAGATGGGCGTATGATACCGTTGTTCAACAATTCTTGAATTTTCTTCTTGATTTCCATGCTCTCCATAACATGTGATACATGCCAATGTTTGGAAGTGGAACATCCTATTGCAGTTGTATCCCACGCTGAATTCCCCTCTTGGGAGGTAACCCCTTTGGTTCCTGAAACATCTCACCATGCTTGCTTACCACATCAAACAAATCAGATTTCAATTTGTCATCACATCCTTCAAAAGATTCATAATCAATATCATTCTTTTTCTTGATCATGAGAAGCACAAAATTTTTACTTACATTTACTAGTCTCTTCATCTTCCCCGCATTAACCAAAGAAATGCTCAACTATTTCTGATGGGCTCTCACAATGTACTCCACCCCATTCTTGAGAAATAAGTATTTGTTTTCATGGCGATATAATACTGCTTTCCTATCATACAAATAAGGACTACCCAAAATGATTCCTGAGATGTCAAGTGGAACTACCTCTAACGCAACTTCATCAATGAACTTTTTAGTAATGGCGAACTTGAACAAACACTTCCTTGTAACCTGTAAGTTTGCATTGTTAACTATCCAACCCAATGGATATTGCTTATGATGAGGTACAATTTCAAGGTTGAGCTTTTTGACCAAGTCTTATGAAATAAAGTTTGATTGTGAACCACTATCGAATAATGCATCAACCTTTGTATGATTTGAAATTACCATTACGTGAAACAATTCTATTCTTAATTCTTAATTTGGAGTGTTGTTTTGACTAGGTGAGGAACTAGTACTTGCAATAGTTTCTTTCCCTTTTGTGACCACGGATGAAATCTTGGTCTCATCACCAGAATATAAACCAAGTTCATGTTGTGTGGTAGCGGTCGTCTTTTGTTTTCCCTTATTGTTTTGTTTCTTGGGCCTTAGTTCGGGATGTAATTTCCAACAATGGGCTTCATCATGCCCAACTTTAGAACAATGTTGGCATATGGTTTTCTCCCCTTCTCTCTTCAAACTTGCATTTTTCTTTCCCTTCCATTTTCCTCCCTTCTCTTTCTCCTTACCCTTGAAAGTATTCTTCTTACTACCCTCCTGAATGTTCTTTCCTCTTGCTTCAAGGTGTGTGGCTTGCACACAAACCTCATCCAAATTTCTTGGATTGAACATAAGGATAATATGTTTCAAATAGGAATGTAAACCCCCAATATATTTCAACAGTGTATCTTGGGAATTCAAATTTACTCCTAACAACAAAGCCCTCTTTCTAAACTCCTATGTATAATATTGGACTGTTTGGCCTTTGAGCTACCTAAAATTCTGCCAACTCATAATGGATTTTTGCATATAGGCTAAAGGGTAAAACTGTATTTTAATTGCACAAATAAATTCAACCTAAGAAATAGATATCTTACCATGGATTCACATTTCCTCTTGAGTCTTCACTTCCCACCAGACTAATGCTACTCCTTCTAGCCTCAATGAAGCCAACTAGATCTTTATGTCATCTTCTTGAAGGTTCTGAATTCTACAATATACCTTCAATTGTCTAACTTTTCTGCATTCACTTCACCATTGTACATGGGAAGTTCAAACTTAATGTCCAATTTGAGTAAGGGAGTTTTTCCTTTTGGGGTTTTTGAATGAGTATGAACAGTTTCAATGGTGGTAGTGGAAGATGATGCTGTGTGAGATGATGAAGATGATGAGGATGGTGGAGATAGAGGTGGATTTATACCATTAACCTTTCAATCCTTCTTCTCATAATTTTTTATCCTTTGAGCTTCCTTCTACCTATGGAGGTTTAGAACTCTCTCCAACAGTTTTAGTGTTCCTCTCTTCATAGAGGACTTTAACCATCTTAGTTAAAGTGTAGAAAGCTTTCTTGAATTCTTATTCTTCTTCTGAAGGACCTTTAGGCTCTCTTTCTCCAAACATAATGGCTGTGGATTCAGGCTCAGAAACTAGTACTGGTTGTACCTCTTCAATCTCAGTTGAAGGCAAAACATAAGGAGTTTCAAGTGCAACTAGAATTGGAACTTTTTGTGGCCTTGTGGCTCTCCTTCTTCTGGGCATAACCTCAGGAGTTGCAACCAACAATTTCCTTTCTCCTCTCTAAAAATTTAACCTTGTAAGCATCACAATTTTGCAACCATTAAAACCTTAACTGCACAAAGCTCGAGCAGTCAAGCAAATCAAACTTTCCTTTGATACCAACTTGCTCTGTTATTGAATGTTTGTTTGGCTATGCTAACTTCAATTACAAATTTATAAACATGTGCTTGTTCCTTGCTTCCTGTGCATAAGTTTCCTTAGGTTGTTTGGTGATTGAAACAGGTAAATTTCATCAAGTTTAATGTGACAGGCATGAACAAAATAGCTTCAAAAACAAGTATTTAACAACAAACATTCAAAGTACAATAAACCATCAAAGAGACAATTTAACACAGTGTTTTGATGAAGGAGTTCACCCCTCCTGGGCTACATCTCCTTGGTCCAACTTCCATGGCTTGGGCCTTTGTATTAGCTCAATATGGAAAAAATGTTGTTTACAAAGCTCTACTACTCCTGATACTTGCGCCAATGTGTTTAGAATGTCGAAACTAGTTAGGAACACCTTTTCCTGAGCTCAATTTGGTTGAAAATTGCTCCAGTTATGCCATTGACAGTTTTTTCCTTGAAAAGCTCCTCTAAATATGGAAAATGCCAGTTAGGGCCGCTAAATTAGGAGTTGGCCCCAAAATTGTTGGAGTCTGCTAAAAGTTTGCCAAAGACTAACAAGAGCTTAATTAATTTTAAGCATGCTTAACTGGTAGATTAGCGATTAATTACTGCAGATAAGTCTGACGGTTTTCGAAACCGTTGGCGGTTTCATCGAAGGGTCACATGCGGTGGTTAAACATCGCAGTTTTGTAGTGCTGGCCGCTAGGTTAGCTGACCTCCACCGTAGTCGTCATATCTGTTCACATGGCGCTAACTGTCAGGGTCATGGTTTATGCTGGAGACGCAGCCTAACCGTTTACGGTAACTATAGTTACGTTCACATGTGGTCTAACCGTTATGGTGAAGGTTTGTGGTGCTATTGTGTTAACCATTTGCGGTAACCACATTTGCATTCACATGGGGAGGGTTGGCCTATAGGCTGGTCCTCCCCTAACCGCCAACTCTCAACACTGTAAACTTTAAATATATTTTGTGTGCTATAATGGTTAAGTCATAACGTAGCGGAGTTGGTACAAAGGCTTGGTCTGCAGGTAGGAGGTCGTGGGGTCTAACCCCGACACCTCCAATAAAATTTTGTTGCATTGTGTCATTTTCCTATGCCGTTGGGATGTTCCACGTGGCAGCCTCAGGGCTTGTCATGTTGTATTCTTTCATTGGTCCAAAAACTAACCAATAGAACTATGCCAACGCACCAATATGAAACCAAATGAGAATATGCCACTTGTCAAACTGTGATTGAATGTTGAACAAATTGACCTTGCATAGTGACCTGCTATGTCAGCAGTAAGGATTACTGACTATGTAGTGATTGTGTATTTTTTTTGCAAATTTTGTCTATTTAGCAAAGCGAACAGAATTAAATAACTTCCTCATACGAACTCAGTTTTCAGTGAAACGAGTTGTGTTAGGATCATTTTTCTGAGACAAACGTGGTCGTTCAGGTTTCGAGCCATTATGAGAACTTTGATTTTTGAGCTAAATACTGAGCACCTGATTAGCTACCTAAGGGAATTTTCTAGATTTTCTCTTTTGTATAGGAGAGGATGATCTAGATGCAGACATCTTTGATATTATTGGCAATTCAATGACAACCCTAACTAAAACTACAAAGTGGGAGGTCTTTGCATGCACCATCGGTTAGAAGCTGAGTAAGGTTAAATATTACCTGGGTGATATTGTTGAAGTAGTTAACATGTTACACGAACTAGCATCAGCAAACAAATCATTGTCTGGAAGTTCACTAAGGGTTATATCTTCTATTTCAGAAGGTTGATTCCAAAATTCATGTATTCTTTTGTGCAATTCGATGAATAAAACAAATATAAATATCTGAATAAAATTTTTCTTTTTGATGTTGTGTATTTTTCTTAATGCCATGTCATTGATCATAACCTTGTACATGTTAATGTGCCTTCATGTATTCTTGATGCAATTTTCTTTCATTTTTCATTTCAACATAGCTCTACAACTTCATAACTAAATGAACCTATCTAATCTTTGACTTCGTAGATTAGTAGTATTAAAGATGGGGACTCTTCTTTGTATTTAATCTTTTCAACTAGCCGAGCTTGACGACATTTGGTTGATTAAAGTAAAAGGCTATTCACAATAGCTTTCCATTAAATGTCGTTTTTGTTGTTGTCATGGATTCAAGCCTTAATGTTATTTTTATTAAAATAAAAATAAAAAACACAATTTTTTTCTTGAATATTTGATCTATGTAACTATTTGGGTTTGGAAGATCTGGAGCATTCACTCAAGCCTCATAACATGCACTTCGCTTGGGGTGGTAGGTTGAAGAAGGTTACCATTGACCTTTGAGGGATGATTGAAACTTCTTTTGCTTGGGGACTAGGTATTTCCTCAAATACTAAAGCAAAGGCTGATGCATGGTGCAAGGAACTCAACATTGCCCAAGATATGGTGCATGTAATCAAGGGAATCAGAGCCTCCATGGTGGATATCAATCCAAAAATTTCATTATAATATATATATATATATGATATATATATATATATATATATATATATATATAATAATTATATATAATATATATATATATATTTATTATATTTATTATTTAATTTAATTTAATTTATTTATTTATATTTTTCTATTTATTATTTATTATTTATTTATTTGCTGGAGACTCCATGATGATGTCAATCCAAAAATTCCCTTTCTATATTTTTTTTCCCTTGAATTGCAACATTAATGTCCAAGGGTACAACTAAACTATACTTATGCTAACAAAACCAAGTGGTTTTTTAAAAGTAAATCCTTGCTACGCTGTTGTGATTAGGTGATTTATTCTACTAAATTTGTCCAAGATTTTCACTTAGGCCCAACTGTGAGCAACCTGCTTATGTAGTTGTTCTGTCAAAAGGAGTGAATGTACCTATAAAGAGATTTGAATTTTGTTAGGGGATTTATTCTACCAAATTTTCCTAGGTTGCACTTAGGTCAACAAAAGATCTTTTGTCACCTTGTAATTATTAATACATTTGTCTTATTCGTCCATATATTCCCCATTTTACATCCTCTCTCCTTTTATCTTTCCTAATTTCCCTTTCATTCTTTGTTTTAAGATTGTTTACTATACTTGTTTAGGAACTTTTCTTATAAAAGTGTTTTACTGACTCTTGTTTTTGGAATACACTAATTAGAAACATGGATTGTGGGGTAATTTTTCTAAGGAAGCGACATTACTATTTTGATAATTTGAAGTTCCTTAGAACCATTTACTTGAACCTCTCATGGTTATAGCTTTGCAAGTTATAGTTTGAACTTATAGAGCCCATAACTTGACACAATATTTATTTTGTATGATAATGATTTATCTGTCTGTAACTCTTTTGTTTGATCTTGGACTTTGGTATGGTATTGGTTATAAATTTGAGTTTTACTGGTGGTTACATTTTGTTTATTTTGTGAGGTTAAAGATTATGTATATGTCATGGTTGAAGAGAAAATTCATCATATAGCATGTTTAGAAGGCATGTATGAAGACATGAAGGCTCAAATGAAGGTTTGAGTTCGTTGGTTTCATAGGAAAAATGAAGTGGTTGGCAGTATCCCTTCTCCACCAACTCATGTAGCAGAAGTTTTTATCACTCCATTTTGTCAAGTCCTCAGTGTTGAATGTGTTGAGGAACTGGCTACAATACTGACTCCAGAGCAGTATGAGAAATGCTTGGTCAAATTCCCATCATACGTGGTGTCTCAAATTCATGTCTTTTCCAGGTAGTTTGACAATGAAGACATCAAACCTTTTAATTTAAATGAGATGCAAGGCTATTTGCACTAGAAGATACTTAAAAGTATTGATTTGGATGATTTGCAAGATTCTTACAAACATGGTCTGAGTGATAACTTGGATGTGGATGAAGAAGAAGATGCAGACATTGGAACTACACTTAATTTATGTCCAAGAAGAAATAAATGTTCTCGAAGATGTGTAGGTACCTTTGATAGTATTTGCGTGGGGGGGGAGGGATGTAGTGGAAAAAAATTGGTTGTTTCTGGAAATGTCTTCTGATAGATGGAGTATGTTGGAGTAGATAGAGAATTAAACAATTGTAGATATGAAATGAGACAAATTCTATTGGATTCAAATAAAAGAAGAAAACAAAGTGTGCATATGAATAAGAACCCATGCCTTTTGATATTGGTGACAATATTGAATTCCCATGTCAAGATAGTGGCATCATAGGTTGTTAGTTTATATGCATAATGACACAAAATTTACCTCATCAATTAAAGGTTTGGTAGAAAGATATTCCAAATGAATACGAGAATGGAAATTTAGAGGTTTTTTATTTGATCCAATTGTCAATTATTTGTTCAATTTGGAGAACAATTACCCAAAAATTGATAATGTTTTGCAAAGTGAGCTTTCTGTTTTTTATTTTTCTTTGTAGATTTCAAGAAGAGCCACTCAAGTTAATTTAGGTATGAGAATTATTAGGCATCCTATTATTCGTCGTTGCCTGCCTCAGAGTATGCATAATGGCTTTGAAGTTGGAATTGTAGTAGATGCATGGCGGAATGATGGATGGTGGTAAGAAGTGTTGGTTATGATCAGGGAACCCTTTGATGAAGTACAAAATATTTTCCCAACATGCTTTTTTCTCTTCTTTGTTGGAAAATATAATTCCTATGATATATACATATAATTCCAGGTTATTTTGAATTTATGGTGGACTACCTCTTTGAGAATTTGTAACATAACTTGTTTATCTTTAAGATGAAAGTGTTTATACAACATTCCATAAATGTTATTTGAGCCTTTCCAAAGAGTGGGTCTAGAACCAGTGGGTTAATATGAATAATAATGTAGATCTAGCCACAACAATGGTTTTGTATGATGCCGACCAACATTGTGATACTGGGTTACATTCTCCAACCTTAAGTAAAAAATTATTTGGATATAGAGCCTCAAATGATTTAGGGGATCATGTTCACACATCTAATAGAAAGCTACATGTTTTTCCCTAAGTTGCAGAGAGAGAATCCAAAAACTTGGAAATATGCAAAAACACCGAAGATGTAATAATGATATTGTGTCAGTGGTTCGGAAAGGAGGACTAGCTAAAGTTGCAAGTGTACATGATGATTTTATGAATGTTTCAAAATTTAAGAACATGAATGTAATTATAATATGGATGCATTCGGTCACTAGATTGATTACATAGGGTAGGATGCTAGCAAACCTTCAAACCAGGGAAACCATGGAGAGTAATGAAAGAGAGGCCTGTAACATTGCTAATGTCAGGCCATGTAGTGACTTTTACTTAAGATGGGAGTCATCAAGCAAACAACAACGTGCTGGACACTTTGATTTCTTATCAAAATCACCAACATCTTGTGGAAAGGAGGAATCAAAACAGTTTAATGGTAGTGAGTTGGTTGATACATGTGGAGTAAAGAATGACATCAAATCCATTTAAGGTAGAAACAATGAAGGTTTGAAAATGGACAAGAAGGGCCTATGGATGGAAAATTTTTGAAGCAAGGTCTTGATAATCTCAATCCCATGCACGAGAATTCTATCAAAGGAAGTTTGTTCATAATTTCAATGTTCATTGTTAACCTTGTGATGTCAAGATGATGGGTTGTTTGGATGGAATCTTTCCAATTTCATTTGATTGGTTGGTTTGTTTGGTCCAATGCAAACTGGAAAGGTTGGCATGGTAGGTAATATTTTGGAGTGTTTGTAAAACATTTTGAAGTCAAGTCCATAATTGCATTGTAAATTTTGATTCATGTTTTGTACTTGAACTTTGTTGGTAACTAATAATGACCCTATTGATAGGGCCAACATAAAAGTATCAGTGGAAAATATATATTTTAATCCTCTCCTAGTGGATATAAAAGAAGGCAATTTCCTCCTTTGAATGAATTTCTTTTCATCATATTCTCAGAGAGCTACTCTCCCAGGCTAATGAGCTATCTAACAAAGCTCTCTCTTTCCGATATGGGACTTTTAACATTTCAAAAGTTCTGGATGTGGTTATTCAAGAGTCCATGGATTTTTTGTTTTATTTTAATCACTCCCCATCATTTTTGTTTTTCTTCAGTCTATTTTTATCTTGTAATGATGATTGTATGCTCTGGGTGCTTATGTTTATCTATAGTTTCTACACATATAGTTGTAAAGTGTTGAAACGTATGGTGTATAAGGCCTTAGTTTTTTGAAACTATATGTTTTGTTAGACTGAATGAATTAGTCGGGTGTAGTCAATGTAGTCAGGACCTGATTTAGTCAAGGTAGTCGCAGAGGAGAAAAGGAGGAAATAACATTACTGCCTCGAGCACCGACTCGGTGCAAGGCCCATATAGTCGGGCCGCTTAGTACAGCAGATCCATTAAGAAATACCCGAACTCCAAGCCCATATGATTAGATGACTCTTGACCTCCAGTGAGACATTAGAAACCCCTCTATTTCAAATTCTATTGTATATATATTCTAAGGGTCAAAAAAATCTGAAACACGATCTTGTTTCTCAGGGAATCTCTCAAACCACTAATGGTTTTGTTGTTGGGACCACCTGTTCTTAAGTTCCAAACAATATGTTTTTCATTTTCAGGGCCCGCATATTCTTCGGTCTATTCCAAATGTTTTTAGATATATATTTGAGGGGTCAAAAAACCCCGAAACACTATCAACATGCCCTTTGCACCTTCTCGTGCAAATGCTAGTAATATAGTTTTAACAAAATATGACATCCAACATTCAATCTATCAATTTTTTTATAAAATCAGTTAGAGGAAGAGGAGTAGAGTTCAAAGAGCTTATTTTAACATTATTTATCAAAATAATGTTAAAGTTTGTGGTTATTTTACTTGGAAATAATGCTAACTTTAGAAAATAGGTAAGATTGGTTTGTTAGTTGGTTGATTTGTTGAGATAATTACTCAACAACCAATCTCTTTGTTTGGAATCCATTGGATCTCATAAGCACCATAAATATGTGATGTATTTGTGATTTGATATATAATAGAAAAAAAATATTTTTTGTGCATGCACACATCTCTCTGTTCTTTTTGGTATTAGAATTGATAGCTTTGGGTCTACTCCTCATAGGAGAGCCCAGGAAAATGTGAGAGGAGTGAATTATATGTGATTGCGTGGGTCAACTTAGAAGCATACCACCTATAAAAGACTACATTCGCGTTGTGATTCAAAGTCGACGATTCGTAGATGATGGAGGGTCTGGAAGGGGAAGCTGAAGACTGGTGTTTTAACGATCTGACCTGCATATCACTTGTCATTGATCCAATGGCCACTGTCCCATCAAGTACTACACGAAGTTTGTTAATCATTGAATTGATTGGCGTTGGGTACACTCATCGTGTGACCACTATGTTCAAAGCATCTTCAACTATTTTGGTAAAATTGTGGATGCTCAGGTTATCTTGGATCGAGAAACTAATTTCCCACGTGGTTTTGGCTTTGTGACTTTTGTAGATATGCATTCGATGGAATCTATCATTAGTGAATTGCACGAAAAATGACTTCCTCCAATCATAGGCTCATGCACTAAATAAATACTTTCTCCTATGATGGCTACTGCACAATAGAACATCTTAGCAATCAATTCTGTCGGAGTCCGATAGAAGAATCCTTCAGAGACACGATTATTTTTGTTACCTATCACTGTTTTTTTGTGAGTGCTTGAAGGCCATATGCAACAATATTAATGCTGCTAAGAAGTGGAACCAGCTGTTAGAGCTGCCACAAGAGATGTAAGCAGTAGATATGGTGCACGCGATCCGCTACAAGAGCTGTAAGTAGTAGAGCAAGTGCGTGAGGTAATAATTTTACAATAGTTGTTTATTTTAAAAAAGGAGCAAATCGAAGTTGAAAAATTCAATGGGTCATATTTATGTACTTGGAAGGTGAAAGTCCAAATGAATTTGATGCATAAAAACTTATGGAATTTAGTAAAAGGATTAGAACTAGCACCTCAAGACCATAAACTATTAATTGGATGGTAGAAAAGGGAAGAGAGTGCTAAGTCTATTATAGGATTATCTTTTTCAAATTCACAACTTCACCTTATAAACTTAGAAAATTCCTCTCCACAAATATGGGAACAACTAAGTAAGATATTTGGGGAAAAGGTCATGACCACAAAATTCTCTTTCAAATTGCAGCTATTCAAACTCAAAATGCATGATGGGGTATCATTTTCTACACAAATAAATGATTTATAATCACTCATAAGGTAGTTGGAGGAAATTGGGGTGAAAACAGAAGAAGAAGATGCCAAGGCTATCTTGTTAAAAAACTTATCTTCAAATTATGATAATGCTATTTTCACCTTAAGTCAATTTTCCTCTCGATCGTTAGATGAAATGATTGCAACACTCTCAGCAAAAGAGAAGAGGATGAAAGCATGTAACACATAGTACAACTCACATGATGTGATGACATTATTCTTAAAGGGCAGAGTCAATAAAAACAAAAACTCATTAGAATGTTTTTACTGTCAAAAACATGGACACACAATATTTCAGTTGTAAAACTCGTACCAAAGATCTCTTAAATGGAAAATTAAAGGAATCGACCAACATAACTACCATTGAAGATTTGGTAGAGGCCAAACTTGAGGACTTCTCAGATTGTGACAATGATAATGAATTTAATACCACTTTACTACAGAGCCTCTCATGTTTTTCTAAAACAACTACCCGTTATAGTATTATTAGATGTTATTAATGTATGTATGTGTGTGTGAAGAAATATCAATTGCATAATTGACTGCTGGATAAGCTATGTACCTAGGCATGTTACCTATATAACTAAAAGTGTGTATTTTGGTGCATACTACTAGGATGAAAACTTGTCCATAGTGTTGGGTCCCTATAATACTAGTGATTACCCCATTACTATTGTAGTTGTACCCCTTATTAATATTGTTGTGCCCCTATTTCCCCCATATTGTTATTACTGTGCCCCCATAGAATCCCTCTATTGTTATTTTTGTGGCTTTATATTATTATTGTTAGGTCGGCTGGGTTATATTGTGACTCCTTAGACTCCTATATATAGAAAGGAGGCTTTATCATTTGAATCATCCAAGAATTGTTCATTTATGTAATGTAAAGGAGGTTGCCCCCTCGAAGAGGCTGAATTCTAAGGCGTTGATCTATCTTTTCTATCTTTTCTTGAGCTGGTTTCATAACATTTGGTATCAGAGCTTTGGATTCTAGGGTTTCGCTGCTCCAAACAGGTCATCGTGGAATTTTCGCTATAATTTTTTTTTGCGACGTTTCAGAAGCAAAAAACAAAACCCATTTGAGAAGACATTGCAATGAATCTCAGGTCTGAATTTCAGAGCTTTTTATGCTATATTTTCGGAGATATGAACTGAGGAAGTTGGTCCTTTTGCAGAATCCTGAATTACATTCACAACAGGTGACCTGGGGAATATCATCATAACTTTCTCTCTGAGCATCAGATTGAAATTTTGTAAGAAGTTACAGAAAGAGGACGGACTGTAGTTTCCTGTATATATTTTTTAGAGCCAAAGGTCAAAACAGGGACACGTGGCATGTTGTACAAGTTCGCTCTACTGAATTAGTCTATAATCAGGTCACTGTGGGAGATTTGGCATAACTCTTCATTGGAGAATCCAATTGGGGTCAGAATGGTGGCACTGGAAAGAGGACATAGAGGGATACCGCAGATCGCAATTTTAGAACTGGATGATCCGAAATTACAGAGATACATCAGAGGAAATATCGAGCTCCTACAAAGTGAAAAAAGGTGTGTATATTTTTTTAAATGTTTGCTTAAGCTTGGTTTGAAAATTTAT
>APFE031707514.1:0-34654 GCA_000404065.3 Pinus taeda | reverse complement strand
GATGTGAATTCCAGATTTTGACACTATGAATCCTAGAAGTTTCCCTTCACTTAATGCGAAAAAAGATTTCTTTGGGTTAAGTGAAATTTCGTACCTTAAACATCGTTGGAAGATTTGTTTCAAGTTTTTGAGATGGTCACCTCATTTCTTGGAGTACACGGTTATATCATCTAAATAAATTACTACAGATTTATTGACTAAACCTTTAAATGCAATGTCCATGGCTCTCTGGAATGTGGCACCAGCATTAATCAAACCAAATGGCATCTTTCTATATGCATATGTGCCCCATTTAGTTCTGAATGTGGTCTTCAATTAATCATTAGGATGTACCAGAACTTGATTGTATCCTGAAAATCCATCCAAGAAAGACATTAATTCTGAGCCTACCACTGCCTGCAATATCTGCTCCATAGGTGGTAAGGGAAAATTGTCTTTTTGACAGGCTTTGTTGAGATTGCGAAAGTCAATACAAATCCTAATATCTCATTTTTTCTTTCTAACAGGTACCATATTGGAGACCCATTTAGAATGTCTGACGGGAAAGATTATCTTGGCTTTCAACAACTTATTGAGTTCGGTTTTTATCTGATTTTCTAAGTTGGGATGAATCTTTCTCAATTTTTGTTGGACAGGTTTTTCGTTATCGATCATCAGAATAGTATGTTGGATTATAGAAGTGTCGTATGTTTTAATTTCATCATAATTCCAAGCAAAACGTTTTTGTATTGTCTCAAAAGACGAATATATGCTAGCTTTTCTTCGGGGGCTAGGCCAAGGCCTAGATTTATGTTTTGGGGTTTGGCATCGGTTCCTAGGTTTAGCAATTCGTAATTTAAGGTTGAACTTTGGAGCTTCGAATTAGTAGACCTTTTAAACCGATCTTTCAAATCATACAGGTCTTCTAACTTGACCACTGATTTAGGTATAGCATTGTGAGTGCTATCTTGTTGTAATTGTCGATCATGTTGATCTTCGTCGATTATTTGATTGGAGTAGGATCCTTCAGAAGTAAGGAAATTTACGATATCAGGATCGTCGTTGAATATTCTCCAATTTGTGATGTTGTCAGGAATAGAAGGTCTAAATATTACTTCTATTGAAAATATATCTGGACTAAAATCTTCTGAAGGAATGAGATTAGAAGCTACGTTAGCTAAAAGGTCAGCGCTTGCATTATGGAGTCTGGGAATTGATGAAATATTGAATGCTGTAAAATGCTCAGTCAGATCTTGAACTAAATATTGATAGTGTTTTAAATGACCTGACAGGCAATGTATAGTATTCTGTACCTGTCTGACTACAATTTCAAAATCTCCAAAGACTTGGAGATACTTTATGTCTAGCCCGATTGCTTTGTACAACCCTTGAACTAAAGCCTCATATTCTGTTGTATTGTTGGTGCAATCAAATTCGAGCCTGCATGTTAACATGATTTTGTCTCCTTCTGGACTAATTAGCATGCATCCTACTCCTGCTCCTTCGTTAGATTTAGAACCATAAAAAAATAATTTCCAAAACAAAGATTTATTTACAGGTTTATCTAAAAAATATACATTTTGAACTATCCGTTTGAGAAAAATTTTCGACTTGGGTCAAAACGGAATGTTCTAAATATGGGGATGTATGAGCATTAAAATTGCCGAGAAAAGAATCCACTGAGTAATTGCCAATTATGCTACTGTTATATGCTACTGGTTCATTTCCCCCTTCTAACTCCGTTACTATGTACTTCTGATGTAATTCTCGTTCAACTTTTATTTGATTTGGCTTACCATTGTAAGGCAGCCACATGTGCGACCAGTCAGTTGCGAAGTATCCATGTAGTTTTTCTGACCAATCCCTGCTAAGAATTAAGCCATAAAATTTAGGGATATCAACCACTAAAATGTCAATCACTTGATAGACCTTCGGGTTGGATGACAGCCTTATGGTTACTTGATTTAGTTCGCTGATGACTTCGACTTGAAACCGATCCAGCTGAACTATGCGAACATCGGATTTCTATGGTTGAACGTTTAATTTGGTGCATATGGACTTCGGTAAAATATTCGATGAAGCACCTGAATCCACTAAACAATTATGTACATTTTTGTTAAAAATTTCATAAGGAGAAAAGGGGGAGTATGCGATCTCGATCTACCTCCAATTAAAGCGATGTCATTTGGATCAATCTTGTTATTCGTATTATTTGGAGGTCTTCCCATGTTTTGAGAAGCTTGAGAAATTACAATGGCGGGCAAAGGTGCAACTGGCACAACATGTAATTCTTTCATCGTTATCTTTTGTTGATGCTTTAGCTTGCTCAATTCGTACAGAGTGATGTTTGCGCTAGTCTTTTTCATGTTTTCTATGATATTGTACTCCATTTCATCTGAAACAATCATCGTTTTAGATGGAGTAGGTGAATCTGTTTGGACTGGGCTAGCTTGAGTCGCTTTAGATGTCGTTTTCTTTGTTGCGACTTTATCCTTCGTTGCAGAGCTTGCGCTCTTTGGTTTTGGGGTAGTTTGGGGAGGATCAAGCTGATTTCTACGTCGCATGTTAACTAGGAATATTTCTTGATCTTCCTCTTGTGGGAGGATGAAATCCAACTTTCCTTGTAATTCTACAACTTCTTCATCATCGGTTTGCCCTTCAGTGGAAATTTCCTCTTCCTCTTCCTCGAATTTAGCACTTGTTATAGCATTGGGTGGCCTTGAATCCCTTGACAAGCCTCTTTTAAAAGCTCTGTAGGGCCTTTTTGAAGAAGTTTCTGCTACTTGCTTTTTTATGTCGACCATTTCATTGGACATGGTCTTAAGAACTTTTTGCAATCCCTCCAAATCGAATGGATCTTTTGCTTGTTTCTTCTTGGACTCTTCTTTGAAGGTGACCTTCTTAGACTTCCATTCTTCTATCGTGGATTTCTTCTCTAAGGCTATTATACATTTCTCTACTGCTATGGCTTTCTTTCATGTTTTCGGCAAGGGTTGTTTTATTAGCCCTGTCCACGAAGATTGCTATGTTCGATGGTAATGCAGTGATATACCATTCACATCGCACTTCCTCGTGGGCTGGGAAGCAGTAGGAATTTTGTTTAGAATTTTATTGAAACGTAGATTGAAATCTTTGATCGGTTCTCTAGATTCTGCTCTAAGGTTGGATAGGTCGTTGATTAACGTTGTCGTAGACCTGTCATCACCAAACTTGGTTAGAAATTGGTCCTGGAAGATGTCCCAACTGGTAATAGATCCAGAGGGTAATGAGAAATACCACGATCTGGTCGTTCCTTTTAGGGTATAAGGAAATAGTTGAACAACAACATCTTCATTAGTAACTCTGTTGAGGTTGATGGATAACATAAAGTTGTTTATGTGCTCTTCTGCTAGCACGCTTGCCTCAGGATTGAACTTGGGCAGCCATTTCTCAAGATGGGCCGGTATTTGACTCAAAGGTGCAGGCATTAAGACTGCCCTAGGATTGTTCCATGGAGACTGGGCCATTGTTGAACTGTTAACAGGGGGATTTGCAGAAAATGATCCCTGTGGTTGAGAAGATGAGGTGATTATGATCGTAGATGATTGAGGAGGAGTTGTAGGGATTCCACTAGGTGGATTGATAATGGTCTGGGGTGGAGGAGTAGATGGTTGACTTCGCAGTGGAGAGGTTGAGATGGATGATGTTGATGAAAGAGTCTCGCTGTTGGACCCTTTAGGTGACTTCCTTGCTCTTTTCCTTTTGGGAAGAGGTAGTTCAGTTGGTCGAACACCGAACTTTTCACTCTTTAATCTGGACAAGGGATGAGCAGGGTTATACTGCGAAGTCACGATGCCCTGAGATTTATTAGATCTTTGAGGGGAAATGGAAAATTGCTGAAGTTTATGAATCAGAGATTCGACTTCAGGAGGTTCAATAGCAGATTTTCTGAAATGTCAAGATTTGTAGCAGTGGATGATGCTCTAGCGACTTCTAACTTTGGATTTAAGTGTAATGGAGAAGTCGAGGGAGATGGTGAGGGCGATTTACTCTCAGAATGCTATTTTGATTTGGATTTACTTGCCATTCATAGTTTAGGCCCTCCTTCTAGCGCCAAATATGTTGAAGGCCCCGAAAATCGGGTCGACAACAAGGGGGATACCCGCCCGGTCCAGACCTTGGTTGGCAGCTCCTTATCCGTTTGGTATAGCGGGTCCGACTGGGGATATGGGACCAGTTTCCTAATTCAGTGTGTGTGTGTGAGAAAGATGGGTGTTTCTGTTCCAAATGGAATACTTCTATCTTAATTATAATCTAATGCTATGCTATTGTATTCTAATAAACATAAAAACATCGAAATTTATGCTAAACCGGGGTGTGATCTTTCTTCTATGCGATCTAAAAAGATTTCAAACAATAACTGGTAACAAAGATCATTTAGATATCATAAGAAAAGAATTCGATAAAGAAGAACTACTTCGTATAAGAAGTTAGACGAAACAGTTGTTAAAGCTTATTGCATAAATGAGCTATTCATACACTAAACATAAACAAATAGTTATCACCGTACAAAAGTGCCAAATGATAACTCAAAAATCCATGCTGTAATATATAAACAACTGAAAACTGAATATCACTTTAACGCATAAGCAAAAATGGTTAAGAGATAAAAGTAGCATTCATAACTAGTCCTACTCATGAGCTTCAAGCGACAATTGATTTATCTCTCCTTGATTTAACATCCACTAAGAGTACAGAAGTGCAACATCAATAGCAGATATCAAATGAAAATATCAAATAAACCCTATTCCATTCATTCACCAAAACCTCCTCTGAGGGTGAAAAAGTGCATGTTCTGAGGACAAGTTTTTGACAAATTTCTGGACCCTTCTCTAAATGCATGAGAAGGGTTTAAATACTAATAACTAAATAACTTATTTACAGAAATGGAGGATTCGATTTAAATGATCGTCCTCTTTCTAAGCAAAACTGTTTCTAAAATTAAATCTACTATCTAACTATTTCTAAATCTACTCCTTAATGTCACAAGCATTCAGTATTTTCCCGAGTGGAGTAGGCTGACTGTCTTCCGTCTTTGGTTGAGTTAAGCAAACAAAATCGACAAGAGCTGGCATTATATTTTCAGTAAAATTGATGATATACTTGAGAATCATCTAATGACTATGTATCATTACCATGTATACATGTTAAAAATCCCATTTCAACTTGGTTAACCCTTGGACTGCTTCTGCTTTTCCTTCAGTCTTCTATTTCCAGTTTGCTTCTATCGCTGTTTTCTTGCAATTTTCGGGGCTCGCAGGTGACTAAGTAACTAGGGACCTTCCTTTTCAAACATTTTTCTTAGCGATGCACGATTAGCGCTAAGCGCTAATCGCATTAGAAACTGCCTCTGTTTCTTGATCTAGGCTTCCTTGATGCGGTTTTTGCCTCTTGCGCCTTTTTCTCTCATTCGGTATAAAGCTCAAAATTTGTAAAAATAGTGATTCCATGAGCTCTTGACCCTGAGAATTAAACTATCTGTTTCTGGTATCAGCATCGTTCAATACCCATTCAACCATGGCTGTATATGAGAAATCTGTGATAGATGCCTCAGAAGAGTTCTGCGGCTCCTTTTCTTCCTTGAGTGGATTAGGTGTGCCTTCCGAAATGTACGTTGGAGTGCTGCCTTCCCTCCTTGTTGTTTTCTGCATAGTACCCTGTATAACGCTTCATCCTTCTTTCCTACAGTTTAATTGAGGTGGAAGTAATGATAAAGGACTAATGACAGGAAAACTTTTAAATGCCGAAGATATGCAAAACATGCCACCTTATGTGAGTTATTTCTTCGAAAAACACAACACCCTACTTCATTAACAATTGGCAATAACTCATTAATTCGCATTAAAATACATGACCAACTTTTGGATGGAAAAGTTTTCTCGAATAATGAGCCAGAACCAACTGCGATGGAGGGGTCTCGCGATTTTGCTTTGCGATATCGCAGATCGCAGTATCACAATATCGCAGCATCGTGCTTTTTTTTATCGCAAGGTCGCAGTATTGCAATATCGCAGCATCGCAACTTTGCAGTATCGCAGGGTCGCAATATCGCAATATCGCAGATCGTTATAATCCTTGTGTAATTCATGTGATTTTTGCGATGCGCAATATGCGATATCACATATCGGTGATTTTTAGAGTTTAAATGTGAGTGTTTCTTTAGTGTATGTGATGCGATGAGGTTTTCGCGTCACAATCTCGCTTTTTGTCATTTTAACTCATTAGAAGGTGTATCCTATCATTCTTTGCGCGATGCGATATCCTTTAAGGAGTGAATTTAATTTTATTCATTATGAAACTTAGGGTTTTTAGATTTTTCAAGGTATTTTCCTAAGTCCATGATGTTGTAAGTTTCATCTAAAAAAGAAAATGTAACACTAACTGATTTTTTGATTTTTTACTGAGGGTCCCCACTTATTTAGTATTAGCAATAATACTTCATAAGGAGGGGGGTTGTTGGTGGCCACAACACCTTCGCATGAAGTTGGGTATCAAGGATTATGAGAAACATTTGGTACTCAAGTAACATGGTTGCCTACACAGATACATCTAGGACGAGATGGAGTTCCTGGACATATCCTTGCTCAACACGGCATTCTGATATGCCATCAAGATCGAGTAGAAGTTTAAATAGAAGAAGCGAGACTTTGGATCTATGAATCTGAAGAAAGGGAAATGTGCCCCCAAATTGCACAAGCAAAGGACACCACTGCAAAGCTGAAGAAGGACATAGGAAAGTGGCATGAGTTCCATAAGATATCCACTCACAATAGAAGTGAGTGTCAAACCAAGCAATGACTGGTGGATGAGCTGAAGGCTTTAGAATCAAATGCATGTTCTGACTCTGATTCAAAACCCGACAAGGAAAATGACAAAGGGAAATAGATTATTGATGCAGAGCCCAATGCCACCATTTCCACCACAAAGGTCCAAAAGAAGGAACCCAAAGATCCAAAGGACGAGGATCATCTCTTCCACTCCCATATGTGGTTAAAGGCTTCCCCTTTATAGTTCATTGTCGACACCGGGAGCCAAAAGAACCTCATTGCAGCAGAGGTTGTGAAGCGACTAGGCTTACCGACCAAAACACACCCACAACCATACACCATCGGGTGGCTTCACCAAGGACGGGATCTTCGCATGAGCCAATAGTGCCGCTTTCCATAAAACATCAAGCCCTTCATGGATGAGGTATTATGTGACGTTTCTCCCCTTGATGTTTATGATGTATTATTAGGCCAACCATACCTGTGGAAGTAAAATGCTATGTATGAGTCAAGGCCTCACGCTGTTATAGTTACCTTGGGAAATAAGTTGTACGTGATACCAAAGGTAGAACCACATACCACCATCTCTCTGGTTACAACAAAACAATGCAGTAAGTGTTGGGTATACGACCAAAGTCCCACATTGACTAGAAGTGGGGAGGATCATGGGTATATAAGGATGGACAAATATCTCCATTGGTATGAGGCCTTTTGGGGGTAAGTCCAAAAGCAAATCCATGAGGACTTAGGCCCAAAGTGGACAATATCATACCATTGTGGAGATATGTGGTGTCCAGAGTCCTTACACTGTGTGGATGACCGTTTCCTTCCCCAAGATGTAATGCTTCCATTGTCGGCAGACCTGCATAATGGAATACATCTCTTTGTCATAAGTGGGATACTTCCGGACTATGTCTGAAAGTGTCTCACTGTGATATGCCACTGGATGCCCGTGTTGAGTAAGGTATAACCCAATAGCATAGTCAGAGGCATGCGTCTCAACCTCAAATGGTTGTTGCAAGTCTAGTAATGTGAGCATGGGTGTCATGCAAAGGCGACATTTCAACTCTGTGAATGCCCTCCATTTAGATTCAGACCAAAAGAATTTTGATTTCACTCCTCCCTTGGTGACTTAACTCAAGGTAAAGTGATATGAGAAAATCCCAACATGAACCTGCGGTAGAAGTTGTCAAGACCTAGGAAGCTACAGAGCTCTGTCAGAGTGGTTGGAGATGGCTAATCCCGAATGACTTGGATCTTGGTTGGATCCACATGCACCCCCTGTTCATCAATAATGTATCCCAGATACTAAACTTGGGTCATTCCAAAAGTGCATTTCTCCAAATTAGCACATAACTTGTGTTGTTGTAGTGTTTGGAGAACCTGTCGGATGTGGTAGGGGTGCTCTTCCCAACTCTGGCTGAAGATCAGGATGTCATCCAAGTATACCTCTACAAATGAGTTGGTGAATGGTCGCAAGATGTCATCCATTAGCCTCATGAAGGTTGCAGGAGCATTCGTCAATCTTAAAGGCATCACCAACCATTTGAACAGGCCCTCCTTGGCTTTGAAGAAAATCTTCCACACATCGGAGGGTTCGATTGGTAGTTGGTGATATACTGACTTCAAATAAATCTTGCTGAAATATTTTCCTCCCTTCAGTTGGTCTAAGAGGTCATTAATCTGTGGGATCGAGTACCTATTACGGACAGTGATCTTGTTCAGCGCCCGATAGTCAATATAGAGTCTCCAAGTCCCATCCTTCTTCTATACCAACACGATCGGGCTCCCACAGGGCGATGAACTTGGATGGAAGTGACCTTTCTATAGCAACTCCTGAAACTGCCTCTTTATTTCATTGTTCTCCAGAATGGAGCACCGATAGATTGGTCCATTGGGCAGCGACGCAACTAGGGTCAGATCGATGGAGTGCTTCACTTGACAGTGCAGAGGAACCCCTGTGGGGGAGGTGAAGATGTCCTTGTACTCTTCCATGACCTTGTCCATTTGTAGTTGTCGTGCAAAGGGGCCTGTCTAGAGGTCATGGCCACCGTATTCTTCTTTCCTTGAGGATGTATCATCAAGAAAACAAAATTCCCAGTTTTGGAAACAAGCTCACTGCATTGTTTTGTAGTAATCAAAGAGATGGTGGTAGGCGGTTCTACCTTCGGTATCATGTACAACTTATTTCCCAAAGTAATAATAACAGCACGGGGCCTTGATTGATACTCAACATGTTGCTTCCACAAGTATGGCTATCCTAGTAATACATCACAAACTTCAAGGGGAGCAATGTCACACAATACCTCATCTGTGAAGGGCATGATGTTGTATGGAAGGTGACATTATTGGCTCACGGGAAGATCCTGTCCTTGGTGAAGCCACTCGATGGTGTATGGTTGTGGATGTGCTGTGGTCAGTAAGCCCAGCCGCTTCACGACCTCTGCCAAGATGAGGTTATTTTGGCTCCCACTGTCAACAATGAACTGTAGCGGGGATCCCTTTACCCACATCTGGGAGTGGAAGAGATGCTCCTCCTCCTCTAGATCTTCGGGTTCCTCCTTCTGTATCTTCGTGGTGGCAATGGTGGAGTTGGGCTCCGCATCGATAATTTGCTTCCCTTTGTCTTTCCCCTTGTCGGGTTCTGACTCAGAGTCAGAACATGCATCTGATTCTGAAAGTTGTAGCTCAGCCACCAATGGCTGCTTGGCCCGACACTCACTTGTGTTGTGAGTGGAGCTCTTATGGAACTCACATCATTTTCCCATGTCATTTTTCGACTTTGCGGCACTGTTCTTTACTTGCAGCTTTGGTGGGTTGTCTTGGGCCGCCCCGCCTTGGCTTTGTCCTTTGTTCTGCGGTTTCAGGGCACCTTTCGCTTGCTTTGGAATCGCAGATCCAAAGTCTCGCTTCTTCTGTTTAAAATTTTGCTCGACCTTGATGGCATATCGGTATGCTCTGCCGAGCGAGGAGATGTTCAAGAATTCTACTTCTTCTTGGATGTAATTGTGCATACAATCGCGGTATTTGAGTATCAAATGCTGCTCTGAATGCTTGATACCCAACTTTGTGCAAAGGGTATGGAAAATATTGGTAAACTCCGACACGTCTTGGTCCCTTCCCTGCTATAGCGTGGTCCACTTTATGTATTGATCCTCATAGCTTTCGACACGGTAGTACTGCTCCTTGACAGCATCCTAGAATGAATTCCAGGTGGGTGTGGCTGAAAATAGTGAGCCGGTATTTTCATCCTTTTTCTTGTAGTAGGTTTCCCACCAGTCCTTGACCTGGGGTGCTTCTTTGAGAAGAGCGAAAATAATCTTTTCCTGACTCGAAAATTCATGAATAGAAAAATAACTGTCTAGCAGATTTAACCATTTATCTATGACATCTGCATCTATCTGACCCTCGAATGTGGGGATTTCAAAAATTAACTTGTACCTTAAAGGGCGTGGCGTTTCGAAGGTAGCTGCTGGAAGCCGATGCGTCGCCTCTAGGTATCCACTAAAGGATCTGCGCAAAGTTGTCTATCATGGTGCTCCTTTGTTGCTCAAGGGCTTCTTCAAGCAAGAATTTGATAGGATCTCCTGCCCCCTCATCTTTCTTCTCATCCGCCATGTGAGGCCGTCAGGATTTGTGAGGTTGGTCTTGCAAAGGTTCGACTAGTTCAAGCCCTAAATTCTTATATCCCGACCTCGTTGGGGACATGCAAAGAAAAACAAAGAAAAAGCAGACCACTCTGATATCACTGATCCGTATTTAAACAAGAACGCAACAAGGTAATTGGCGGTCCCCATTGCATTGAGTTCCTCCATGAGATGAGGAAACTTCTGCTGAACTTGGTCCCTGGTGAGCACTTGCCCTCGTGAAGGAGTTGGCCTGCTTTGACAACTCGATATAATTGGATATTCGGCTGGCTTGTGTGCTTGATCTGTGTGTCCATGATCCGATTAGTTGCAGCTTGTTCCATGCAATCTGGATTTAACTCTATGGGTGTGAGTTGTTCTGCAATGTCGGATGTGTCTAGTAATGGTGGAAAGTATGGCCGAAGGCGGTCCACATTGAACACTGGGTGCAGGCCAAGGAATGGGGGAATGTTGAGCTCCAATGCATTGTCTCCCACAGCCTTGGTAATGGTGTAAGGACCAAATTGGAGTGGTCTAAGTTTCCGATAAGCTCCGGTAAGGCGTTCCTTTTGCAGATGCAACCAGACTTTGTCACCCACTTGAAACTTATGTAGCACCCGATGTTGAACATGTCGCTGCTTGTACATGGCATTTTATTTTTCCAGAATGTCATGGACCTGCTGGTGAATATGTTGGATGTGCTCAATGAAGTTGTTTGCCTTATCTGTTTCGGATTGGACATGCGTTGAATCTTCTTGAGTAGCTGCAACTGGCATTGTAACATCAATGGGACATAGTGGTTGGAATCCCAAGCCCACCTGAAAAGGGCTATGGCCAGTCGAGCTGTGGAGAGCCCAGTTGTACCTGTGTTGAACATAGGGGAGGCTCTCATCCCATATGTGTGGATGCTTTGAGTTGTACATGCGCAGAATGTGTACGATCATCCTGTTGAAAACCTTTTTCTGCGCTATCAATTTGAGGACAGAAGGCTGTGGACTTAGTGAGTTTGGTTTCGAGCATCGACCAGGGACTGGACCAAAACATACTGAGGAACCTGCTATCCTGATATGAGATGATAGACTGTGGGATCCGAAAGTGTACCCACATTCATTCAAAGAAGAGTTCAGCAGTGGCTTCTACTGTGATATTCTTCTTGTAGGCAGCCATAATGGAAATCTTCGAGAACCTGTCGACGACCACAAAAACACAGTCATTTCCATGCTTAGTGGAAGGAAGACCTGACATGTAATCCATGGAGATGGATTCCCAAGGATGATTAGGGGTAGGCAATGGGGTATAGAGGCCTTGATTCTTGATGGTCGGTTTGGCAATGGCATAGACAGTGCATGATCTAATGTACTTCCTGACATCATGTCGAAGATTCAGCCAATAGAAATACTTCTGCAGTACTGCCACCATTTTCTCGACCCCAAAATTTCCAGCAGCCAGACTGTAGTGTGCTTCCCAAATCATCTTGGTATGTTCGCTTGAAGGAACACAAAGGTGACCCAGGTGGCATAACAGGGCATCCTGGAGGTGAAAATCTACAACATGTTGACCCTCCAAGAGTGTCTGGTATGAGTGGCCGAATCCTGGGTCACTTTTGTAGAGAAGTGGTCAATCAGAAGTCTTGTGCCCACAAGAGTTGAGCACATTGGTTAACTCCATGATCGGTGATCAACTAGGGCAATATGCAACATTATTAGTGCTATCCTTCTTATACTTGATATTCAAATGGAATTTTTGCAGGTATGTGGACCATTTCTGATGGAGATCATTCTGCAATTTCCCTTGGGTGTATATGAATTGCAGGGGTCAGTGGTCTATGTGGATGACCATTTCCTTCCCCAAAATGTAATGCTTCCATTGTTGGCAAGCCTGCATAATGGAATACATCTCTTTGTCATAAGCAGGATACTTCTGGACTGTGTCTGAAAGTGTCTCACTGTGATATACCACTAGATGCCTGTGTTGAATAAGGATTGCCCCAATAGCATAGTCAGAGGCATCTTTCTCGACCTCAAATGGTTGTTGCAAGTCTAGTAATGTGAGCACGGGTTTCATGCAGTGGCAATCTTTCAACTCTGTAAATGCCCTCTGTTGAGATCCAGACCAAAAGAAATTTTCTTTCACTCCTCCCTTGGTGACTTGACTCAAGTGCCAAGTGATATGAGAAAATCCCAACACGAACCTACGGTAGAAATTGGCAAGACCTAGGAAGCTGCGGAGCTCTGTCAGAGTGGTTGGAGATGGCCAATTCCGAATGACTTGGATCTTGGCTAGATCCACATGCACCCCCTGTTCATCAATAATGTATCCCAGATACTGAACCTGGGTCATGCCAAAAGTGCATTTCTCCAAATTAGCACATAACTTGTGTTGCCATAGTGTTTGGAGAACCTATCGGATGTGGTGGAGGTGCTCTTCCCAACTTTGGTTGAAGATCAGGATGTCATCCAAGTATACCACTACAAATGAGTTGGTGAATGGTTGCAAGATATCATCCATTAGCCTCATACAGGTTGCATGAGCATTCATCAATCCGAAAGGCATCACCAACCATTTGAACATGCCCTCCTTGGCTTTGAAGGCAATCTTCCACACATTGGAGGGTTCGATTGGTACCTGGTGATATCCTGATTTCAAATCGATCTTGCTGAAATATTTTCCCCCCTTCAGTTATTCCAAGAGGTCATCAATCTGTGGGATTGGGTACCTATTACGAACAGTGATCTTGTTCAGTGCCCGATAGTAAATACAGAGTCTCCAAGTCCCATACTTCTTTTGTGCCAACACGTTCGGGCTCCCATAGGGCAATGAACTTGGATGGATGTGACCTTTCTGTAGCAGCTCCTGAAACTGCCTCTTGATTTCATTTTTCTCCAGAACAGAGCGTCGATAGATGTTCCATTAGGTAGCAGCGCGCCTAGGGTCAGATCGATGGAGTGCTTGACCTGACAGTGCAGAGGAACCCCTGTAGGGGAGGTGAAGATGTCCTCGTACTCCTCCACGACCTTGTCCATATGTAGTTGTCGTGTGAAGGGGTCATGTTTGGAGGTCATGGCTACCGTCTTCTTCTTTCCTTGAGGGCATATCATCAGGAAAACAAAGTTCCCAGTTTTTGAAACGAGCTTACTGCATTGTTTTACAGTAATCAAAGAGATGGTTGTAGGCGATGCTACCTCCAGTATCCTGTACAACTTATTTCCCAAAGTAATAATAACAACACTAGGCCTTGATTCATACAAAACATGTTGCTTCCACAAGTATGGTTGTCCTAGTAATACATCACAAACTTCACGGGGAGCAATGTCACACAATACCTCATCTGTGAAGGGTTTGCTGTTGTATGGAAGGTGACACTGCTGGCTCACATGAAGATCCCATCCTTGGTGAAGCCACTTGATGGTGTATGGTTGTGGATTTGTTGTGGTCGGTAAGCCTAGCCGCTTCACGAACTCTACTGAGATGAGGTTCTTTTGGCTCTCGCTGTCGACAATGAACTATAGTGGGAATCCATTTACCCACATCTGGGAATGGAAGAGACGCTCCTCCTCCTCTAGATCTTCGGGTTCATCCTTCTAGATCTTCGTGGTGGCAACGGTGGCATTGGGCTCCGCATCAACAATTTGCTTCCCTTTGTCATTCCCCTTATTGGGTTTTGACTCAGAGTCGGAACATGCATCTGATTCTGAAACTTTTAGCTCAACCACTAGTGACTGCTTGGCCCGACACTCACTTGTGTTGTGAGTGGAGCTCTTATGGAACTCACACCATTTTCCTGTGTACTTTTCCGGCTTTTTGGCACTGTTCTTTGCTTGCAACTTTGGCGGCTTGTCTTGGGACGCCTCGCCTTGGCTTTGTCCTTTGTTTTGTGGTTTTGGGGAACCTTTCGCTTGCTTCAGATTCACAGATCCAAAGTCTCGCTTCTTCTGTTTAAACTTTTGCTCGACCTTGACGACATATTGGTATGTTGTGTCGAGCGAGGAGATGTTTAGGAATTCTATTTCTTCCTGGATGTACTTGTGCAGGAAACTATAGTATTTGAGTATCAAATGCTGCTTCGAATCCTTGATACCCATATTTGTGTGAAGGGTATAGAAAATATTGGTAAACTCCGGTACGTCTTGGTGCCTTCCCTGCCGTAGCACGGTCCACTTTATGTATTGATCCTCATAGCTTCCTACAAGGTATTACTACTCCTTGACGACATCCCAAAATGAATTCCAGGTGGGTGTTGCTGAAAATAGTGACCCCGTATTTTCATCTTTATGCTTGTAGTAGGTCTCCCACCAGTCCTTGATGTGGGGGGCTGCTTTGATAAGAGCGAAAACAATCTTTTCTCGACTCGAAAATTCATGAACAGAAAAATAAACCTCTAGAAAATTTAACCATTTATCTAGGACATCTACGTTTATCTGACCCTCGAATATGGGCATTTCAAAATTAACTTGTGCCTTAAAGGGCGTGGCATTTCCAGACTAGCTGCTGGAAGCCAATGCGTCGCCTCTGTGTAGCCGCTAAAGGATCTGCACAAAGTTGTCCATCATCGCACTCCTTTGTCACTCGAGGGATTCTTCGAGCAAGATTTTGATAGGATCTCCTGCCCCCTTGTATTTCTTCTCATCCACTGTGGGAGGCCATCGAGATTTGTGAGGCTAGTCTTGCAAAGGTTCGACCAATTCAAGCCCTAACTCCTTATATCCCGACCTCGTAAGGGACATGCAAAGAAAATAGAGAAAAATCAGACCGCTCTGATACCACTGACCTGGATTTAAACAAGAACGCAAAAAATTACAGAAATAACCATAAATATAGATATGCAGCGAAAATAATACTTCATTTCATTACTGTAAAATACTGAAATATGCTTACAAATAGAAATGGAAAGAAACCATCTAGGGCGATGGTAGCTTATCTCTGAGAAGAGATGTGGCAGCGACATGCCTCTGAACTTTGTTACAATGAGGCTCGAAGGCCTATTTATTGTTGAGAAACAATGGAAAACCATGAACATCCAAAAACCTAACCCTAGAAGATGAAACGCCAAATTGTGGGACCTGTTTGGGTAAATTGGTACCTCAACTTCCCAGGGTTGTAACTTTGGCATACGATCTCTGTTTGACGTGCACAGTATCTCGTTAGAAATATCTATTGGAGAACTACAACTTTGGGAAGAGCAACATCAATCCACGGACGATGTTGCTCCCAATTTTCCAAAAAAACATAATTTAGGGCCTCAAAACGGCTCTAGAAGTTCAGGACCCGAAAAACTGCTAAAAATAGTAAATTGTGCTACAATTAAGGAAACTGAAAAGCTGGAAGAAACAATGGTGGGGGTCCAAGTAGACTTGGTAGGTAGCCACCAATATCCACCAGGATCATTCCTCCCCGCTTAGGAAGCAATGGTCCCCATTGCATTGAGTTCCTCCATGAGATGAGGAAACTTCTGCTGAACTTGGTCCCTGGTGAGCCACTTACCTTGGTGAAGGAGTTGGCCTGATTTGACAACTCAATACAATTGGATATTCTGCGGGTGAGTGTGCTTGATCTGTGTGTCCATGATCTGATCAGTTGCAACTTTTTCCATGAAATCTGGATTTGACTCTGTGGGTGTGAGTTGTTCTGCAATGTCAGATGTGTCTAGTAATGGTGGAAAGTATGGCCGAAGGTGGTCCATATTGAGCACTGGGTGCAGGCCAAGGAATGGGGGAATGCTAAGCTCAAATGCATTGTCTCCCACAGCCTTAGTAATGGTGTAAGGACCATATCAGACTGGTCTAAGTTTCTGATAAGCTCCGGTAAGGCGTTCCTTTTGCAAATGCAACCAAACTTTGTCACCCACCTAAAACTTGTGTGGCACCCAATGTTGATCATGTCATTGCTTGTACTTGGCATTTGATTTCTCTAGAATGTCATAGACCTACTAGTGAATATGTTAGATGTGCTCAATGAAGCTATTTTCCTTATTTGTTTCGGATTAGACATGAGCCGAATCTGCGTGAGTAGCTGCAACTGGTATGGCAACATCAATGGGACATAGTGGCTGGAATCCCAAGCCCACCTGAAAATGGCTGTGGCCAATCGAGTTGTGGAGAGCCTGGTTGTAGTTGTATTGAACATAGGGGAGGCTATCGTCCCATGTGCATGGATGCTTTGAGTTGTACATGCACAGAATGGAAGGTTGTGGTCTTAGTGAGTTTGGTGTCGAGCATTGACCAGAGACTGGACCAAAATGTACTGAGGAACCTTCTATCCTGATCTGAGATGATAGACTGTGGGATCCCAAAGTGTACCTACACTCATTTAAAGAAGAGTTTAGCAGTGGCTTCTACTGTGATATTCTTCTTACAGGCGGCCATAATGGCCATCTTCGAGTACCTGCCGATGACCACAAAAACACAGTCATTTCCATGCTTAGTGGAAGGAATACCTAACATGTAATCTATGGAGATGGATTGCCAAGGTCGATTAGGGGTAGGTAGTGGGGTATAGAGGCCTTGCTTCTTGATGGTCAGTTTGGAAATGGTGCAGGCAGTGCATGATCTGATGTACTTCTCGACATCATGTCTAAGATTCGGCCAATAGAAATACTTTTGCAGTACTGCCATGTTTTTCTTGAACTTGAAATGTCCAACAGCCCGACTGTAGTGTGCTTTCGAAATCATCTTTGCACGCTCGCTTGAAGGAACACAAAGGTGACCCAGGTGGCATAACAGGGCGTCCTGGAGGTGAAAATCTGCAACATGCTGACCCTCCAAGAGTGTCTGGTATGTGTGGCAGAATTTTGGGTCGCTTTTGTAGAGAAGTTGCCAATCAGAAGTCTCGTGCCCACAAGAGTTGAGCACTGTGGTTAACGCGATGATCGGTGGTCGACTCAAGCAATGTGAAACATTATTGGTGCTACCCTTCTTATACTTGATATTCAAATGGAATTGTTGCAGGTATGTGGACCACTTCTAATGGCGATCATTCTGCAATTTGCCTTGGGTCTTTATGAATTGTAGGGGTCGGTGGTCTGTGTGGATGACCGTTTCCTTCCCTAAAATGTAATGCTTCCATTGTCAGGAGGCCTGCATAATGGAATACATCTCTTTGTCATAAGTGGGATACTTCCGAACTATGTTTGAAAGTGTCTCACTGTGATATGCCACTGGATGCTCGTGTTGAGTAAGGATTGCCCCAATAGCATAGTCAGAGGCATCTGTCTCGACCTTAAATAGTTGTTGCAAGTCTGGTAATGTGAGCACGAGTGCCATGTAGAGGTGATCTTTCAACTCTGTGAATATCCTCTGTTGAGATTCAGACCAAAAGAATTTTTCTTTCGCTCCTCCCTTGGTGACTTGACTCAAGGGCCAAGTGATATGAGAAAATCCCAACACAAACCTGTGGTAGAAGTTGGCAACGCCTAGGAAGCTACGGAGCTCTGTCAGAGTGGTTGGAGATGGCCAATCCCGAATGACTTGGATCTTGGCTGGATCCACATGCACCCCCTATTCATCAATAATGTATCCCAGACACTGAACCTAGGTCATGCCAAAAGTGCATTTCTCCAAATTAGCACATAACTTGTGTTGCCATAGTGTTTGGAGAACCTGTCGGATGTGGTGGAGGTGCTCTTCCCAACTGTGGCTGAAGATCAGGATGTCATCCAAGTTACCACTACAAATGAGTTGGTAGATGGTCACAAGATGTCATCCATTACCCTCATGAAGGTTGCAGGAGAATTCGTTAATCCAAAAGGAATCACCAACCATTCAAACATGCTCTCCTTGGCTTTGAAGGTAGTCTTCCACACATCAGAGGGTTCGATTCGTACCTGGTGATATCCTAGCTTCAAATTGATCTTGCTGAAATATTTTGCCTCCTTCAGTTGGTCCAAGATGTCATTAATCCATGGGATTGGGTACCTATTATGGACAGTGATCTTGTTCAACACCCGATAGTCAATACAGAGTCTCCAAGTCTCATCCTTCTTCTGTACCAACACGATTGGGCTCCCATAGGGTGATGAACTTGGACGGATGTGACCTTTCTTCTATAGCTCCTGAATCTGCCTCTTGATTTCATTGTTCTCCAGAATGGAGTGCTTGTAGATTGGTCCATTGGGCAGTGGTGCACCTGGGGTCAAATTGATGGAGTGCTTGACCTGACAGTGTAGAGGAACCCCTGCAGGGGAGGTGAAGATGTCCACGTACTCCTCCACGACCTTGTCCATCTGTAGTTGTCGTGCAGAGGGGCCCTGTCTAGAGGTTGTGGCTACCGTCTTCTTCTTTCTTTGAGGGTGTATCATTAGGAAAACAAATTTCCCAGTTTTGGAAACGATTTTACTGCAACTTTTTGCAGTAATCAAAGAGATGGTGGTAGGCAGTGCTATCTCCGATATCCTGTACAACTCATTTCCCAAAGTAATAATAACAACACGGGGTCTTGATTCATACACAACATGTCGCTTCCACAAGTATGGTTGTCCTAGTAATACATCACAAAATTCAAGGGGAGAAATGTCACACAATAACTCATTCGTGAAGAGCTTGATGTTGTATGGGAGGTGACACTGCTGGCTCACGCGAAGATCCCGTCCTTGGTGAAGCCACCCGATGGTGTACGGTTATGGATGTGCTGTGGTTGGTAAGCCCAGCCGCTTGACGATCTCTGCTAAGATGAGGTTCTTTTGGTTCCCAATGTCGACAATGAACTAAAGTGGGGATCCCTTTACCCACATCTGGGAGTGGAAGAGATGCTCCTCCTCCTCTGGATCTTCGCGGTGGCAACAATGGTGTTGGGATCCACATCGATAATCTGCTTCCCTTTATCATTCCCCTTGTCAGATTTTGACTCAGAGTCGAAACATGCATCTGATTTTGAAACCTTTAGCTCAGCCACCAGTGATTTCTTGGCCCGACACTCACTTGTGTTGTGAGTGGAGATCTTATGGAACTCACATCATTTTCCCATGTCGTTTTTTGGCTTCGTGGCCCTCTTCTTTACTTGCATCTTTGGTAGGTTGCCTTGGGCCACCCCGCCTTGGATTTGTCATTCGTTCTGCAATTTCGAGGCACCTTTCACTTGCTTTGGATTTGCAGATCCAAGGTCTCACTTCTTCTGTTTAAACTTTTGCTCATCCTTGACGGCATATTGGTATGCCGTGTCGAGCGAGGAGATGTTCAGGAATTCTATTTCTTCTTGGATGTACTTGTGTAGGCAGCCACGGTATTTGAGTATCAAATGCTGCTCCAAATCCTTGATACCCAACTTTGTTCGAAGGGTATGGAAAATATTGGTAAGCTCCGACACATCTTGGTCCCTTCCATGTCATAGCGTGGTCCACTTTATGTATTGATCCTCATAGCTTCCAACAGGGTAGTACTACTCCTTGACGGCATCCCAGAATGAATTCCAGGTGGGTGTGGCTAAAAATAGTGAGTTGGTATTTTCATCCTTTTGCTCGCAGTAGGTTTCCCACCAGTCCTTGACATGGGGGGCTGCTTTGAGAAGAGTGAAAACAATCTTTTCTTGACTCGAAAATTCATGAAAAGAAAAGTAACCCTCTAGCAGATTTAACCATTTATCTATGGCATCTACGTTTATCTGACCCTCAAATATGGGGATTTCAAAATTAACATGTACCTTAAAGGACGTGGCATTTCCAGAGTAGCTGCTAGAAGTCGATGCGTCACCTCTAGGTAGCTGCCGAAGGATCTGCGCAAAGTTGTCCATCATCGCGCTCCTTTTTCGCTTGAGGGCTTCTTCGAGCAAGAATTTTATAGGATCTCTTGCCCCCTCATCTTTCTTCTCATCTGCCATGGGAGGCCATCGAGATTTTCTAGGCTGGTCTTGTAAAGGTTCGACCAGTTCAAGCCCTAACTTCTTATATCCCGACCTCGTTGGGGACTTGCAAAGAAAAACAAAGAAAAAGCAGACCGCTCTGATACCACTGATCTGGATTTAAACATGAATGCAACAAATTACAGAGATAACCATAAATACAAATTTGCAGCGGAAATAATACTTCATTTCATTACTGTAAAATACTGAAATATGCTTACAAACAGAAATGGAAAGAAACCAGCTAGGGTGATGGTAGCTTATCTCTGAGAAGAGAAGTGGCGGCTACATGCCTCTGAACTGTGTTACAATGAGGCTCAAAGGCCTATTTATTGTTGAGAAATAATGGAAAACCCTAAACATCCAAAAAACTAACCCTAGAAGATGAAACGCCAAATTGTGGGACCCATTTGGGTAAATTGGTACCTCAACTTCCCTGGGTCATAACTTTGGCATACGATCTCTGTTTGATGCGCACAATATCTCGTTAGAAAGATCTATTCGAGAAATACAACTTTGGGAAGAGCAAAACCGGTCCATGTACCCATGTTGTTCCCAATTTTCCCAAAAAAAACGTAGTGTAGGGCCTCAAAACGGCTCCGGAAGTTCAGGACCCGAAAAATAGCTAAAAATAGTAATTTGTGCTACAATTAAGGAAACTGAAAAGCTGGAAGAAACAATGGTGGGGGTCCAAGTGTACTTGGAAGGTGACCACCAATATCCACCTGGATCATCTTAGGGTGGACACATTTGGGTCTAAGATACGTGTGCCCATGTGAGACTCCAAACCATGTGTCTTCTGAAAATTCATCCAGAAATGGTTTGGGTTTTCCCTCCATTGACCTAAATATATCCAGCATCAGCTTATACCATTTGGTGAAAGTTGCCTTATTAATTTCCTTACTGCTCAAGTCTCTCGAAACTCTCCATGGCTCATACTTGAGTACTATCGGCTATCCTTTAGTAATCTGCATCATCTCCCTTCCCCTTGGTGGACGCCACTTCCACATTGCCAAAGTCATCAATATGTATCCAAACAAGAATTTGTTACTCCTCTTGTAGATATCTTCACAGGCCTCGAAGAGCTCATTTAGTACAAAAGCGGACCAATTGAGCACTTCTCCATTACAATAGTGCTCTGAAACCAAGAATGCATCTAAAGTGCACTCATTTCTTGCGAAGTGTCTCATTGTTTTGTCTACTATGATGTAGCGAGTAAACCTTATCTCAATTTTGGTAATAACGTTAATCTTGGCTCCCCTGCCACCGTGTTTTGTTCCATATTTTCCATAATAATCATATTCTGCCTACTTCTTTTTTCTTTTCGTTCTTGCTTGGAACATTGTATTCACCGCATTTCCTCCTGTTGATAGCCCTGTGAGATGATGGATATCATCTATGTGAATTGGATACTCCTTGTTGAGCCACAACGATCCCCCATGCATTATGTTGGTTAGCAGCTTCGTGCACTACATCACAGCCAATTGTGTGTCAAAGACTGGTAGACTCCTCAGATTGATTAGCGTAGATCTTTATAGGCCTTTGAAATATTCCTTAACTCTGGTTGTACTTGTGCCATCTTCCTTTTGAACTTCCTTTGTATACACCTCCCTCTTCAGTGTTGGAAACTGGAAACCATCTATAAGATCATTGTCAACCGAAGTAGATTTATTGTATTTACCATATGGATTTTCTAGTAGGACAATTCGCTCATCAAGTTTATCCTCTGGGACTAAAATGACTCCCTTTTCCATTGCTCTTCGTCTATGATAGACAATCATTACTGGAGGCTTCGAACTTCTACACTTCAGATGTTGCTTTTCTTCAGAGCGTGTTTGGAGTATTTTCGCTACCTACACTCGAAATTTTGTAGCTTCTTGCATTGTCATGCAAATTAAGTAGCCGGATTTGGCAAGACGTTGTCTGACTAGACTTAGTAGCTAATTACTACGTCAACTTTCCCCATGTATCTTAACTGTGCTTCATCGCCATCGGATGACCTGGACCTGACATCTATGACGTAGAATTTGGAAGGACAGAGTGGGATGCGTGGTTAATAAATTTTCCATAATGGAGGGTATTTATTAGCTAAATCTATTCCTAATGGGAAAATATTTTATGGCTTCCATTTGGTAGTTGTATTATTAGTTACTTACTATGAAAATTACTACTCATACGACAGAAAACACTGACAAAGTGTGTGACTATTAAGGCTGAAAAAACATCTCCCTACATGTGACTATTAAGACTGACAAGAATGTCCACCTGTCCCCCCGGACCACAAATGGGTTGTGGTATCATGACATTTTTTCCGCAACCTTATTGACGCCTTCTCTTATTCTTACTACTATATCACAAAATACATAAACTCCAGATGAACTTGGTAATGACTTGACTAAGTTTTATTGACTACTACCTACTTGTGGGCTCGTCTTCGAGACCCCTTAACTTTATTGTGTGTATTTTGGCATGTGGAAGGGTTTCAGGCGTGTGCCGTTTACCCATCCTTGTAGCATTCCACCGTTTGGTTGCGCTAGTTTTACTGCTCTAGAATCTTTGATTTCCGCAACTATAAACGGGCCCAGCCAGTGCATCTGCAACTTACCTGGGAAATTTTGGAACTTGCTGTCCTATAATAATGCATGATCTTCGACTTGGAATGATTTCTTTCTGATATTCCTGTCATGCTAAGGTTTTTTCCTTCTTTTCTCTACTGACTGGTGAAATTCAGCTAGGAATCTAGATTCATCCAGTTCCATCAATTGATTCATTCTTTCTTTTAATGCTTCATCATCTGTCATTTCTGTTGCTTGAGAAATAAACATGCTAGGCACTATGAACTCCGCTAAGACCACTGCTTCTTTTCCATATACCAGCTGAAATGGTGTTTGTTTATGTAGTCTTTTCACTGTTGTTCTGTATGCTCATAAAGTTACTGGCACACGTTCATCCCAGTCATGCCTGTTGGCTGATACAATTTTCGTGAGACCTTTCTCCAGTATTTTATTAAATGATTCAACAGTCTCGTTGGCCTATGGGTGGTATGGGATACTTTTATGATGTTGAATCATAAAGTTCTTGAGAAGAGACTCAACAATTTCATTAATGAAATGTGTCCCTTGATCGCTTGTTAGGCCTTTTTGACATCCAAATCTTGATATTATTGTTGAAAATAGCAACAAGAAATGATAAAAATAAAATCCAGAATATTCCAATTTTAATTTGTCCTTGAATTAAAATTTTGAATTAAATTCGAATTTAGTCTCACCAGCTACTTGGAAAAAATTAATTAATTCATTATGGATTAATTAGTTGGAGATATTCAAGTTAGAAGTCTTTCTGCAGTCATGCAATAGTTGTCCCTTAAATTAAGGAGATTATCATTTAATTAAGGAGATAAGATTGAGTTATATTTGAGTTGTAATTAGTTAGCTCAGTTTACTGAGTTAAGTCCTGTTAAATTAGTTCCAAACTGTTTGAGGAACTAATTGTGAGTTATCAGTCAGTTGATGCATGCATGCATTCAACCAGTGTACTCTAGGTAACTGAAGATTCTCTCATCGGAAACTCATGCATGCCTATTTTGAGAAAGACCCATTTGAGCTAAATGTCAAGGACATGTTACTATCAGTTGCATGTGTTTTCCTATAAATGAAACTCATCCATGTAGTCAAGGTAAGGCTCCTTGAGGATTACGTAGTTCTCATAGTGTGTTGGAGCGATGTCTGGGAGCAGTGTTACACTAGGTGAAGGAGATCATCCCAGAGGTAACTGCGGAAGGAAATAGGAGCTTGGAGGGGAGAGGAGAAGGCTTGTGAGAAGCTTTGATTGCCTATGAGCATCCAGGAGGATTGTACTGAGAGCTGGCGAGCTGTGAGAGCTAATGCTTTGTATAATTCTAATGTATTTCCACCTTGTATGATAATACAGATAGTGGGGTTTTTAACTGAGGCTTTTTCTTGAGTATTTTCTATGTTTCATGTGCATTGATTCTTCTTCTTTTGGTTATATGTGTTCAGCTCAGTCTTGCTCAATATTTAAGCTTCCATAAGTTTGATAGTAGAAGTAGATTATAATATTTTTCTTTGGTATATTGCATTATCAGGTTAATCTACAGTCAAATTTTCTATATGGTCTCAGAGCGAGATTTGTAGAGAATTTGCAGGAAATTCTACATGATATCAGAGAAGAGAATTCGAAGTTTGAAGTTTGAGGTTGTAGGTGAAAATTGAATTCTTATCATACTTCAAGGTTGGACAATGGCATTCTATGGCTTGAGACTCGAGTATGCCTTGGAAGGCAACTCAAATTACATAGCATGGAAATATTGCATGGAGGCTGTATTAGAAGAAAATGGCTTGAAGAATTTCATTGATCAAGAAATCCCAAAGCCAGGTTCAACTAATGCATAAGAGTTGGTTGAGTGGAAGAAGTGTGTGAAGAGGGCGAGACGGATCATCCTTGAGGGAGTTCGAGACCATATTGTCTCGAGTCTCCATGGGAGAAGAGAGAAACTGCCAGATTGGGAACAACTGTGATAAGATCTGATACAGGAGGAGATTAGGAGGAGCACTAGAGATTTTTATTCATCCAAGGAGGATGAAGAAAATTTCTCCTTAGCAAGTAAGGCAAGGAAATGGAAGGAGAAGGATTCTCATCCCAAATCAAGTTCTTCTCATGGAGGGAAGAAGATTGACAAATCTAAAGTGAGATGGTTTAATTTTCATGAGGTGGGCCATTATGCAACTAATTGTCCATTGAAGAAATCTAAGAAGGGATCCTCGGAAGGATTTGAGGGCAAGGCATTAGCCTCTCAGTTCAAATTGGATTTTACCCTCATCGCATGCATGGTTTCATCGATGATGGGTTGTGGTTGGTTTGTTGACAGTAGAGCCTCATTCCACATGACCAACAACAATATTTTTTTCAATACCTTGGAGGAGAAAGACCTCCAAATGCGCATAGAGATGGGTAATGATTAAAAGTATAGTGTTTTTGAAGTAGGCATAGTTGCTTTTCATAGGGAGCATGGATCTCTGATCACCTTGACAGATGTGAAGTATGTGCCTGGACTGAAGAAGAACTTGGTATCGATCACAATGTTGGAGGACAAAGGCTATGATGTAGTCTTCAGTAAGGGAAAGGTTTTCTGTAGACACATCACCACGAGACAAGTGAAGCAGATCAGTTCACAAGTCAATATCCTGTATGCTCTTGGGGTTCAAGATGCATGCAAAGCCTTGAGGAGTAAAGAAAATGTTGGAGACTTGGTGGTTGAGAGGGAGAGTACATTACCTCTCAACATGCAGTGCTAAAAGAAGTCTCACACAATTGTGGAGAATCCACAATTGGTGAAGCATCTTTAGGAGGTTGTGGAGTAGCCATAGCTAGATAAGTTGAGAGGAGACTGAGTGGAGGAATCCACTCATGCACAGACCTCCAGTAGGGGGAAATTTCGAGCCAAGTGGGTAGAAGGATCACATGTAGCCATACCTCCAGGTGGGAGGTGGGGAGATGTGAAGTGATAGTTCCAAGAAGGCTGAAATAGGGGCAAGATTGTTGAGGTACCCAACCTCTTTGATTAGACGTTGCTACGGGAGCCCCGACGAGGAGTAGCAGGACTGGCTAAGTGGGTAGAGACAGATGCGGATGGAGCGGCAGAGGAAGCTTCAGCATCAAAATGTGTTTCTAGCCCAATAAGGAGGTCAGTCGGGAGATCAGTTACTTACTTCTCAGTAACTAAGTTGCAGTGCAGCAGTGGGCAGCACGATGCAACATGATGAGAGGAGGTGCAGTGCGGTTGCAGTGGTGGGAGAAAGGATTAGCAATAGCATGGATGCAACGGGAGGAATCAGTGGGATCGATGCAATCATAGATCAAAGTGACAGAGGCAATCGTAGTTAGAGACTTTGATGACAGAGGCATCATTCTGATTCAAGTTGGATATTTTTTTTTGTTTCTGAGTTGCTGAAACAACAACACTAGTGACAAGTGTTTCATGCAAAACATTCCAAAGGTTCAGGATCAGGATCGAGTTGAATTCCTTTCTTGTTGAGAGGGAGTGTTGAAAATAACAACAAGAAATGATAAAAATAGAAATGCTAAAAAGATCGTTCCTATAAATAACATTTTAGGATATATTCCAATTTTGATTTGTCCTTGAATCAAAATTGAGAATTAAAATTCAATTTAGTCTCACCAGCTGTTTGAAAAATAATTAATTAATTCATTTTGACTTAATTAGTTGGAGAAAATCAAACATGAAGTCTTTGTGAAGTCATTCAACGGTTATCCCTTTGATTGAGGAAGTTATCACTTAATTAATAAGATAAGGATGTGTTGTATTTGAGTTATAATTAGTTAGATCAGTTAACTAAGTTAAGTCCAGTTAGATTAGTTCCAACAATTTGTGGAACTGATTGTGAGTTCAATTAGTTAATGCATGCATGCATGCAACTAGTGTACTTCAGATAACTGAATATTCTCTCATAAATAACTCATGCATGTCAGTACAGACAAAGACCCAGTTGAGATTAAAGGTAGGGACAGTGTACTATCAGTTGCTATAATTTTCCTATAAGAAAGTCTCTTGCATGTAGAAGGAATTCATTCCTTCAGGATTGTACAGTTAATACAAAGGTCAGAGCAGTGTGTGAGGTGAGAATTACACAGGTTGCAGCTAGAGGACCCGGGAGAAACTGCGCAAGGAAATAGGAGGCTTGGAGGGAAGAGGGAAAGGCATATGTGTTTTCTATTCTGTCTATGGGGTGCAGTGAGGCATTGTACTGAGAGCTGGATAGCTTATGAGCTAAAGCTTTATGTAATCCTGACATATTTCCACTTGTATGATAATACAGATATCAGGGTTTTTAGCTGAGGCTTTTCCCAGAGTATTCTTCTGTGTTTCATGTGTGATTGTTTCTTCTTCATCTGTTATATGTGTTTTATTTGATATTCTCAAAATCGATTAAGCTTCCGCAAGTTTGAATGTAGAAGTAGATTAAGTATTTTGCTTTAGTACATTGCATAATCAGTTTAATCTATGGTGAAATTTCTACATATCTATACACATTGCATATTTCACTATTTCATATCTACACACATCATCATCTCCGTACACTTTTTCAATGTATCTATATCCATCGAAATCTAATCTAAGTTGAAGCACTATGTTATGCACTTACATTGCGAAATAGTAATTCAATGGAAATTCCTTCAGATTAAACGAAATACCATTCTATTTTTTAATATTGTAATATGTTTTCAAAATACAAATGATTTTTTATTATTTTCATTTTAATGGTACAAAATATGTCTTTTCTTAGCAAAGGTCAAAGGTTAAAGGATTTCAACGTGTAAAATAAAAGATGTGTGGAAGAAGGGTATGTGTGGGAGAGTCTTTATTCCCCACTTCCGCACCTCCTCACACTTCTTTCACATAGCTCCATCATGTACAACACTTCTTTTGCACACATCCATCATGTATCATTATGTTTTGGCTTAGTAACTTGTATTTCATTTCTTTCCCTTCAGAAAATGGGATTAGTGATATCAAAGCAATATGTTCTTTCTATATTTTTTTGTGTATGTCCCAAAAGCATCAATTTCCATGACATTTGACATATGTGAAATGTCACATAAACTTAATCAATCTCCCACAATGTGGACTAACCTTTATTAAAAAATTAATTAAGGATTAATCGACCTGTAATCAGGACATCGTTCAAGTGCTTAATAGCATTTATTCTAATGCATTGTGTAATGATTACTAGTTGTAAACAAATCAAGAAGGTGCAGAGAACTCTGCACCCAATATTAAAAAAATAAATAAGGCTTAGTCCTACTATTAACAAAATCTTCACTATCAAAAAATGTAAGACATTTTGGAATTTTTTGGCAAATCAACACATACTCAAGAACGAGAAGTGTTACGATGTAAAAAAATCTATTCTTATCAAATAGACCGAACCGACATCGACGTAGTGGTGGATACCATCTCAACCATCAAGTCGCTTCGTAGTAAAGATAGTTGACCACGCCTCTACACAATATTTATTTACGGTTATCCTTGAACGCCTTTATACTTAGGGTTATTATTGACAGTTTGTATGCTAGTTGTCATTATCACAAAGAATTCACATTTAATTTAGCTCATAAATTTATAGCACTTAGGGTAAATATATCGATGATATTGAAGCACGAGAAAAGTTCGAAGTAAATGGATGAGATGGCTTTGGAATTTCAAGATTTATTTCCACTACTTCTCGTACATGCCAGCTTTGGTAATTCAATCACTATTTATTTTGAGTGCCTTGTATAATAGATTTCACATGCCAAATAGTAACAGTTGGAGATTATCTAGCAGATCAAGAAATCTATAAGGAAATGGCATTGAGAACGTTATTAATTGAGAAAATATTTTTGAAGTACAAAGTGAATAGGTAATAGAGGAATGAAAGAAGTTATGTTCCCTTATACAAATAACTCACTTGATCTTATTGATGACAAATTTCAATGGTTGATTACGTATGAGCGATATGTGAACCTGCCAATGGAAGAGAAGAAAAGCAATAATATTTGATCTAGGAGATTTGTGAATGCTACATGTGTTCCAAAAGTCCTTGATTTCATAGAAATCGTTTATTTGTGCACAAACAATTTTGATTCAAGCACAAGAAAAATTATGCTAGTAGTGAAGAATACCCCAATTCCTTTGACCACTAAGGCATTCAGATGGATATTCAAGCTATCAAAACAAGATATTTTCTTATAATTATCGAAAGAAAATACCTTTTTGGAGTCACAAGCAAGCGAGATGAACATTATTCAAGAATTCATTTCCCCAAATTCCCAAGTTACTTATGATAATTTCGTTCTAGATATTTCTTTGTTTAGAAAATTTTTTAGGGACTTTCTTTGGCTTTTTCCCCGCATGATGTGTTGAGAAACTAAAACGAATGTCTCAAAATCCATTCTCAATCTTCTTTATTACTCATACAAAAAATATTTTTTATTCAACTTGGCTAATCTCATTTCCAGTGAATTAGCCTTTCAGTTATTCAATTTGTACAGGAGCAATATATTCTTTATTATGACATACCTGATAACACATGTACAACCATGTCTTTCATGACTTACCCTATAAACCTAAATTCAATTCCAACAAAGAACCGATGTATTTTTGGTATCCCATATTGTGGAAGCAGGAATCTTCTTTAATTTTTTGTCTAATCCAATATGTATTTGTAAAGCAGATCATTACATGATAACTATACAAGAATGTAAAGAGAATAATACGGTGATTCAAATTTATGGATTTAAAGGTAAGCCATTGTTGTCAAAATTTGTTATAGATAGGTATTTTGTTACTAAAATTTCTAGGCAATATCGTGACTAGCTAGTTATATTTGAATATATATATATATATATATATATATATAATATATATATATATATATTATATATTATATATATATATATATATATATATATATATTCCATTTATATTGAACAAGTCACTATGAAGAATGTGGCTCATGTTGCAAAGCTTATAGTGACTTTGGATTCTTTTAACTTAAAAGAAGTTGAATCCTGTCAAAGATTTGATCTAGAAGGCCTATTTATTTCACACCTAAGTATTGTTAGATATGGGAACATGTTTACAAGAGTTATAGAGGAAAGAGAGAAGAGTCAAAGTTCTCCAACCAAAATCCATGAACTGGTAATGGATATTGAAGAAATTGTTGAAGAATCCAATGTCAGGGTGGTAACAAAATACAAGAAAAGACATAAATCCTACACAACAATCTCCACCTTACACATTTAATATTGGTCTAAGTTCATTCTCTAGTCAAAGAAAGAGAAAGGATATTATAAGTGGAAAATTGGTTCATAGTCAACTATTAGGTGGTGGATATGACAAAGAGCCTCCTCATAAATTCTCTCTAAACAAAGCACACATGGATGAATCATCCAAATCCAAAAGTCCCTACAAAACAAGAAGCATTGAACAAGCTATGAATGTGTAAGTTGGCAATGGTATACCACCAGATTGGGTTAGTATTGTTTTATAGAAAATCAGAAAATAAAGGAGAAAATGACCAAAAAGTCACTACTTTAAATGATCGCCTTGTCACATTACAAAATGAAAACTATAATAAGGGCGGTAAAAAAATGACAGTTGAAAAAGTAAAGTTTCATAATAAAAAGGCCATTAATTAAGTAGAAATGAATGTTGATGTGTTTGGCATTGGACCCATGGGGCTCATGAAATTGCATTGAGCTACTGGTTACGCACTTGCATAGTTTATTAGCAAACAAGAAGCAGAGAACTGATACTAAAAGAAATAATAAAAGAGCTAGAAGATGCTCTAAATTTGGGCCCTTTATTAATGACTTTGTTGGCAATACAGGCACCATCGTAAAAAAATTCTACCCACACTACACCCTATAGATCTAATAAAGTTGTCAAACTTCTTAATGTAGTAAAATTGTATACTATCACTAATATATGCCAAATATTGAAAATTATTGAACATGCATGGCAAGCAACTTCCAATCAGTGACATTTAGCACAAGGAATTAAGCCATTTTTTTTATTTGGTTAAAAGTAATCTTAAGGTAGATAGAAATTTTTCTAATAATGACTTACTTACTTTTAGTCAGAGGCTAGGTTTGTTGTCTGATCTAGAGAAAAGAAATAGAGGACTCCCAAATTTTATTCAAATGAAGCAGATCAAAGTTGGATGGTCTAAGAAAATCAATACACTAGACAACATCATTTCTGAATGTGAAGCATAGACATTATAAGAGGTGATTCCTTTCTCAAGGCAGTAGAGATTGTACAAGATCTAAACGGTTTGTGCATCACATGTGATTCTAAATTAATTTCTAGAGATATTCTAATGGATGAATTGGAGAAGGTAAAAGAGTTAAAGGCAATATATTTTGATGATACAACTAATTTTACTACAAAATAAATTAGCAAATGGAAAATTACTTTTGTTAGTATCAACGAAGTGAATTATGTCTAAGTTGTGTGATTAAAAGAAGAGGCTAGGAAAATTGAGAATCAGATACTCAATGAACATATCAAAATGGAGATTATAGTCCCTTCAATGAAATATTTGATCAAAATTATACTGGAGAAATTCCTTCAAGGAATCATGAATCCGAAAGACAACTGGCAGTCAAACAATCACAGTCTATGATTTCACATATTGTGAGTGTTCTTAAATCTTGGGACATTCGTTTTTATGTTTACAAGTATTTAATTATTTAGGTTTGTTGGTTGTGTTATCATGACCTAAAATAATTGTTGGATATAGTTTCGTGTTTTTCCTTGCAGGTACATGTTTTCACATTACGGTTTATAAGATCCCAATCTTAGTCCCCATTAGGACGAATGCATTTACTTTTTCGATTAGGTATCAGGATTTTGGTGAGTCCTTTAGTGGTCCAGATTTAAAAAGGAACGCAACAAGTTACAGATATAACCATAAATACATAGATGCAACAGAAATAATACTTCATTTCATTAATATCTAAAACTAAAATATGCTTACAAACAGAATGGACATAAGACTAGCTCGAGTGATGGTAGCTTATCTATGAGAAGAGATGTGACGGCTACATGCCTCTAAACTAAGGTACAATGAGGCTCAAGTGTCATTTTTATTATTGAACAATAATAGAAAACCCTAAACAACCAAAACCCTAACCCGAGGAGATGTAACACCAAGAGTTTATGGGCCCCATTGGGGTTAGTTGGGCAGCCAACTTCCTAGGGTCGTAACTTGGTCATATTATCTCCATTTGATGCGTATGATACCTCATTGGAAATATTTCTCCGAGGACTACAGCCAAAATCATGATTCCCTTGGAAATTGTTGTAGGCATTTTTCCAGCAAAAAAAAAACTTCATTTAGGGCCTCAAAATGACTCCGAAATTTCAGGACCCGAAAAACTACCAAAAATGGAAAATTGTGCTACACTTAAGGAAAATGAAAAAAAAAAAATTAAGCACAATGGTGAGGGTCCAAGTGGAATAGGTGGGTGGCCACTAATATCCACTTGGATCAATCCTCCCCCTTAGGAATAAATGGTCTCCCTTGCGTTGAGTTCCTCCATGAGATAAGGAAACTTATGTTGAACTTGGTCCCTGGTGAGACATTTTCCTTGGTGCAAGAGTTGGTTAGCTTTGACAACTCGATATAGTTGGATCTCCTGCTAGCGAGTGTTCTTGATCTGTGTGTCCATGATCCAATTAGTTATATCTTGTTCCATGCAGTCTGGATTTAACTCTATTGGTGTGAGTTGTTATGCAATGTTGGATGTGTCCAATAATGGTGGAAAGTATGGCTGAAGGAAATCCACATTGAACATTGGGTGTAGGCCAAGGAATGGAGCAATGTTGAGCTCAAAAGTATTATCTCCCACATCCTTGGTGATGGTGTATGGCCCATATCAAAGTGAGTGAATCTTGTCGTGAGGCCTAGCAAGGCGCTCCTTCTGCAAATGTATCCAAACTTTTTCGCCCACCTCAAACTTGTGTGGCACTTGATGTTGATCATGTCGTTGCTTGTACTTAGCATTGGATTTGTTCAATATGTCATGGACCTATTGGCGGATGTGTTGAATGTGCTCAATGAAGTTATTTTCCTTGTCGACTTCAGCCTGAACATGAGCCAAATCTACCTGATTCACTGCAAATGGTATGACCACATCAATGGGACATAGTGGTTGGAATCCCAAGGCCACCTGAAAAGGGTTGTGGCCATTCAAGTTGTAGAGAGCCCAGTAATAACTATGCTAGGCATAGGGGAGGCTCTCATCCCACGTGCGTGGATGTTTTGAGTTGTACATGCGTAGAATGTGTATGATCATCCTATTGACGACCTCTATCTGGCCATCAATTTGGGGATGGAAAGTTGTGGAATTAATGAGCTTGGTGTCCATCATCGACCAGAGACTAGACCAAAATGTACTCAGGAACCTGTTGTCCCGATTTGAGATGATAGATTGTAGGATCCCAAAGTGTACCCACACTCATTCAAAGAAGAGTTTAGTAGTGGCTTCTGTTGTGATATTCTTCTTGCAGACTGCCATAATGGCCATCTTCAAGAATATGTCGACGACCATAAAAACACAGTCATTACCATGATTAGTAGAAGGAGTACCTAACATGTAATCCATGGAGATGGATTCCCAAGCTCGATTATGGGTAGGCAGGAAAGTATAGAGGCCTTGCTTCATGATGGTTGGTTTGGAAATGGTGTAGGAAGTGTAGGATCTAATGTACTTCCTGACACCCTATTGAAGATTCGGCCAATAGAAATACTTATGCAGTATTGCCACTATTTTCTTGACCTCGAAATGCTCAGCGGCCCAACTATAGTGCGCTTCCCAAATCATCTTGTCACGCTAGCTTGAAGGAACACAAAGGTGTCCCAGGTGGCATAACAAAGCATCCTGGAGGTGAAATTTTGCAACTTGCTGACCCTCCAAGAGCATATGGTATATATGGCCAAATTCTGGGTTGCTTTTGTAGAGAAGTGGCCAATCAAAATTCTTGTGCCCACAAGAGTTGAGCACAGTGGTTAACACCATGATCAGTGGTCAGCTGAGGCAGTCTACAATATTACTGGTGCTTCCCTTCTTGTAGTTGATATTCAAATGTAAATGTTGCAGGTATGTGGACCACTTCTGATGGTGATCATTTTGAAACTTCACTTGCATCTATATGAATTGCAAGGGTTGGTGGTCTATGTGGATGACAGTTTCCTTCCCCAAAATGTAATGCTTCTATTGTCGATTGGCCTGCATAATGGAATACATCTCTTTTTCATAAGTGGGATACCTGTAGAATTGAGACTTCTGTGATTTGTCATAGTTATAAGGAGAGCTTCAGCGTAAATCACATAAGAAAGACTTTCGTCGACGCGTTTCGAACCAACCAATGTGGTTCATCGTCAGGACAAGATGAAGAAACAGATCCAGATCAGCGTGTTAAATAGTCCAAGCAGAGACTCCAACGGCTACAACAGTCTAACGACTACTTTTCCACACCAACACCCCAGTCAAACTTCCTCTCACTAATTTAATATATTAAAATACTATTATATTCATTTAATTTACAATGTTACCCCTTTACATATAAAATTATCTGTCAATATTTATTAAATTATTAATTCATTAAATCAATGTATATTTTAATAATATAATTAGTATACCTAATTTACTAAATACCCTAATTTTGGTATAATTGTAATTTATTTATAATTAATTTTGGAAAAGGGTTAAGTTAGGTCAATTAAAAACAATATATTAATTTGCTAAAATAGTAAAGCCTTATATAATAGTATATATAATTGATAATATTGAAAATATAAATAATTAATTTATTAATATATTAAA
>APFE031707503.1:0-13166 GCA_000404065.3 Pinus taeda | reverse complement strand
AATCTCTTGCTCTATGCATGTCATTTTTTATTTTTAAGTTGGGCTAATAATTCTCTTTCTGATCTTCCAAGTCACACTGGGTGCAAGAAGAGAGCATACTTAAGAAATTATTGAACCAATAACTCTCCCTTCTGATCCTCCAGATCACACTAAGTGCAAGAGGAGAGCATACTTCAAGAAGTTATCAATTTTTCCCTTCTTTTTAATGTTTTTTTTTTTAGGAAATTGGCTACCTAGTTACACTTCCCCGACAATGATGCCAAAATGTTTGGTCAATTTAGAGTGTCCTAAATTGCTGTATTAACTGTCAATCCGTGAGTCATAAACTGTTGAAGTGCGGTGCACTATATGTGCAAGATAACATATTTCTTATTTTTTTTGTCGTTTTTGAGTTTTTGTTTTGTTTTGGGCTTATTTTTGTTAATTCCCAACTGTGAGATGGAAATTCTAAAAGATATAAATGTTCAAGGCAATGATGTATTTTAAAATGATTTTCAAAACTTCAAACTTTTTAAAAAAAGGTTTTAAAACATGCAATGATGAAACTAATTCCTGAAAGAGAGTGAAAATGTGCCACTATTCTAATTAAACAACAGTGAGCTAGTGACCATGAAACCCATTATCCTTGCTGCCATGAAAATATAAGAAAAACTGAACTCAAATAAATCCAAGAATTGCAAGCAAAGTAAACTAAAATCACATTACATCAACTCATATTCTGACCCTTCACCATTTGACTCTCTCTGGCTTTAGGAGGTAATCATAAACAACTTGAGCAATCTGATATCTAATTTGCAGAAAATAAAACTAATATCAAACTACACACTCATACTTCAATCCTTCACCATTCGAATCGCTCTGGCTTTAGGAGGTAACTGAGAATGACATGAGAAATTCAATAACTAACTTGCAGAAAAATAAACTAATATCAAACTACGCATTCATACTTCAATCCCTCACCATTCGACTTGCTCTGGCTTTAGGAGGTAACTGAGAATGACATGAACAATTCAATAACTAACTTTTAGAAAAATAAACTAATATCAAACTATGAATTCATACTTCAATCCCTCACCATTTGACTCACTATAGCTTTAGGAGGTAACTGAAAATGACATGAGTAATTTAATATCTATCTTACAGAAGAGTAAATGAGAAAAACTGAAATAAATAACACAGTGCTAGAACTAAAATCTAAAGGAAATGAAAATCAGCAGAAGGAAAAGAATAATTCCATGTCATTAGTCATTAGAAAACTATGTGCAAATGCCTGGCCTGCCTATTGTAATCTAAAACAAAAGCAATGATCAGTTAACAACATATAAAATGTGAAAAGCTATGGACAACTATCAAACGTTAATACCATAAGAAATGTGATATATATACAAGTGAATGATTATGGCATAAGGAAGATAAAGAAATAAAGCATGAAATTCTACATTAATAAACAAGACCTCGGCCTGTGCAGGGGCCCTTTGCACAATCCTCAGACAATCAACGATCAACCACGAATTGAGTTCAAAAACAGAGTCTTCTCATGTATTAAAATGCAGTCATAACACAAAGATAAAGTTACGGCACAGTGGGTTCGTTTATAGTCAGAATTACATTACCAAAAAGCTAACTAATATGCATATGAGAACGTTTTATTTATAACAGAGGATGACATAACTATTTCCCTTCATTCTGCGCTTATAAAAGACAAATAAGCAACCACGTCCCAAGATTTAGCACTATGGCTGTTGTGAGGATTCAATATTTGGAGGATGGCTGTTGGATCCGGTTCATGGAGTAGTCCATAGGTATTAAATTGTCCCTTGAGATCTACGAACAACCACGCAAAGCTTCACATGGTGAAAAACTAAGTTTTATCACCGTAGGACTCTTAAGTTGACCACCGCTTTGCCCACCATTGACTATGGCCTCTTATGATGAATTTGACTGAGCCAATAGGACTCGGTCCATGCCCACGTCGTTTGCAACTTGCCCATGTGGCTCGATTCACCTGAAGACACCTGCAATATAGACTTTGACAAAACAGCTACGGAAAGTTGGGCTGGCTACGGAAAATGACAAGATTCCGCAGCTTATAAACAAAAATCTAGTTTAAATAGCAACGCAAACAGATAGTTAAGAAACCACTTTAAATGCCCTTTTTTAACTAATATGCAATGATATTGATGACTTAGGAGGTTCACATGAATGGGAAGAAGCTAGAAAAAGGTGTAGGAAAGATGCAGTTTTGGGACTCAAAAATCATCTCCTAGCAGCAAATATGTTTCTAAGATATCTCAAGCCACAATGGGTTATAGGCTTTGTTATCTCGGAGGTAAATATTTTTCTATGACTATTTTTACTTATGTTGATTGGGAAGATGATTTAAATGATTGAAAGAGAATTAGTGGTGATTATTTATTTCTTGGTGCATGTCTTGTTTCATGATCTGAATCACACTCGTGAGTGACCTCAGTTAATTAATTAATGGATGAAGATATTACAGACTCATGTGCTGGTGTGTGTCTATGTTATCTTAGACAACGGATCGATAAGATTGAAAAATACACAGACACTAGAAAACAGTAAGAGAAACATAGTAAACAAATACAGAACACAAGAAATTAATAAGGAGTTCACCCAATCCTCCTAGGCTACATCTCCGGTCCAACTTTTAGTGGTGGCCTTCTTTTATTGTGTCTTTAAGAAAAGTTTTTGCAATGAGGATCTCAATTTGAGTCTCCTGAAATAGACAATGCTTAGTAGGGTGGTTCTTGGATTCCCCCAGCCACTAGAGTGCACAATCTCTCCCCTACCAAGTCTAGACCTCTCTGGTCTTTAATGGGATGAGTCCAATTTGGTACTCAGTTCCTAACAGATATCCTCTCAGGGATTTCTTAAACCTCTCAAGCCTTTTGTCTGCTCAATGTTGCCTTAGCTCCACAGGTCAGCTCGGCTCTCTATACTCTACCTCTTCTGTCTCACTATCTCCTTTTTCCTTTCTCACTGTCATCTTTCTTCTCTTCTGTCTCGCTTGTTTTTGTTCTCTGTTTGTTCATGGCTTAAAGCCAATTTGTCTCATGACTGATCGCTTCCTTTTCCACCTCTTTAGATTGACTGTTGTTGTTCACTTGGAATTCCATACCTCTACATCATTGCCATTATGTAACATCTCACAGGGAAGTGGCCACTTGTCCTCTCACAAACTGTGCCAGCTTTTACTCAAACAGTTCGGTATTTCAGTTACTCTGTGTAATGATTCATCTGCCAGCTCAGCGGTCAAATTGGACTTCAGGATTTTATATTCCGTAGCTTAATTCTCCCTCCAGATCTGGTCATTCATCAGGTGCAATCTCCGTCATTAGAGCTAGAGCCCCAGATCCTGCAGTGTTCACTCTTATCGCGCGGTTGACTTGCTCAACGTTAGCTCGCAATGAGAGGTGATTTTATCTCTCATTCGCCGAACATGCGTTGTTCACTGTATGACATTGCTAGGTCTCCTGAAAATTCCGCTTACTACCTAAAATGTCTCCGTTATTCCACCGTTTTGGAGCGTGGGACCCGCCTTTCACTTTAGTGCTTTTTCAACGGTTTTCGGCTTCCCTTGTGACCGAGCACTCATGGCTATTCCATTTCGAGGGGGTTTTCCCAGCTAAGCGTTGTGCATTAGAAACAACCTCTATTCTCTGATCCGGACTTCCTAACTGCTAGCTTGCACCACTACATGGCCTCCACGGGCCTCGGTCAACACGATTTGACTGAGGTCCTCATCGTTCCTTGCTGGCTACAAACTGCCACTGTCCAAAGGTCTTCCTGATAGCTCATTGTCCACAAGTTTTTGAAGTCTGTCATGATTTGATGCAGTCATAGAACTTTAATAATTTTTCATAGATCCAATTTGGATCATGGCTTTCCCACTGCAAAAGCTTTTGGAACACCAAAAGTTGGTTTTCAAGCATCAACTAAGTTAGGATATAATTGTCTCACTTGTCCACTCTCTATCCACTTTGCACTGCTCAGTTTTGAACCCTTGAGCCCAATTCTGAGGTACTCAACATCTCCCCTGTGCATCGTCCTCACCTTCCTATCCAGAACTATGTCTTCCTGTAATTCATTAAGATATTCAGGTAATAGGTCATCAATAGAAGGCAATTGACTCTGCCCTTTAGGATCCTCAATTAGTGAAGGATCAAATAATCTTAAGCAGTCTGCATTCACGACTGAGTAGATGTGCATGTAAGCTGGTAGATTAAGGTGAAAAGCGTTCTCACCAATTTTCTCAAGTATCTTGAAGCATCCATACCTGATAGGCTTTAGCTTTTTACCTTCACCTTGGATCCTGTCCTTGCTGATATATAGCCAGACTTGGTCACCAACTTGGAAACTATGCTCCATCCAATGCTTGTCATGCCTTGCCTTTTATTTGGCTTGGCTCTTTTCCAGTTGTTCCTATACTTCCTGGTGGATCTCTTGGATTTGTTCAATGAACCTAGTTGCCTTGTCCACATCACTGTGTCCCTCAACTGTGGTGTCTTTACCAAAGAAAAAATCCAAAGGAGACCTTGGTGTGAAACCAAAACAGGTCTCAAAAGTAGATCTCTGTGTAGAAGAATGTTTTGCTCTGTTGTAAGCATGTCGCACATAACACAAATGTTCATCCCAAAGCTTAGGATGTTTTTTGCAATATCCTTTGAGCAACTAGATCACTGTCCTATTGACTACTTCAGTCTAGCCATCAGTTTGTGGATGAAAAGCTGTGCTTTTATTTAGTTTGGTGTCCATCAGTTCCCACAGACTTGACCAAAACGTTCCTACAAATCGGGTGTCTCGATTAGATACAATGGAAGTGGGTAATCCAAAATGAACCCATACATGTTGAAAGAACATTTTTGTAGTTTGTTCAACGGTAATCTATTTATTACAAGGTCCCAAATACACATTTTTCTGAACCTATCCACAACAACATACAGATAATCATGACCTTTCCTAGATTTAGGTGGTCCTCCAACAAAATCCATGGAAACACTTTCCCAAGGGTGAGAAGGAACTAGTAATGGAGTGTAAAAGCCTAGTTTTCTATTGTTGGGCTTGCTTTTAGCACACATAGTACACCCTCTTACATATCTAGAAATTGTCTCATTCATTTTTGGCCAATAATTGAAGCTATGAAACTGTTTTACTTACCCCAAAGTGACCTGATATTAGAGAAGAGTTTGCTTCTTGAATTAACTTTACTCTTTCATTTTGTGGAATACATAGCTTCCCACAATGATATAGGAGTCTGCCCTTTACATGATAATCCAATTCTTCTATTCATTTGCCTTGACTTAAAGTTGCACATACATCTTTGAAATCTATATCTTGAGCATATTGTTCAATGTAGCTCTCATGTAACATAGAATTATGCTTAAGTATAGTAGATGCATTTATAATGGGTCTAGATAACATATCTGCAACTTTATTGTGTATGCCCTTTTTATATCTGATGACTAAATGAAATTGTTGCAGAAAACCCATCCACCTATAGTGTCTTGATTGCTGCAACTTAGTTTGGGAGTGTAGATATTGAAGTGGTTGATGATCAGTATGTATTACTATCTCTTTGCCCATTAAGTAATGTTTCCACTTTTTCACACTCTGTACTAACGCATACAATTCTTTGTCATATGTAGGATAGTTAACTACTGCAGAATTAAATGTCTCAGAATGATAACATATGGGTTTACCGTGTTGTGTCAACACTGCTCCCATGGCATAGTCAATAGCATCCGTTTGGATCTCAAATGGTCTTTGAAGATCAGGCAGTGCTAGTAGAGGTGATGTACTAATCTTTTCTTTCAAGGTGTCGAAGGCTTTCTGTTGTTTGCCTCCCCATTGAAACACCTTATTCAATCCTGTTAAAGCATGTAAGGGAGCTGCAATTAAGGAAAAGTTAGAAATTAACTTTCTCCAATATTGTGCTACTCCTAAGAAGCTCCTAACTTCTGTAGCAGATTTGGGTTTATGCCAGTTCACAATGACTGCCACCTTGGAGGGATCTATCTTCAATTCACCACCCCCTACTATATGTCCCAAATAATTTAGAGATGCTTTGCCAAATTCACATTTTGAGAGTTTAACATAAAGTTTTTCTCTTTTCAAAACATCTAGTGTATGCTTAACATGCTTTAAATGTTCTTCTCATGTTTTGATAAAGATCATAATGTCATCGAGATATACAATAAAAAAATCATCAAGAAAAGGTCTTAGTACATCATTCATTAATCTCATGAAAGTAGCAGGAGCATTATTCAAGCCAAAAGGAATAACCAGCCACTCATACAATCCCTGCTTTGTTTTGAAAGCAGTCTTCCATGCATCTTGTTCTGCAACTCTAACCTGATGATATCCACTATGCAAGTCTAACTTGGAGAAATAAACAGCTTCTTTTAATTGATCTGACAAATCATCTATGCGAGGAAGGGGATAACGATTTTTTATTGTTATCTTATTATATGCTTGGTAATTAATGCACATTCTCCACGAGCCATCTTTCTTTCTCAACAAAACGATTGGTGACCCACATGGTGATGTGCTAGGTCTAATGAACCCCTTCTCGAGCAACTCCTACACTTTCTTCTTGATTTTTGCATTCTCTAAATCGGACAACTTGTACATTCCAATATTAGGCAATGGAGCATCTTGCTTCATGCACTATTTCCTTTTTGGGTGGCAGAACTTTAGGTTCTTGAAACAAGATATCATACTCTAAAACAACTTTTTCTAAATCAGCTTGTTGTTTAGCATCACAACCCTCAAATACATTGGTTTTTTCAGGTTTCTTTTCCTTTACAACCATCAGTAAAAATTGTTTGCATGAATTTACAATTCATTTCATCTACCCTGAGTTTATGAGAGTATAATTATTCTTGAGCTTATGAGCTCTTCTAAAGTATTTGATTCCCTCTTTAACAAGTAGATACTTGTTCTCAACTCTATAGAAAATAGTTGTTATGTCATACAAGTAAGGACTTCCTAAAACAATTCCACATATATCCAAAGGAATTATATCTAACTCAACCTCATCTACAAATGCTGACCCAAAAGAAAACTTAAGTTTGCAGTGTCTAGTCACTTGTAGTTGTGCTTTATCACTTAACCAACCTAATGGGTATGGTTTCTTGTGAGGTGTAGTCAGTAATCCCAACTTCCTTACAATTGCTTCAGAAATTAAATTTACTTGTGAGCCACTATCAAACAAAGTATCAATCTTTTGATGTTTGGAAATAACTCGAATATGGAAAAGCTCATGTCTTTTTCTCTCATTTTATTCATCAATAGTAGATTATGCAGAATTAATAGTAGATGCTTCAGAATTCTTACCTTTTATACCTATGGCTACAATGGTTGTTTCATCTCCTAAGTCTGACACAAAATCTTTCTGAATAGTTGTAGCAGTCTTCTTCTTATTGCCCTCGAACTTCTTAGGTCTCAGCTCCGGATGTAGAATCCAATAATGCTCATCATCATGCCCATCCTTCTTACAGTGAGTGCATGAAGATTTGCTTTTCTGTGCAGTGTTGGCCTTCCTTTCTTTCCATTTCTATTTTATTTTCTCCTTATTCTTGCTTGCAGTGGGTTGGGATGACCCCCCAACTTTTGGACTTCCATTCTTTCCTCTAGCTTCTAGATGAGTAGCTTGTACAGATACCTCATCTATACTAGTGGGATTAAACATGAGGATAGTGTGACTCATGTAGCTGTGTAGACCACCAATGTACTTCAACAGAGTCTCAGGTGAGTCTGATGAGATTCCTAGAATCAATGTTGTCTTCCTAAATTCTTGGGTGTAACCTTGTACACTTTGCCCTTTCAGCTGTCGAAGAGTTTGCTAGCTCATCATGGCTTGCTGCATATAGGCCAGTGGATAGAACTACTTTTTGATTGAAGAAACAAATTCACTCTAGACAGAAATAGTCTTACCATGTCTCTTCATGTCAGCTTGGGTCCTGCCTTCCCACCAAACCAAGGCAGTGCCTCCAAGGCATAGGCTTGCCAGCTAAATCTTGCTCTTGTCTAAATCAATACTCTGCACTCTGTAATAAACATCAATTTGTCTAATCCAATTGTCTAGCTTTTCTGCATTCAACTCTCCATCATATATAGGTAAATCAAATTTAACATCTAATGTAATCAAAGATGCCTTCTTTTTATGTTCAGGGCTATTAGGAGGTGTGAGAAAGCTTTCTTCTTTCACCTTGTCTTTTGAGTGGTCATGGAGGAGAGACTCATATTCTCCTTTGTCTTGTTTGGAGCCTGATGAGTCTTCATCCTTATGTTTTCTAAAGTCCTTATACATTTCCTCTACCATGGACCTTATGGCTAGGAAACTATCTATGAATTGAGGGTCTAGCCCCATAGAACCTTCCTCTGACATTGTCTTCTGAGGATAGACTCTCCCAATTTCAAGATTAGCTTCGACCAACTCTCCTTCTCCTAATTTGGGCTTTGATCTAGTTAGCATTCAACAACTAAATCTAGAACAAGCTTGTCTAACCTTAACAGCCTAGAGCTCTAATACCACTTGATCTGAAAATCACTTGTGAGTGATCTCAGTTAATTAATTAATGGAGGTATTACAGACTCATGTGTTGGTGTGTGTCTATGTTATCTTAGGCAACGGATCAATAAGATTGAAAAATACACAAACACTGGAAAATAGTAAGAGAAACACAGTAACCAAATACAAAAACACAACAAATTAATAAGGAGTTCACCCAATCCTCCTGGGCTATGTCTCCGGTCCAGCTTTTAGTGTTAACCTTTTCTTATTGTGTCTTTAAACAGATTTTTTACAATGAGGAGCTCAATTTGAGTCTCCTAAAACAGATGATGCTTAGTAGGGTGGTTCTTGGATTCCCCAAGCCACTAGAGTGCACAGACTCCCCCTTACTAAGTCTCGACCTTAATTGGTCTTAAAGGGATGAGTCCAACTTGGTACTCAGTTCCCGACAGATATCCTCATCGGGATTGCTTGAACCTCTCAAGCCTGGTTTTGTCTGCTCGATGCTGCCTTAACTCTGCAGGTCAGCTTGGCTCTCTATTCTCTGCTTCTTGCTTCACTATCTCCTTCTTCCTTTCTCATTGTCCTCTGTCTCTGTTCTCTCTTCGTGGCTTAACGCCAATTTGTCTCATGATCGTTCGCTTCCTCTTTCGTCTCTTCAGATCGCCTACTATTGTCCGCTTGGAATTCCCTGCCTCTGGGTCATCGCCACTGTGTAACGTCTCACAGGGAAGTGGCCACTTGTCCTCTCACGAACTGCACCAGCTCTTCCTCGAATGGTTCGGTATTTCGGTTACTCTGTGTAATGATTCATTTGCTGTTAGATCTGGGGCCTCCAGATCCTACGGTTATCACTATTATTGTGTGGTTGACTTGCTCGGACGTTAGCCTGTGATGAGAGCAATTTTTCTCTCTCATCCGCCAGACACACGTCAATCAATGTATGGAATCGCTTGTCCCCCTGCCAAATCTGCTTACCGCCTGAAACGCCTTCGATATTCCACCAGTTTTGGAGCGCGAGACCTGCCTTTCGTTTCAGCATTTTTCCCACGATTTTCGGGTTTTCCTTGTGACTGTGCGCTCGGGGCTATTCCATTTCGAGGGGTTTTGCCCAGCAAAAGCATGAATCACCCGTCAGAAACGGCCTTTGTTTTCTGATCCGGACTTCCCAATTGCTAGTTTGTGTCATGCGCAGTCTCCATGTGCCTCGGTCAGCATGCTTTGACCAAGGTCCTCATCGTTCCTACTGGCTACAAACTACCACTGTTCAGAGGTCCTTCCTGATAGCTCATTGTTTTACAAAATTTTGAAGTCTGTCATAGTTTGAAATAGTCATAGAACTCTGATAGTTGTCAAGGATCTAATTCAGATCAACTGCAAAACCCCCGGGATCCATCCAAACCTTCCAGGTGACTAGCCCTTGAGACAAACTAACTTTTCACTTCATTAATCCCCCAGTCGCTCCTATGATATGGGCATGAGTGTGACTGGGAACCTCTAGTCACTCCCACAGCATGGGTATTCTTGTGACTAGGGACTTTCCCAAGCAATTATGTGCCTGAGACTCTGAATTTTGTGCCTCTTTTTCAGGCCCAAGGCTTAGGTCTCTGCCCAAAACTCCATGACACTTCAATAAATGAAAGATAACAGTGAAATAATGATACACATGTAATTACTAAATAAGGACTTGACTGGACCCCTACTATCCATGACATGCATTTTGTCAAACATGTCACAAATATGAATTTTATAATTTTAAACAACAGATCTGAGCATAGGGGTCTCATACTTATATGAGAATCGCTAAAAAGCATTGGTGCCTCATCACAATAACTGAATTACCATCTATTAAGCCATATATTCATTGTAAATTAAGTGATGAACCAAAACATGATGAGCCATACATTTTAACTATCACAAAACTCATTCATAACCAACATATAACCAACAGAAATATCGAGGATATAACAACCATATAAGCCACATATAAACAAGTATGTTTACCCATAAAATACCAATAAGAAAGAAAGCTCTTTTTGATGATTGTATGAGTCGACCAAGTATGGGACTTCCACGAACCACCCGACCATAGACTAGGCTGAACTAAATCTTTCTTTCAGTCAGCCACCCCCGTGCCATATTCCAAGCATGAATGTAGGATCTCATAAAACGAATTAATCAAAAATATACAGGGCTTCTAGAAGCCAAACCACCTCAACCCTCAACCAATTATTCCACCTCACAATCGGATATCACTAACCATCACCATATTGGCTTCTACCCAAGCTGTCTAGGGCTCTAGAGTGTTTGTTCCAACCAAGGCTCCAAGACTAGTAACTCATCCCACAAATGTTGCCAAGCTCCAGAGCGTTTTCCAGCCAAGGCTCTGGGACTAGTAACTCAACCCAAGTTGTTACCGGCTCCAGAGCATTTGTCGAACCAAGGCTCCAGGAACTAGTAACTCGACCCACAACTAAAGGAACATGAGAACCAACCAAAAAACAAAAGGAAATTAACCACAACACCATGGATATATAGGAAATGGAAAGGCTAGGTAAATCCACTATCAATCCAAGAAATCTTGTTGGAAAATGTAACTAGGTTTAGTCTTAATTTAATGTATTTGAGTCAACTTGTAATGTACTTGTCAAAAGAATAAAAAAAATAAATTATTATTATTATTGTGACTTATTAAAGCATGGGTTTCATGCTTGGGTCACCATATTTTAGGTCAAGGTCCCCATTGAGGACTTCCAGGATTTATTATGAGTCAATAAAGACATTGTACTTTTAAAGAGACACTTCTTGGGCTTTCGAATCATGTAAAAAGGTTAAGAATTGAGTCAAATATAATTTATGTATCCTCCACACCAAGATGGCCTAGAAGAAACCATGTCAGCCTAAGGACACTAATTCGACTTCACATGGAGCTTATAAATATAAGTAAATCGAATTCATTTGGAACACACTCTCTCACAAGAAGTTCGATATCTCTTGTAGCTGGGAAAAGTACGAAGTCTGAAGTTAGGAAGCTAAAAGAAGTGCGATTTGGGTGGAGTCTAAGTAGAAGAAGAAAATCGAAATTTTGGTGTCTCTCTCTCTCTGTTTCGTGCCCTAGATTAGGAGATTGAAGTCTTCCAAGTTTCACTGTTGCCGGAAGTTGCCTAATTCCAGAAGTTGTTGGAAAGGGGTTGAATATCTGGGACGCTGACTTGGTGTGGAGGGGAGGTGCCGGAAGCTACCTAATGCCAGAAGTTGTTGGAAAGGGGTCGAAGATCTGGGACGCTGACTTGGTGTGGAGGGGAGGTATGATATTTGTCTAGGGTGAAGAGTCTCAAAGAATATTATTGAAAGGAAGAATTTCTTCACTGGGTTTTCCCCTCGAGGGGGGATTTTCCCTGGCATAGTGCCTACATCTGGTGTTTATTGCTTTATGTGCTACTACTTTGGTAATTGCTTGATGAACTAAAATAAATAAGATATAAAGAATCATAATAAAAAGAAACATCATAAGTAATTATCCTAAATAAGAAAAAAAAATTGCCTTTCTGATTTTCTAACATGGTATCAAAGCTTTGGTGAAGAAAGAAGAAAAAGGCAGTCTTAAGCACTTGATCAAGGAACCATTCAAAATGATTATCTCAAAGAAGGAATCTACTATACTCAAGGAAGATGTCTAACACAATAAAGGGAGAGAAAAAACTTGAAGGGGCCTCAAACTATAGGTCCTAGAAGAAGAATATTGACCTCATCCTTGAAGATGACAACGTACTAGACTTGGTCAAAGGAAAAGTAAAGAAGCCTATAGAGGATTCCAGTGATGCTGACAAAGCCAAATTCAAAGAACTAGAATTTTTGGCCATGACTCTAATGGTAGAAGGAATAGAGGACAACCTTGTCCCATTCATAGTTAACATTGATCATACTTAGGAAATGTATAAGGCATTGTCAAATTTATTTACTATTAAGAAAATTGGTCAAGTAACAAGTTTGAAGAATGAGCTAAAAACCACAAAGATGACTAAAGAAGACACAACAACATCCTTATTTGTGAAGATAACAAGAATAAAGGATTGTTACACAAAAATATCGTCACCATGACTATTTATAGTCAGTATGAGTCTATCATCACTTATATTGTCCTCCTAAGCAAGTCTCAGACCTCAGCTCTTCATGTCAAGCTTTGCAAATGAGAGAAAGACATTAAAAATCAATAAAGCTTTGGTTCCGCACTTTCTCTCACTGTTACTTGCGGTCCTGCACTCTTTGTTCATGTTACCTGCGGATCTGCCCGCTCTGTCTGTAAAAGGGGTGGGTGCGGACCCCTGTGAAAGTAAAAAAGGTGCAAGTTTATTCTAAAAAACTCACTTTGGGTTACTTCTAGATGATTCTAGAAGGAATTTTGACGTGGATTGTTCGCTCTAAGGTGGTTCATGCATCCCAAAATAGAAGGAGCTAATCCCTTGATAAGAGGAGCTATCCCTTTGAAGGAGGGCTTTATCCCTTTGAAGGAGGACCTAGTAACTTCCCTCCATTGCACTATAAATTAAGGCATTGGGTTAGTTGCTAGGGAGGTTAGAAGCTGAACATTTTGAGGGTAAATGCTGATGGAATTGGGACTTCCTAGTTA
>APFE031707502.1:0-110591 GCA_000404065.3 Pinus taeda | reverse complement strand
TCTTGGGCTACGTCTCCTTGAGCTCTAGTAAACTTGACTAGGCTCTCTGGGATTATGGCATCAGTTCTTTTACAAGCTCCACACTCAACTTCTAGTCAACTTGACTAGGCTCTCTGGGATTATGGCATCAGTTCTTTTACAAGCTCCACACTCAACTCCACTGTCTTACACGGAAACAATGGGCTTAGAACACCATCTCATCCATGGCTTTGAAGCTCTTGGCTTTCTGGCTCTGCGCTCTCGCTCTGGCTCTCGGCTCTGGCTCTGGCTCTCGACTCTGGCTCTTGGCTCTCGCTCTCGCTCTGGCTCTTGGCTCTAGCTTCTCTGAGCTCTCCCTCTCGGCCTCTGCATGCATCAATGGTTCGCTAGACCTCCCAACAACCTTTAGCAACCTTCCAGCGACCTTTTGCAGCTTTGCTGCCTATCAATCGTGCTCTCTGGCTTTTCACTCTTTCAGCTAACAGCTCTCCTTCAACCACCTACCTTGTCAATTGGGCCTTCTGGCTCCTTTGAGGCATTTTTCCCTGCTCTCCGGCTTCCCCAACTGTTTCTCAAAGTGTACTCATCCCTCTGCGGCTCTCTGCTCCTTGTCTGTTCAAATCCCCTCTGAGCGTTAAACAATCATTGTCAAACGCCTTCAGGCATGGTGGCCACCTGTTTTTTAAACGGAAAGGACCACTGGCGCGGTTAAAATCCCCGGGAACATGTTTCCCTGTTTACACAGAGAAATACACTAAAAACACGCAAAAACTCTTTCTATTGGACTTCAAAAATCATCGAATATGACCTATAATCCTTTCGGATCTGCCTTTGGTCTCTATCGCAAGCCCACCGTTGATCTGGGTGATCTCTGATCCAACGGTTGATATTCATTTCGGGCGGCTTATGCGCACAGAGATTACCCACCCGAAAAGGCGGTTTTTTCTCTCTGGCGCCTAGCCACGTGTCAACCAGTGTATGGGATCGGGCGGAGCCCGTCCAATACCATTTACCACCTGAGCCCTGCCCGAAATCCCGCTCATTATGAAACTCAAATAATATAAGGTTGCGTTTATAAATCTTTCGGGTCCATTTTATTGCTCCGTACGTATTTCCTTTGTATTTCATTTATTTAACGAAAATGTGAAAATACATAGAAAAACCCTTTTTACCGGAACTCAAAATATATATATTCGCATCCATATACCCTTTTGGGTCCGGCTTAAGCCGCATATCGCATCGCATAGCGTAATGGCCAAAACCCCAAATACAAAGGAATATATAGAAAATCCGAAAATACAGATCTCAAAATTTATGCAACCGGGTCCACAATCCCTATCGGGTCCGAGTTCTGATTGCTAATCGCAATCACAACGACCCGGGTGTCTGCCCTTTAGGTATGCCGATCCGCCGACGCCAATATCGGCGATCGCATGTCGCATTGGCTCGGGGGTCCTTCCCTTTTGGGTGTGTCGATCGTCGATCCCCCAATCCGCCGATCGCAATCGCTCCATCGCATAGCCCAGGGTCCCGATATCGCATGCATGCCTATCTCCGATGCAATAAGTCGGAGGTCGCAGTCAGGGATTCCTTCCGCCTCCGCTTTAAGTCCTTCCCTTTGGCTATTTACGATGTGATTTCCTTTATAAGGCCTTTTATGCCATTTTTAGGGGAAATGCCTCCTTTTTCAAAGGACAAAGACAATCTTCTTTCTGCAATAACTTCTGCATCCGAAGTCCATTTTAGCCCATTCAAATTGCAATAGATTCAAGATGAAAAGATCTACGCAATGGGACTATTTCCAATAGCATATTTGGACTTTCATTTTCCTTTGTGAGGAACACTTTAGACTTAGAAGTCTATCCAAAATCCATTTTGGATCACGCCTTCCCACTAAAGAACTTTTGGTCTCCAAAAGACTGATATACTGATTTGAGTAGTAAATGTGAGTAACAGCACCCTCATCTTTCAAACTCCATACACTTGCCTTGCATAGTGCCTCTGAACCAAAGCCTTTGACCACTCTCCTTCCTGGATGTGCTGGTCCTCTTGGGAAGAACTATTTTCCTCCTTGACTTCATGCAAAACTCCTGCTGAGATGGTCACAGAAGGTAGTTTGAACTTCTCTGCCTTGATCATTGATCCAAGGTGGCTCAAACAAATGTAAAGTTACATCTGCTTCACAAAATTTTCATTTGTACTCGTTTGACAAGCTGTCAACAACAACTGTTAACAACAACAAAAATACAGACAACAACTGGATGGCCTAAACTCATGCTTCAACAAAAGAAACAGCTTTTCACATCTTGTGAACACCTCCATGTCTTACATTTGCATACAAATGATGGACTAGATAACAAGCCCGCAAAACATGCCTTTAAAACAAATGACCCTTCATGTCAAGCACATAGAAAAAGACCTCTAGGACTCTTTTTCAAAGATGAAACACTTCATCATTATCTCCATCTTGGAGACCAAGTTAACTTCTCCCAAGTCAACATTACATGCATGTTTACAACAAAGCAATCAACCCTTCAAGTTAATTACACATACATGTTCAAATACAAGGAAATCATGTCGCCAGGCAAGTGCATGTCGCGTTGGCCCGGGGGTCCTTCCCTTTTGGGTGTGTCGATCGTCGATCCGTCAATCGCCGATCCGTCGATCGCAATCACTCCATCGCATAGCTCGGGGTCCCGATATCACATGCGGGCCTATCTCTAATGCCATAAGTCAGAGGTCGCAGTCGGGATCCCTTCCGCCTTTGCTTTAAGTCCTTCCCTTTGGTTATTTGTGATGTGATTTCCTTTATAAGGCCTTTTATGCCATTTTTATGGGAAATGCCTCCTTTTTCAAAGAACAAAGGCAATCTTCTTTTTGCGATAACTTCTACATCCGAAGTCCATTTTAGCCCATTCAAATTGCAGTAGATTCAGGATGAAAAGATCTACGCAATAGAACTATTTCCAGGAGCATCTTTGGACTTTCATTTTCCTCTGTGATGAACACTTCAGACTTAGAAGTCTATCCAAAATCCATTTTGGATCAGAAACCCACATGGATCGACTTAGAGATGATCTCAGTCTTTGATAGGGATTTAATCATGGTCGTTGGTGAGCCAATGAGAGATTATAAGAGGAGGTCGATGGGGTTGGAGATAGACACACGAGTGATCAAGGCAGATCGATTTTCTCATAAAGCAGAGTTCAGTTAGAGAAGAATTTGAGTCAGTGATTGAGTGGCAGTGACTAAGGGAGCAGCAGTAGTTGGGAGGCCAAAATATTTATGCAGTAAGGTCGAGAAGCTAGTAACCCCCATTTGAAGTGCCAGAAAGAGATTGTTTCAGTTGCAACAAGTCGGGAGATCACCCGAAAGGCAAAGCGAGTCACTACCAGGGCTGAAGGGAGGTAGGACATCTCATCCAAAGCCAACTATCGCGCAATGCAAATTATCTGGCCCAAGCAATACGGATTTCTAGCCAATGCAAGTTGCCGAGAGGAAGTGCGAGCAAGACCAGTGGGGCCAAGTTTGGTTGCAAAAGGGAGGAATTTCCTCAAAATAATTTTGCCAATATATTTTGTTGGAGAATAGCCGGATTGGCATCCAGATTTGTACTCATAATTGTTGTTGCTACATAATAATAATAATAAAACCCTCATTTGCTACACCTGTTTTTCCATATTGGGTTTTCTCGAGGATATTTGTCCAAAAATAACTGTCAAATTGATTGTGTCTGCGCTCTATATTTCTCAGTTCCAACATTTTATTTTCCGTAGCATTTTTATATGTAAAGAATTGCATTGTGATTTATTCATTCTTTTTCGTAACAAATAAACTGCATAATTGATCAGTTAGAAGAATAAATTTCCAATTACTGCAATTTAAGGAAATTTCACATCCCCCCCCCATCTACTACATGTCAATGTACACATCCACAACCAAATATGACACTCTCTAAGGCCTTAAAGGAGGCAGCCCTTGATTGGTATCCCCACTTTACTTGAAATCACACCCATTATATACCTACCCCTAGCATCTACCCCATGAAGCATTGTACGAAGAGCATTGAAAACTCTTTGCAAGCATCTTCGGTTCACCTTTACACATGACCCATCATCATTCCCTCTCCTTCAAAAAACATATCATTGTCTCCTCCAATATAAGAAGTGAGCATTCCTCTCCTTAAAGAGGCATGAACTTTGAATGACCCTCTGCCACTACTCAAAATCCTCTTAGAGTGCCCTTTTCTATAAATAACACACCATGCCCTTTACCAAGCCTAGATTCCCAATCCATGTTCTCACATACAACTTCCCTTTAAAACATTCACTAACAATACCCCACCTATAGTCCCCTCCACATACCACCTCTTCTTTAAAAGAGACGTCAAGAGAGCAACCAGTGTTATGAGTGCCAACAAAGTAACAGATGAGAAAGACGACAAAGAGATATGAACTTTGAACAACCCTCCACCACTCCCAAGATCCTTCTAGAGTACCCTTTTATGTAAAACAACACACCATCCCCTTTACCAAACCTGGATTCCCAATCCACATTCTCCCATATGACCTCCCTTTACAACATTCACGGACAACACCCCACCAATAGTTCCCCCCCCATATACCACCTCTTCTTTAAAAGAGACATCAAAAGCACAAACATGGTTATAAGCACCAACAAACAAGGAAGAACTACACGCCAAAATCCTCAAACATGGTAGTCGATCTCTGGACTGGCACTTGATTTATTTAACCATGTGGTATGTGCTTTGATTTTCCCCACTCGTAGACTAGACACGCCATTCACCCAATCCATAAATCAAGGAGTAGTTCTAATATGAACAACTAATTCAGATCAATATATTTATTGTTGTGTATCATGATTGCAATGATCAACATGCAAGATTCAATTGTCATGTGATGTTTTAATTTTGGTGGCATTCACGTGTTCGAGAAGCCAAAAAGCATGGCTCTCATAGTACGGTCTCCACCATCACCTTTCTCAATTCTTTCATTTGCCTAGCGTTTAGTCCAAACTCCAAACTCTCAAACTTTCTCCATAACTAAATCATAACAAAGCTTAACATTGAGTAGTAGATGCAATTCAATCTAGCATTACACTATTAAGTTAACAATCCCCCTCTTCTTTGTTAAGAGCCCCTTCACCAACGTTAAATTTAAACTCCAATGTGGGTTTGAGCAACTTCTAATAACATTTTATAATTTTTTGGTTTTCAGCTATTGAAAATTTCAATCTTTGGATGTTAGTCATTAAAATCTTGCATTATGGGTTATTAATCAATTTGCACATCAATCAAGGAAGATGGATTTATTCAAATATTTAAAACATGAATATATTCACATGATCAAAACATATACCCATTGTTCTTAAGATTGGGTCATGCTAGTTCATTCCTCATTCTTCTTTTAAACAAATGGGAAATTTGTATTTAAAGTTCATTGCATTGTAAGCTGAGAATTAAAAGTCCAAACAGTTAAGTTTACTAGATAATCACTGGTGCAGTGCAATTAATTAACAAAATTCATTGTTATCAATTAGTTAAATAGTAATGCCCACGGAGCTGAGAATTAAAAGTCCAAACGGTTAAGTTTACTAGATAATCACTGGTGCACTGCAATTAATTAACAAAATTCATTGTTATCAATTAGTTAAATAGTAATGCCCACGGGGCGTAGAATAGATGGTGATAGGGCGTTGACATTCCATGATGAAAAAGTCACTGGCTTGAAACTCCATGGGCAAAAATCTATTCATGCTAAGGGTTGGCATGGGCCAGGCCGGGTGTAATCCCCGGGTGATTTTGACAGCGTAGATGCCCCTGGGTCGCAGTTACTAAAGCCACAAGTTAGGCATGTCAATCATCTCAAGACTCAATTTGCCTAACAAACAAACAAAATATAGTAAATTGGGTGTAATCCCCGGGTGATTTTGACAGCGTAGATGCCCCTGGGTCGCAGTTACTAAAGCCACAAGTTAGGCATGTCAATCATCTCAAAACTCAATTTGCCTAACAAACAAACAAAATATAGTAAATTATTAATTTGCAGTCCTAGTTAAATGGCTAACACCAAATCTCATATTGACTCATTTTTAGTAGAATTTACTACATGAGAATGTACTGATTTGAGCTATGTCATGCTACGTTAGTACCCAGGGTTGGTAATTAACGGTAGTAATGGACTTCAGGTTTTTTTCCCTTAAGAAACCCAATGGACATCACTGAGGGAAACAAATAATATGATCCTCCCACCAGATTTCCACTTGTCCTGAGTCCTTGGGCTGCATCAAATCGGTGTATGTGATAAAACTGCATTCGTCTATTGATGCCTTTTTTACTGCTCATAATACAGCACTTGGATAGTAAACCTAGATATACATGGCTTCCATTGTTAAAGAGCAGTGGCAGTCCTGATTTCCTCTTTTATGCATAATTCTTTATCAGACCTTGTTATTGAAGCGTAAACTTTCTAACAAACGAAGGTACATTTTTAAACACGCCGTTAATGGGATATCCAAATCCAACACGTCAAAAGAAAAGTTTGACAAGGAGGGATGCTAGCAAATTCCGACGCTGATAGGGAGGACGCAGCACTTCAAGCACGGCAGTAGAAATGAGAACCGCGACCTTGGCCCTCACAAGCCCAGTTCTATTACCAACTCCTGTGCTAAACTGCCGACCGGAATGAACTGTGAGGTCAATAGCACCTCACATTGTTGGTGCTTCCTGTCTGCGTTAGTAAATGTTGCATCATCCTTTACGTACGTACGGACTGGCTGCTTTGAGGTAATGACTCTGGCGCAAGTGGGAAGTGGAACTCTGCTCCGAAGACCATGAAACCACCCACAAAAAAAGTGAAACTTTGAGGGCAGGCAGATATTCGCCCACCGTATTTCAAGAAACGCAGAGTTACTCAATGACCTACAGGAGATAAAGAGTATCTCAGAAAACTGAGGCTCGTCATGTATGTGACATCTATCAATAGTTGGATCATCGTTGTGATTAGCCTTATCAGTCAGCTTGACCAAATGCATTTGGGGAGCTCGTAAAAATCTTAAGAAAGTCCATGAGCTAGTGCCCTAAATCTTTACTGCCCGCTTTTCATCCCATTACGGTAATCAAAATTGTTAATATTTTGCAATTAAATTCGCAATGGAAACCTCAAGTTACAGAAAAATCAGGAGGATTTAAATTATGAAAACGAGATTCAAAGACGAGAACATAAACACAGGGGCACATTTGATGGCCTGAATAAATAGGTCAAATTCCATTCAACAAAAAGCTTCCGAGGCCTACATTGCAGCGATTGGCAATTTCTACGATATCCGATCATTAAAAAGATAAAAAAAAACTGGGAAGATATTCGTAAAATTTAACCTGTAAAGAAAAAGGGCGCTACCTTGCAGCAGTGAGTGCCCCGTTCGGTGATCCGGAGGGTGCGTAGGATCAGATCGGTGGATCGCTTGACACACGGACCTCCGAGGCTTCAGTTCCTGTTTTCTTCTTCCTTGTCTCTGTGGACAGGCGGAGGCGGGAAAATGCACAGAATTTCATTTGATCGACATGAAATGAAATTCACTTAAATTACTCTTCAAATGCAATATCTGAGTGTCCTCGAGAAATTGAGATTTAAATATAACGACGGGTATAGAACGTGCGCGGTTTTACAATGACGAGTTATCAAATTAAATTTATTGACTTCAATAATTTGGGGATGACGCATAGAAAGATATAGTGCGGGAGAAAGAATTTTAAACTTTTGAAAACCATTTCAAGAGTTTATTGCACAATTTATTTATTATATAGGAGTCATGTAGAAATAGTCCACGATTAAAAATAGATGGAAATTTATTAATTAACTTCATTCTTCAAAACTTACTCGATTTGAGATAATAATTTTAGTTTGCATATTACTTTTGAAGCGACATTATGTTGATATTGTCCAACTATTGTCAATGATTCGGAACTTATATGCGGGAATGAGTTTGTGTTTTTATATTCTATCCATAGTTACACTATTATATGGTAATAAGTTATATATGTACCATCGTTACCAATTGGTTTTAGGTGTATTTTGTTGAATTTATAGTGAGCATAGATATAGGGTAATACTCATTAAGAAGTTGTTGCTTTTTTGAAAGTATGAACAGCCTAGTCTAAATGGAAAATGAAGTTATTGTAAAGGAATTGGTTCAAAATCTAGATTTTGAATTAATAAAAAGCTTATTTGTTTATTTAAAAAAAATATATTATATATATATATATATATCTATATATATATATTATAATATATTATATATATATATTCTCGGATGCGGGTGCATAGGGGATATGGTAATGGCACGCGCCATCACGTGGGCAGGTGGCATGCCTACGGTGACCGATGGTACAACGCGCAGCAGGGTATTAACTCGCTTGAATGCAGACGGCCGACGACATTAATGCTTGTCTACTTGGCTCGAGGGAGAAAGATGGTTTTCGATGCAAAGAAAAGTTTAAAACAGAGCAAGCTGGATCGGCAGAAGGATATGTGCGCACATTGCAGTGAGACCCTGCTCCGCTCAGACGGAAATGGGAGTGAAAATCTGAGGGGTGTTCCGCCGGTTTATGAGCCTGGTAAGCATACCACCTGCAACGGTGTGGAGCTGAGGGCGCTGGTGCTGGTTCTTGCAGCTGTAGGAGCTCAGAGTGCTTGTGTTGGTTTCCAGAGAGGAATGAGTGTTGTAATGCCGAGGGAAAGGCCGCGAATGGGTAGCCGAAGAGGGGGAATTAGAGGCAGGGCCCTCCCGCAGCAGAACGATTATAATTCACCCTCTTCCTCCATTGAGGTAACGTCGTTGCCTCAGAGATTTCAGGGCAGCAATGAGGAGGAGGGAGGGCATAATGGCAGAAGCCCAAATTCTGAAGAAGGGCAGATGGAGCTCCCAATGCTCAGGTATCGGCTCCCCTGCCCTCAAGTTAATTCCACTTTGGTTGTTTCTATAATGATAGAGCCTGGCATCACTCAGAACATGGAGGCTGAGTCTCTGCTGGATGGGCAGCGCTCCAGCAGAGAAGAATCTTCAATTGCGTGCCTTCCGGTTGGAGCTGGAACGGGTTGGTTGGCACCTGGACGTGAACATGGGCCGGATCTTGAGCACCCAGCAACCAATTTTGATCCGGACGCTGGCCCTTCTTCGCATGTTGGTTATTCACTTGCTGGTCCGAGTAGGCCAGCCCAAGAGGGAAGCCCAGACGTGGTCATCCAGCTTTCTGACTCCGAGGACACGCTCCGTTTCGGGTGCCGAATTAAAGAGGCACCCCAGACTACTGAAGATGATTGAACTCGCCCTGGTAATCTCTGCTATTTTTGTTGGGATTTCGTGGTATAACTCGGCTAAGTGGCGGCATTATCTCTGTCCATGTGTCGGTGTTACTGTTCAGTGTGTCATTTGTTTGTTCAGGTGTCGATTGTTTTGTCCAGCTGTAAATGTTTGTCTTGTACGTGTCAGTCCCAAAGGCCCTGGTGTCCTGTTCAGTTTAATACGATGTATGTAATGTCGGCAATGGTCAATGCACATTCAATTTTGAACTTTCAATTTTGGAAATGATAGCAGGTGCCAGGGCAAGGGCTGACAGGCAAATTCTTAGCCTTGCCCAAGTTACCTATTTTGTATCTTTGTTTGTATGATAATAGAAATTAGTCATATTCAAAAATTATATTATAATATATATATATATAATATATATATTTATATATATAATTCGAATGTTAATTATTTTTATTTTTTTCTAAATAAAGATGGTTTAGGTTTCAGATTTTTTTAATTTTTATGGGGAGATTTTGAATTTGTGTATTCTTTCTCTATTTCCAAAATTTAATTACTTTCATCCCACTTTGTTTTAAATATTTTTTTCCACAAAATTTGATTTAGTGTCTTTTTAATTATGAGAGATAAGATAAGATAAGATAATTATATTTATGTCGAGTTATTAACCACAAAGTAAGTCAAAGGGACTATTGAGTGCAATGATGTTTATACAAAGCGGAAGAACCAAACGGTCTCCTATAAAAGATGCAATGCATGAAGTAAACTAACATTTGACCCTAACAGAGAAGATCCAAGAGCTAATAGGTCTAAGGACCAAACCCATCTTTCCTAACATCCAAAGCTGAATGAAAAACATTGAAGAAACTCAACAAAGTTTGTTGGCCTCATGAAGAGTCGGTGGAAAGTGCAGATTATCCACTAAATCGTTGCCTAGGTGAGTTTGCTCGTTGTTAAGGTCTTGAGGACCTAGTCCGTCTCTTGGGAGTGGATCTTAGACGTATCTGCTGCTGAGATCTTGTGTGGCGGGGTGAGGTCCCATAGATCCTCACTGATCTAGAGTTTGGATGTGTACTTGTATCCATTGGTCTCTTGGTGCCCCTGTTTGAAGGTATTACCCTGAAAAATGTCGTGATCCTCTATTACGGGTCTGGTCTGATGGGAGGCTGAAGAATATGCACTCAGAACATGAGAACCTCCTGCATATATAGGGCCAAACATCTTTGATCAAGATATCGGAAAAAGTCAGTGAGGGTCTGAGAATCTCTATACAAGCAATGGAACCTTCCTGTGATCTCGTAGTAGACATGGCATCCAAAAATGAATTACACCTTGGTCTCCCCTTCTTGTAAATGACATACCTGGCAAATTTTGTCTGGTCTATCAATATGGTGGCCTATCTCTACCCGAAGTTTATGAGAACCTACTATGAACTGGCTGTTATGAAACCAACTCAAGAAAAAAGATAGAAAAGATAGATCAACGCCTTAAAATTCAGCCTCTTTGAGGGGGCAACCTCCTTTACATTACATAAATGAACAATTCTTGGATGATACAAATGAAAAGACCTCCTTTCTATATATAGGAGTCTAAGGGGTCATAAAATAATTAGAGCCGACATAACAATAATAATGTAAGGGCACAATAATAACAATAAGTGGGCTTCTATGGGGCACAATAGTAACAATATGGGCACTACATGGGTACATCAATATAATAAGTGGGTTATACTAATAACAATAAGGGGTTACACTAGTAGTATAGGGGCCTAACACTAGCCTAGAGGAATGCAAAGAGCATGCATCTAATGGCGGAGTGTATGCTTTGGTCGAACAATGAGCATGTCTCTCAACTCCAAGCAGTGCTCAACATAGAAGGCCATATTTGGGCGCAACACCCCCGGAGGATTGACCTAGGTGACCTGGATGAACTGCTTGTAGATGTCCTCTCTGATGATCTTATTCAACTCGTGTCTAGTAGGTAGAAGGTGACCAGGTGCATCTAAGGAATATAAAAAAGGAAGGAGACAATCCAGCTGAATTCCCACTGACTCTAAGAGATTTGAAACTCTTGTAAACCAACATCTAGCCTAGCGTGAGGGAATAGAACAGGCAATAGTCTCAAAAGTGCAATATCCCAAATAAAGATATCAATCCCTACTCTTTATCGAGTCTGCATAGCTCCTGACACAATGCAAGAATGAAACCATTCTAAAGATTGTCTCAAACTAAAAGGGTTGAGCTCTAAACTCTACAAGGATGATGAGTTGAGGTACTATCTATTTGCATCTAATGATGCGGCGGAGAAGAAGAATATGGAGTCTCTATTGAAGCCCAATCTGACTCAAGTAAATATGGTCCCCAAATCTCATAGCCATATAGAATAGTGGGACGATCAAGATGTCCATGAGGCTCATCTTGGACGAGATGTCCTATAAGTGATGTCGAAAGCACTGTCTCTCAAGAAGGGTTAAGGATCCATATCCTTCATTGATCTGAAGTTGAAGCGTTGGTTGCAAATTGAAGCAGAGACCTGAGAATTGCACCCCCAACTAAGTATACTTGTTGGTGATCTCAACCTCCTCCCCTTTGAATAGGAAGTGAAGGTTCAAAGTTTTCTTCACCCCATTGAAGATCATAACCTTGATTTTACCCAGGTTGACCGTCAACCGTCGAAGATCACAAAATAGAGCTAAGGCATCCAACTGCCTTCGTAATCCTTCTTGGGATGAGAAGAGGAGGATCACGTCATCAGAAAAAAGTAGAATAGATATCAGAACCTAGTGAAGAAGGCAACCATCAGTGTCCTAGATATGCTCATGTAGGAATGCCTCCAACTCATCAATATAGATCCCAAACAGGGTAGGGGATAGTGTACAACTTTGTTTAACCCCAATGGCGCTTCAAATGAAATCAGACATCCCATGATCTGCGTGAAGATGACCAAGGACAAACTCATATAGGCGCATAATAAATGTCAACAGGGTCTCAGAGATGTCAATATCTATGAGTCTTTAGAGTAAGGCCTCCCTCGGAACAGATCAAAGGCTTTTCGAAAATCTACAAAACAACAGTAGACTTTCTAAGAGCGGTGTTGTGCCTCCTCAATCACAGCGTTGAGGGTGAAGATGTGGTCAATGGACTGATGAGCCGATCGAAAACCTGCTTGTCCCCTAGCTCTAAGTTGTCTCTACTCAAGGTAACTGGAGAGCTTCTTATGCAGAACGATAGCATACAACTTCGAGAACGTGTGGCCCACCATGATCATTTTGTAGTTATTAGGATTTGACCTAGAACTTTATTTGTGGATCAGATGGATAATGTGGTGTGACCATGCCAATGGAAAACCTTCACGAACTACATGGTTAAAGAGATCAGCCGAGTGGCTAACCAAAGCATGGAAATGTTCTTAAAGAACTCTACTTGGTAGCCTTCCTCATCAACTACTTTGTTATTGTTCATCACCCAAATGGCCTCTCAAATATCTATGTCTAAGAATAGGTAATAGGAAGAGGGTGGGGAGGTAACATGAATTTGGGCCTACCCGGGAATATCATAAAGGTTGGAAGTGTGAGAGAACATGGATGTAGGGTTGAGGTCAGATGGAAGAGGGGAGCATCGGGGAAGTATGGTACGCAATAGTTGTTTAGGGGAGTGAGCAAGGAGAGCAAAAAGTTCTCGTCTTATATGAGAGACAAAGAGTCATTTCTTGCAACAGGGAAGACAAAGATAAGAACCTTTGACGTCGAAGTAGGAGGGTTGAGATTGGGTGAAAGCATATCAAAGTTCTCGATGGAGAGTCTTGCACTTGTTATCGTACCATTTGTTCATGGGGAAAGTTCCAACTTTTGGGGAGGTGGAAGTGGAACAAGTGGAGTGGGGGAAGGATTTGAGTGTTGCATCCCAAATGGCAGATGAAAGATAGGTGTATTTAGTGGAAGCATAATCAAGCAAGGAGGACTGGTCTTCGATGGGAGCATCTTGCGTAGGGTAGAGAAGAAGATTTCAAGTTCACCATTGTCAGATCGAAAGGTGGTTCGGGGTGGGCCTTGATAGGAAGGATGGGGTGGAAGGGGAGGGTCAAACTGAAGAGCGAAGGAAAGAAGTGCATGATCGACAAGGGTGATGTGGGAGACTGAGAGATGGAAAATAAAAGGGAGAAAGTACTGGTGATCAAGGTAGATATCGGTGGCCACCCACCTATTCCACCTAGACCTCCAGTCAGCTTCATCTGATTCCTTGTTTATTGCAGCATTTACTATTTTTAGCAATTTTTCGGGTTCTGAATTTTTGGAGTAGTTTTGACCCCCTAAACGACGTTTTTTTGAGGTCCGCAGTAGGCCCAAAACCATAGGCAAGGCCCTACCAGGTATCGTACATGCCAAATGGGGATAATCTCACCAAGTTACGACCCCAGGAAGTTGGCTGCTTAACTAACCCCAACAGGGCCCAAAAACTCTTGGTGTTCCATCTCCTGGGGTTAATGTTTTTGTTGTTTAGGGTTTTCCCTTATTGTTCAATAATAAATAATCCCTTGAGCCTCATTATAACATAGTTCAGAGGCATGTAGCCACCACATCTCTTCTTATAGATAAACTACCATCGCCCGAGCTAGTTTATTTCCATTTTGTTTGTAAGCATGTTTTAGTATTTAATATTAATGAAATGAAGTGTTATTTCTGTTGCATCTTTGTATTTATGCCTATATCAGTAATTTGTTGTGTTCTTGTTTAAGTTCGGATTAGTGGTATTAGAGTGGTATGCTCTTTTTATATTTTTCTTTGCATGTCCTCAACGAGGTTGAGATATAAGGAGTTAGGGCTCAAATGGGTTGAACCTTTGTGAGACCAGCCTCGCAAACCCCAACATCCTCCCATGGTGGTAGAGAAGAAAGAGAGGGGGCCGGAGATCCTTTCAAAATCTTGCTCGAAGAAGCCCTCAAGCAACAGAGGAACGTGATGATGGACAACTTTGCCCATATCCTTCAGCAGTTACCCAAAGGCGATGCATCTCCTTTCAACAACCACTTTGGAAGCACCACACCCTTTAAGGTACAAGTTAACTTTGACATCCCCATACTTGAAGGTCAGATAGATGCGAAAGTCGTAGATAAAAGGATAAATCTCCTAGAAGGATATTTTTTCTGTTCATGATTTTTCCAGCCAGGAAAATATTACTCTTGCACTTCTCAAAGCCACCCCCCGCGTCAAGGACTAGTGGGAAACCTACTATGAGAAGAAGGATGAAAGTACACCCTCACTATTTTCAGCCGCACCAACTTGGAATTCGTTATGGGATGCCATCAAGGAGCAGTATTACCCTGTCAAGAGCTATGAGGATAAATACATAAAGTGGACCACGTTGTGGCAGGGAAGGGACCAAGACGTGTCAAAGTTTACCAATTTTTTCATACCCTTCGTATGAAGTTGGGTATTAAGGATTTTGAGCAAAATTTGGTACTCAAGTATCGCAGTTGTCTACACAGTTACATGAGTTCCTGGATATCTCCTCGCTTAGCATAGCGTACTGATACGCTGTCAAGAATGAGAAGAAGTTTAAATAGAAGAAGTGAGACTTTGGATCTGTGAATCCGAAGTAAGGGAAAGGCACCCCCAAACTGCAAAGCAAAGGACAAAGCCAAGGTGGGGCAACACAGGACAACCCACTGAAGCTGCAAGAAAATAACAACACCACAAAGACAAAGAAGGACATAGGAAAATGGTGTGAGTTCCATAAGAGCTCCAGTCACAACACAACTGAGTATTGGGCCAAGTAGTCACTGGTAGCCAAGTTGAAGGCTTTTGAATCAGACGCATGTTCCGACTTTGAGTCAGAACCCGACAAGTGGAGTGACAAAGGGAAGAAGATCATTGATGCGGAGCCCAATGCCACTGTGGCCACCGCTAAGATCCAAAAGAATGAGCCTGGAGATCCAAAGGAAGGGGAATGCCTGTTCCACTCATAATTGTGGGTGAAGGGTTTTCCGTTGTAGTTCATTGTCAACAACAGGAGCCAAAAGAACCTCATTTCAGTAGAGGTTGTGAATCCGCTAGGCCTATCGACTACAACACATTTGTAGTTGTACACCATCAGGTGGCTTCACCAAGGATGACATCTCTGCGTTAGCTAGTAGTGTCACCTTCCCTACAACATCAAGCCCTTCACAAATAAGGTATTGTGTGATGTTTCTCTTCTTGAAGTTTGTGATGTATTATTAGGACAACCATACTTGTGGAAGCGGCATGTTGTATATGAGTCTAGACCTTGCTCTATGATTATTACTTTAGGCAATAAGTTGTATAGGATACTAAAGGTAGCCCCGCCTATCGCCATATCTTTGATCACTGCAAAGCAATGTAATAAGATCATTTCCTAGACCAGGAAATTTGTTTTCCTTATGGTTCGCCCTCAGGGAAAGAAGAAAATTGTGGTCAAGACTTCTAGATAGGACTCCTTCGCACATCAGCAACAGATGAACAATGTTGTGGAGGAGTAGAGGGACATTTTCGCCTCACCTAAGGGGTTACCTTTGCACTATCAGGTCAAGAACTCCATCGATTTGACCCCAAGTGCGTCGCTACTGAATGAACTGATCTATCGACGCTCTATTCTGGAGAACGATGAGATCAAGGGGCATATTCAGGCGTTATTGCAAAAAGAGCACATCAAGTCAAGCTCATCACCCCGTGGGAGCCGAATTATATTGGTTCAGAAGAAGGACGGGACCTGGAGACTCTATATTGACTATCGGGCGTTGAACAAGATAACTGTCTGGAATAGGTAACCAATACCATGGATTGATGACCTTCTGGACCAACTCAACGGGGGGGGGGGGGAATATTTCAACAAGATTGACTCGAAGTCTAGTTATCACTAAGTGCTTATCGAACCCTTCAATGTGTGGCAGACTGCCTTCAAATCCAAGGAGGGCCTTTTCGAATGGCTGGTCATGCCTTTCGGGTTGACAAAAGCCCCCGCAACCTTCATTAGATTTATGGACGACATCTTACGACCCTTCACCAATGCATTCATGGTGGTGTATTTAGATGACATCTTGATATTCAACCATAGTTGGGAAGAGCACCTCCACCATATTCAATAGTTCCTCCAAACCCTATGACAACACAATTTGTTTGTCAATTCGAAGAAATTCACTTTTGGCATAACCCAGGTTCAATATCTGGGGTGCGTCATTGATGAGAAGGGTGTGCATGTGGACCCAGCCAAGATACAAGTCCTTTGAGATAGGTTTGCCCCAACCACTCTAACAGAGCTCCGTAACTTTCTGGGTCTCACCAATTTCTATCACAGGTTCGTGTTGGGGTTCTCTCATATCACTTGGCCTTTAAGTCAAGTCACAAAGGGTGGAGTGAAGGAAAAGTTCTTTTGGTCTGAAACCCAACAGAAGACGTTTTCCGAGTTGAAGCATCGCCTTTGCTCTGCACAAGAGCTCACATTACCAGACCTGCAATGATTTTAGATTGAGGCAAATGTCACTGACTATGCTATTGGTGCATTTCTTACTCAGTAGGGGCATCCAGTGGCTTACCATAGCGAGACACTTTCAGACACTGTCCGAAAGTATCCCACCTATGACAAAGAAATGTATTCCATTGTGCAAGCATTCCGTCAATATAAGCATTACATTATGGGGAAGGAAATGATCATCCACACAAACCACCGACCCCTGCAATTCATACAGACACAAGGGAAGTTGCAAAATGATCACCATAAGAAATGGTCCACATACCTGCAACTGTTCCATTTGAACATTAAGTATAAGAAGGGAAACACTAATAATGTTGCAGACTGCCTCAATCGACCACTAATCATGGTGTTGATCATTGTGCTCAACTCCTATGGGAACGAGATTTCAAGGTGGCCACATCTTTACAAGAGCGATCCAAAATTCGGTAGCATGTACTAGACGCTCCTGGAAGGTAAGCAGGTTCCAAATTTTCACCTCTAGGATGCACTGTTATGCCACTTAGGACACAATTGTGTACCTTCAAGTGAGTGTGCCAAGATGATTTGGGAGGCGCACTACAGTTGGGTCGCTAGACATTTCGGAGTGGAGACAACAGTGGTAGTATTGCAAAAGTATTTTTATTGGTCAAACCTACGTTAGGATGTTGGGAAGTACATTATATCCTACAATTCCTATGCCATTGCCAAACCAACCATCAAGAAGGAAGGCCTATATACTCCTATGCCCACTCCTAGTGGACCTTGGGAATCCATCTCCATGGATTACATGTCAAGCCTTCCTTCTACTAAGCACGACAACAACTATGATTTTGTGGTCATCGACAGATTCTCTAAGATGGTCATTATGGCAACCTCCAAGAAGAGTATCACAATAGAGGCCATTATTAAGCTCTTCTTTGAGGGAGTGTGCGTACACTTTGGGATCCCACAACCCATTGTCTTAGATCGGGACAACAAATTCCTAAGTGCATTTTGTTCAAGTCTTTGGTCAATGCTGGATACCGAACTTACTAAGTCCATGACTTTCCACCCCTAAACAAATGGCCAAACAAAGGTCGTCATCTAGATGATCGTGCACATTTTGTGCATGTACAACTCAAAGCATCCATGCACATGGGATGAAAGCCTCCCCGATGTCCAACACGGCTATAACAGATCTCTCCATAGCTCCACGAGCCACATCCCCTTTCCAGTAGGGTTAGGATTTCAGCCATTATGCCCCATTGATGTGGCAATACCATTTGCAACTACTCAAGCAGATATGGCTCATGTCCAGTTCAAAGTCGAAAGGGCTAATAACTTCATTGAGAGTATTCAACACATCTGCCAGCAGGTCCATGATATATTTGATAGAGTCAATCTAAGTGCAAGCAACACCATGATTAGTATCGGGTGTCGCGCAAGTTCCAGGGGGGGCGATAAATTTTGCCTACATTTGCAGAAGGAGTGCCTTGCTAGACCCCACCGCAAGCTTTTCCCTCTCTGGTATGGGTCATACACCATCACCAAGGTTGTAGGGGATAATGCCTTCTCAACATTTCACTATTCCTTCGTCTACACCCAATGTTTAATGTAGATCACCTTCGGTCATACTTTCCACCATTGTTGGACGCATCTGACATTGTAGAACAACTCACACCATTAGAGCTAAACCCAAACTACATGGAATAGGCAACCACTGATTAGATCATGGACATGCAGATCAAGAACACTCTCCAACAGAGGATCCAACCATATTGAGTGGTTAAATCAAGCCAACTCCTTCACCAAGGCAAGTGGTTCATCAGGGACCAAGTTCAACAGAAATGTCCTCACCTCATGGAGGCTCTGCACGCAATGGATACCATTGCTTCCTAAGGAGGGAGGACTGATCTAGGTGGATATTGGTGTCCACCTACATATTCCGCATAGAACTCTAGTCGGATTCATTTGTTTCCTTGATTATTGCAACATTTACTAATTTTAGTAGTTTTTTTTCGGGTCCTGAACTTCCAGAGTAATTTTAACCCCCTAAACAACGTTTTTTTTAGGTCTGCAACATGCCAATAACAATTGGCAGGCGCATATCGCAAATCCTATAGTAATCCGAGTGATATTTCTAACAAGCTATAGTACGTGCCAAACAGAGATAATATGACCAAGTTACAACCCTCGGAAGTTGGTTCCCCAACTAACCCCAACGAGGCCCACAAAGTCTTGGTGTTCCATCTCGTGGAGTTAGGGTTTTGGTTGTTTAGGGTTTTCCCTTGTTGTTCAATAATAAATAGGCCCTTAAGCCTCATTGTAACATAGTTGAGAGGCATGTAGCCGCCACATCTCTTCTCATAGATAAGCTACCATCACCCGAGCTAGTTTATTTTCATTTTCTTTGTAAGCATATTTCAATAATTGATATTAATGAAATGAAGTGTTATTTCTACTGCATATTTGTATTTATGTCTATATGTGCAATTTTTTGCCTTCCTGTTTAAGTTCTGATCACCTGGCTAGCAAGTACATAATCAACTACATTTGCACCCCCGCCATATGGGTGACATCTGAAAAAGTAGGATTCTGGGAAATAAGGGAGACCTTTTAAAATCAACAACTTGTGTGATTCCCCCAACTACAATAAATTCTTATCATAAACTATAGTGAGCCCCAAACCATCATTTGACATCTATTGAAGCCCTACTGAATCTAGATCTATCCCTTGGGTACCAAACACATCCTCTTATCGATCTTGGAGAGGGATATGTAGATCTCTAGTAAGAGCAATGAAGTCACCTAAGAGGATGACTTCCCCATCAACAAAGTACTGGTTGATGTTGGTGTACAAGTCTATAAAGGGGTCCCCATTTGAGCCATTATGGATGGAAAATGGTGAAGAGGTTGGGTGAAAGTAACAAACTACAATGTAGATGTCCCTCGGAGGAGAGACCCCAATGCTAATTTGAATCCACATAAACCTAGCAAACTCATCTTCAGCTACCAAAGATACCTTGTTCCGGAGTGAGTCACTAGCCAAACAAGAAACTCCACCTAATGCTTTGACCCCTCCAAAGCTCCTCGTCTCCTGCATGGAAATTGAGATCCAATGGTAACCTGCAATATCCGGAAGAGTTCGAATAGGGCTTGCATGAGTCTCAGTCATGAAGAGGATGTCAGTTGATTCAAGAGCATCATACAAGAGTCCTGACGATGACTAGAAAGATCCATTTCCATTCCAACAACGGATAGAAGTGCATGTACCTTGTCATCTCCCCAATCGAGCACATCATTTGGAACCTCCAATTCGGAGTTCCCACCTAGGTGGGAAGGGGTCATGAATGACTTCCCAAAGATTCCTGATAGATGCCCATTTCCCTGCCTGTCATGCTACCATAACCTATTCTCTTGATTGTTTAAGTTCCATGACCCGTGCTAGAGTGAGGTCCTCATCCAATAAGATCCTGCTAGGAAGAGAAAACAACTTCTGCTTAGCCCTGAGGGCGCGGAGTCGATCGGATGCAGTCCAGAATCTAAGGAAGAGAGTGGAGTCGTAGCCCATCCAGGCTCTGTCCATAACTATATCGGGGAGGCTAAGGGAATCCCGAAGGAACCTAGCCCCCACTTCCATAGGATTCGAAGAGGGGTGGAGTAAGGAGAGACCTCTCCCCTTGAGATTCAATTCTCTTTCCCATCTGGCGCGTTCTTTCACAAGTTTTGTTTGCACCACCTGCTCAATTGTTGTAAGAGGGGTAGTAGTTTTATCCTTCCCCCAAACCACGTGTGCCCAATAATTGATATGTGTCTCAGTTTTGTTGTTTTAAGGTAGCTTGTTGGGATCATATTTCTTCCTACTTACTTTTAAGGTCGATAATTTCTGCATGCAACACACCATTTAGAGGATGGGGAATTTCTTGCTCTTTGCTTTCATGTAATATATTCTTAAGGGATAAATTATCCCCTTCCACTTCTGAAACTCTTGCAAAGAGCATGTGTATTTCTGAGCGGACCTTGTTGTTTTTAGTTTCAAGAAATTCCATTTTTTGCATCATTTGTTTTACCTCGGCTGTCTAGTCTGAGAAATTTGATTCCGTGGCTATATCGGTCAGGCTGCTGAAATCGATGACTTTGGAGTTTGAATTTTCTGTGTCTTTCTTCATACTGTTTGCCATGTCTTCGACGCTTAGAGTGTAGATAGTGGTTTCTACTACCACTTGCTCAGGCTGGTCATTAACACATGATAATTCAACAAGGCTAAACATGTCATCTTGTTGCGCGGATCCAATCCCTAGATTTGGAACCCATTATCTTGTCTCTATCTTTTCCTCAGTAGTAAAATCCATCAAAGAAATCCTTGCAAATAAAATTGTTTATCCAGCCTGAGCATTTCACGTTGAAATCATTCCATTGGGAGAGCAGAGCATAGTCGAGCCGAGACAAAGAGATTTTGTCAAACACGTCATGGGTATACTTAGGATTTGCGAGCATGATAGATCATGGGTGCTTGAAACTGTTCAACAAAGGAGTCGAATCGTTGTTGTGTCGATATATGTAGATCCTTTTTACAATGATCCAATGCTATCGACTTGGTCTATCATGATTGTGCTAATGATTCCCATGGGTTCTGTGATTTTTGGCCTGCTCTGCTTACTTGGAGTGATTTCAAAAACTTACTTCGCCTCAATGGTGACTGGTCATGGTATCCATAACATTGTTTTGTTTTCAGCCAGACCTGACTTTGCTTCGTTCTTCCCCTGTGAGCCTGCTTGAATTGACAATTTCTCCTACCCCACTGCAATACTAAAATTTTGTAAATGAAGAGCTTTGTAACTATGTTGTTGCAAAAGGAAAGGAGAGAAACTCTGAGTTCATAAGAGAATCCTTTGGTTGCAGCAGCTTAGCTGAATGAGATTGCAAACAAGTGGGATGACCGAGTGGTTGGTATAATGGGATGTTATCCCCTCTACGTGGTTTCAAATCTCATGGGAGGACATTTTTGGTGTAGCATACCTTCTACTATATCTAGCCCCTAGGTAGAAAGAGGTAGTTACAATGATGACCTGACCTCCAAAGTCCGGTTATGGAAATGTATTCTAAAATTTTCGATCTTTTGCAACTTCCTCAAAACTTAAATGGATGACATCATTACGTTCATCTCACCGAGTCCTTTCCAACAATATAAAACTTGCTTTAATCTAAATCACAGATCAAAAGATATGGTTGTTTAAAGTTTGGCCTATTAGGTCTTGCCACATCATCTAACCTGCCACATCGTGCCCATGTGGCTACCTCAGTCTGACACCTCACTACCACATGGCGACACTACCAAACTGTCGAATTCATATCAGTACCATGTTATACCTTTCCCAATGAATAACCATATAACATCAATGAGTTATGCGGATGTAGACCCCTACATGGCCACATCACCCTGAGAATAAAATCTTGGCAGGTTCCAATGCAGTCCCTCGTCAAAATTGTTAGTGTCCTATATTATAGTAGTAAAAAACAAGTTTAGTCTTTTAAATTTATTTTGGTAAATGTGTAAAAGTTTTGCTATGATATCTTAGAGATCAAGTTAGTAGTCTTTGTGAATAATGTAAGATTTTATTATTGATGTAATCATGTTAGAATTGTGTGAGTGATAATGTAAAGATGGTCATTGATTCCCTAAAGATTGAGTTAAGTGAGTCTAGGGTCGATGTCTCATACAAAATCATGAGTGAGGTCATAGTGAGTCATGTTTTCTCATCATTGGTAGAAATTAGTGGGGTTAGCATAGTAAGTTAGGTTGTCAAATAAAATTTGTGCTATGACATCACCCTTTAGTGCATCGAATATGAGACATTTTGCACATACTGCTTTGTTGCGTTTTCATCATTTAAGTTCCAAATCACAATGATCGTTCTTGAAAGGCTGGTTTGGTCACCTTGGGAGTTCAAAATCTTATTTTAACATCTAAGAGACCAAAGATCCACTCTTTGTTCCATCGAAATCATTCTAGACATCCGTTGGAATTCGCTGGAGAAAGTCTGCAAGGGAATTACTACACTTAGGGACAGTCGTTGCACTTCTTTAAGTTGAGAGGTTATCTCCACTTCCAAGTTTCAAATCTTCATTTTCCTGACTGGTTAATCTTAAATGTTGTTCATTTTTCCCTTACATGTCGAAGAAAATGCTTAGATGACCTTGAAAACCTCGAATTCATAGCTCGTTTCTTTTTTCCTTATTGTGCCTAGAGAATTTGTTGTGCTTTCACACAGTCGTTGTGTTTTCTCTTTTACCTACACCAAATTTCAAAATTTTGCTTGCCACCTATATCATGGAGCCTGAAAATTCCATACAAGTGGTCTAGAGTCTCACAACCTTGTTTTTGCTATCCTAAAACATCAAGAAAACTATTTCCCTCATGCGTTGTGCTTTCTTGTTGCGCATGTGTATTTGAATTTCCACTATAGATAAAAGCAACAAACTTCTACAATTGGGTTTGGAGGTTGACTTTTACTACCTGAACTAGTTAATATAGGGATTTTATTTCAAATTTTTCCATGAGCACTCATCTAAAACCCTAATTCCATAACTACTACAGTTGCAACACTTTTTTAGCAGCACAAGTTGTCAAACATTGTAATTGCATTTTAAAACCCTAAAATTTACCTTCATTGTGAGCCATGACAACTCCAGACAGGAAGAAGCAGAAAGGGAGAGACATAATTAGGTTTGAGCCTCAAGATATGACCTTGATAAACTCAGATCTAACAATTAAGGTTGCTTTTGAACAAACTGGTTGCATTAGGTTTTGTAAGAAGATACAGGGTTATAGTGTTCAACTAACCAAAGAGTTTGCTTTGAATTTCACTTGGGTAGATGTTAAGATTGGAGAGTTTAGTTTTCCAATGTCAGATGTCACCATCTCAACTACTACAGAGATTCCTCTACAAGGAGAACAGTGGTTCAAGGGCATGCCTCTAGACATAGGCAACTACAAGGACTTCCTAAAGACAAAATACAAAATCATGGAATATGAAGCTATTATGCCAAAAGAATATCTGCAAGAACCTTACAACAAAGTTCTTAAGATCATTGAGATATATTTTTCTTGTCAAGGCAGATTTGGGAGTATTTATCAGTGTCATTTTAGGTTATTGATGCATTTCACAAGAAAAATCCCTTTGAATCTGCCTTTCTATTTGTGCAAAAGCCTTTGTAAGATGGTAGATAAGGTTCAAGGTAAGAAGATTCAAGTATAACCCGGTCTCTTTCATTTCTCTTTGACTAAATTGTAAGTTGTAGAAGAATTGAAAAAGAAAAATTAGACATGGCAGGCATTCATAGATTCATTCAAGTTGACAGTTGAGTTTCCAACTACCCCCTGGAGTATAAAGGATACACCTTCATCTGTGGCGAGGGATGTTCCACCAACAGTGTAAAGCTTAGTGAAAAGGCCATCAATTTCAATTGACCCATTATATAAGAAAAAGGTAAGAAACTTAATTTTTCTCCTGAGTTGGTGGAGATTCCTAAGAAGGCACTCACAAGAGTTGCTATGAAAAAATTGCCCATGGAGCAAACACTTGAACAATCAATTGAATTTCTAGATATCATACCAGAGGATGTTGTTTCAGATGATAAGGATAAAGAGACCTTAGAACTGCAGGAATAGTTGAAGAAGGCTCACTTAGTCATTGCTCAAGTACAACATGACAATATGGAGTTGAAGAAGATTGTTTTAGAAAAGACACCTAAGATTAGTGAAATAGAACTAGTGATGAAGATAACTCTATCTATCACTAAGTCCAAAGGTAAAGAGAATGTAGTAACAAAGAACATTCAAGAGTTATAGGCTTCATTAGTAAGAATTATTGTAACTAGGCCTTCAACAAGAAAGTTGCATCTACAAAAGGAAGAGTCAGTGCAAGAAGAGAAGAAGGTTGAGATGGATGAAGGGCAACATACTTTCCATAGGTTGAGGAAACAGTTGAAAAAAGCTCAAAATGAGATCACTAGGCTTAAGAAACAAGATGAAAGGCCAACATAAAAGATACACGGTCATTTGAACATGTGTGAGCTAGCATTGTTAAATGCTAAGCATATGCTAAAAAGAACTCTACCCCTAGACAAACAACTCAAGAACATATGGAGACAAAATATCACCTTGAAGAAAGAGTTAAGGGTTGTTGAACAATAGTTGGAGGAGGCATTGTAGGAAACACGTGAAAAAGAAACAGCAAAGCTTGATTTATTGGCCGAAGTAGCTAAAGTTTGTATCTTGACAAGTGATAAAAGAAGTTTTTTTTTTTTTTTTGTTTGCCCAAGTACACTACTTTAATGAAGAAGGATAAGTAAATTGAAATGGTTTGTATTTAAATTGAGATGGTTTGTAAAGGAAGTAGTTTATGCAGTAATGTTGCACTGTTATCAACAACATTAGGGTTTGATATAAATTTTGAGGTTTTGGAATCTTTTTTTTTGTGTGTGGGAACTTAGAAAAGGCTTACAAGACTATCAACACCGTTAGCTAGTTGTTTTCCATGCCCAAAGACCTCAACACTAGTCAAAATTTTGAAAGTAAAATTTCGCTACGCTTTTACACAGGCATTGTGATTTTATTGTAGGGATGTTTTTTAAGGATGGAGGGTTTGCAATATGAAAATAGGATTTTAGAGGGGTAGTTGATGATGTTCAGGTATTTTTTTAGATGCATGACTCATTCAGAGGCTTATAATATGATTAGAAGTAGACAAACCATCAACTCATTGTGCTTCCATTGTTGCATTTTTGTTGAAGAAGGGAGTAGCGCAGCACCTGCACTGCGCTTCCACAAAGTCAATGATTTAACTTTGCATTTCAAGTCTAAACTTCACCAAACCGATTTTTGTGGTCATGAAAAATGTCTTCAAGTACTTTGGAGGTTTGAGATCCATCTTTGTGCATGCATTTAATGTAATTTGTTGAAGATTCTTTTGGTCAAAACAACTTCCTTGTTTCTAGAAATTAGTTCTATTTTCGCTGCTATAGGGAGAAACTGAAATCCTTTTGGGGAACTTGGTTCCTAAAGGAAGGAACTAATTCTATTTAATGTATATATGATGTATTTTTTTATTAAGAAATGGCTGGTGAGGGTTAGGGATAAAACATTGTGCATTGTATATCTTCATTAAATTTCAGTGAATGATGACGGCTTAAGTTGACTTTTATGGCGATTCATGTGTCAATTGCTCACGGTGATGTGTTCTCCTGTACATGGGCATTATTCTTTGTTACAAATCATGCTTTAAATGATATTTCTTCATGTTTAGTTAAGCCATGATTTATTTCAAAATTCACTGTGAAGTGCTCTGTTACAGCTTACTGAACATTTTATGTTTTTCTTCCAATGGGTCATCTATAATTCATCCTCAATTATATGCTTTAGGTGTCACTATTTTCACTACTTCTCTACTCACCATCTCTATAATAGAATCTCATAAAAAATACCATAAGGATTTCCTATCTTGCCCCTATCTAAGGTTTCCTAAATTTCCACATCATATCACTGAAAAATATTAGCTTTATATGACCACATGCCTAATGGATTTTCCCTCTTCCCTGCTTTCAAACTGCCAAACCTATTCCTCTCTGATCTCAATACCTAGCCTAAGACCTAATTGACTGAAGAATCATATAGAGAGAGCCCTCTCTAAAACTAGAAGGGCTAGATTCCAGTTTTAAAGCAGTTTGTGGTTACCTTTGGGTTCCTCTCCTCAACCTGGAGGAATTACAAAGTCCTAAGAAAAACTATCAGGGAAGATCTTCTAGGATTACGTGGACCCCTCCTCCAATGCATCCCAATGCCATTAGCTATAGTTGCATGCGCAGGCTCCACCATGCCATATCGTCCCACCTTATTCTCTTTTGTGAGGCATTTAATCTGCGAGGGTGATGTGGAATTCCACCTGCCCATTTGCGACCTGTTGTAGCAGCTACAACCACCCTCCAAAATTTGTACTTAGCTTCGTTTGGAGTCTCCCTGCCAACATTTCACAGCAACTTGTCTTGCTTCATCAAATACACAAGATTCATTGTTTTTCTTGCACAAATGTAGCTTGTCGATCACAACTTGATGCATTTCCCTCATAGGCTGATCACCTGGACTTGGTCCAGCTACAAGCTGAGCAGCTCCCCCAAGAAATTGTGTAAGTCTGGAAGGCAACTGACCTTCCCTCTGGAAATTGTGCAATCCTGACTGGCAGCCTACTGGCCTCCAAAATTGCGCAATTCTGACAGTCAACACTCACAGTGAAAATTGCGCAATTTTCCCCAGCAGGGCTGCTCAGCCCATAATTTGCGCAAATCTGGGTAGCAGTCAGCTGCTCTTCCTCGAAATTGTGCAAATTCCCTGGGCAGCCAGCCCAGCTCCCAGCCATAAATACGCATTTTCTCCCAGCAGTCGACCAACCTCTTGCATGTGTAGTTGAGTTGATCGGTTCCCTCCGAGACCGAGCAAAACACACTTGCATGCATGGGTTGCTTCTCCCATTACAGCATGCAAAGGCATCCCTTATTTCAGGGATCTATTTATGGTAGTTGGAGGTTACATGCAAGGATCATTTCAGAAACCTCCCACCAAGTGTCGCTTTCACTAGATTTATGGCATGCGCGGCACAACCTCGATGTTATCAAAACTCATCAACCGGATGCTGCAGAGCTCATTCCTCACATCAACCTTGTAGCTCTGACATCCCACATCACATATAGGAGTTGTTGGCACACTCAACTCAACTGTTTTGGCATAAGCCCACTTTCCACGCCTTATGTTGTTGTTTTTTATGCTTTTTGTGTTTTCACTTGTGTGAGTACCGTTTACTTGATTTATTTGAATTCTTGTTGTCGTTTACATGTATGCTAACTTGTCCAAGCAATGTTTCAGTTTTTGTTGACATCTCACTATTGTCACATGCATGAAACTAATTTTCACGAACGGTTGACGATTCAGCGACTCGCCTCACCCACATGCATGTTGTTTCGTTTTCTAAATCTGTCATTCACCATTTGCATGCATGATCATTCACTTATGCTTACAATCAATATCACCATGCATTCGCACTCACATTCTTGTTCAATTGCCCATCGTCAAGTCTGGGCAACCTAGGCCTGGACTTTGCCTTCACTGAGACAACATTGCGTAATCTAGGGAAGGAAGGCTCTATTTTCCTCTCCGTAAATGCACATTTTTGCCCAGCCACTGACCTTTAGGACTGTTTTGCGCATTTCTGAGGGACAATGGCTCCTGGCCCTGAAAATTGTGCAATGCAGTCACTAAGCCTCCATCCATTGCCAACTGAGATTGTGCATTGGCAACTGAGGTTACGCATTGTGAAATTCCAACAGTCAGCAACCAGACAGGATTGTGCATTGCACAGTTCCAGCAGTCAGTCAATCTCCTAGTAGCCCAGACTATGCCTTGCGTAGTCTTGGTAGTCTGTCCCCCGACCTACTGGCCGAAATTACTCAACGTTCATGATCAGTCCCACAGGTATCTTGCAACTCAGTCTAAAGTTCATTTTGGTTTTCGACTAACAGATTGCTTCCCATGAGTGTTTCCATGTCTCCAAGGATCGCAGGTGTTATCTGCCTCTCAGCAGTACAGGTACAATGGTTTCCAAGAGAGCAGAGTTGAAGAAACTGTTTAGAGCACACTTGGGGATGTAGTCGATCAAGTGTTTATGGACTTGCCTACCCATGAAGACATAAAACTGTTCATAGACAAGGAAATCAAGATATGACAACAACAACATCACAACGAGCATCATCATGAATAAGAGCTGAAGGAAGCATACCGAATGCAACGAATGCAAGAGGAAGGTTGTTGACAACATAGAGGCAGAACAAAGTTGTGAGCTCAAGCAGATCCATTGATGATGAAAGCAACTTTGGAGATTCGGGTTATGAGGCGACGGTGCGACATGAAGATCACGCGAAGACAGAGAATGGAACAAAGTAGGAGTTGCATGTCCTAAATCAGCAAGTCAAGATAGAACAAGGAGCTACATAGACAAGCGAATGGGTGCAACAGGAACATGAGAAACAGGGGGCGCAACATACATTAATGGATGAAACTGCGCCTGTACAAGTTAAATATCCATCCCAGTAGATGGCATGGAGCAAACATGGTGAGCAGTGTTGTTGGTCGCATGCAAGGGATTCAACATCATGCATGTCGTTGTACGCATGCATGCAATCCAACCCATTCGACACACTCACCAAGGCAAAGAAAATAAGCAAGTCAAACTAAAGTTGAACATGTACTTCGGAAAGTTGATGTGCATGACCACCAGCACACACTTCAACATAAACATAGACATTATGCATCATTGTGTTTCCGATTCAATCGCAACCAAGAAGACCATGCGCATGTTAGCAAACAAGTTGGATGAAGGAACCATACCAATGCACCGAATGCAACAGAAGCAAGAGTTCGCTTCAGCAAGATGTCACCATGGGGTGCATGCACACGGTCACGAACGAGCAAGCTTGCCATCAACTCACCATCTTCACCATCACAAGCATGTCAAAGAGTTGGTCTCACATCAACGGACCGAGTGTCAGTGATGTCTTGCATGGCTTGCTCAAGCCAATTTGTCTCACATGAGCACATGTGCATTATAATGTTAAGTCATGTCAAGTGTCAATAGTTGGATGTAACAATCATAGAGTAGGTGAAGAGTAATGAGGGTAGTTGAACTGCCACAAAGGGGAATGTAAGAATGTAAAGGGTAACCCCACACTTTGCTATAAATAGTGCCTCATAACTCATTGTAGAGGCTTTTGGTCAACCAAGTTTCCGATAAGACTATCTTGGAGAGAGCTTGGATAGTATTGTAATGTGCCTTGGCTTCTCCACTACATGAAGCTAATACATCTCTCTGGAGGAGAATGCAGATGTGGCTATAACGTTCCACTATTGGAGCTAGTGGTTGGACATGGATGTATTGTATGACTGGAACTTACACTTCTTTATATAATAAGAGCCAACATGTTTCATGCATATGTTGTATTGTATTCCAGTTTGTGATGCATCTTCGCTCGTGTGTTCCCTTCCCATTCGAGTACTATTACAGGTTGCCAAGGTGCACACTCATCTCAACCCCCGTGTGTTAGAACCTCTCATGCACCTTCCTTGACTCACTGTAGCTGTCACACCCTTGCTACCAACGGAGTCATCTTACTTGCCTCTTTGTGAAATCGCAGTCAAGGCATTACCATATGACCCACTGCTGGGACTCCTACACCAAATGGTCTGAGGTCTAATTGGGACTTCTTACTGGGGATATCCCCTTACATGTTGGCAAGTCTAACATCGTCAACATTTTGGAGCTAGAAGGAGGGCCAGATGACAAGCTGAGTCCTCACATTTGTTTATCTCTACACATCTATCGTGAATAACTACCGAGTTTCTCTTCCGAAATGTATGTCTTATGGAAACGATTTCATCATCTCAGAAAATCTCTTAGATAAATTGTCTCATGAAACATTCAATGGTGGAGGCTACGTAGCCTTGGTTAGGCACACGTTCGGCGTTGTAGGCTCATGCGAAATACATGGATTCTTTGAAGAATACATGAGCTGCATGTTGTTCGTCTACACGCTTCGATGGCACCCAATGCACTGGTGTGCCACGCTTCCTGAAGAATCTATTCATTCTCTTGCTCATCTGGTTGCAAAGATAGACCGTGTTTTCAATCACTTTAACTATCAAGCACTCAATAAAGAAATTCTGGAATTATGAAAAGCACCCGATGAATCCGTTGAACAATTTTACACGTGCTTTTGTAATCTTGCATACTGATTATGCGAAGATGATATTGATTGGGAATTTCTCGATGGTAGATTTGAGTATCCTCTTTACATATCTGAAAATTCACAATTCTTGAAATCACTCGAAGCCCACTTATACTCCGGCGATGGAACTGTGCAATCACGAGCAGGCACAGTCACTATCACAAGCAACTGTCCGCCTTCACCTCATCAAATAGTTCCACCGCTGTGGAGTGATTTGGGAGATCATGCACACACCTATGTTGAACTGTCACATCCTCCCACCCCACTTGCTCTTGATATATGCCCATATTTGGCTTGCAATCCTTTTGGTTGTCACGTGGATTCGTTCCATTGACCTCTCTCCTCATGTTCTGTTGATCCTCCTGATTGTACTATCTTGTGTTCTCCCATTCCGGACTCCTCACCTGTTGTGAACGAGGATCAAGCTGTCAACGGAGTTGGTGTTATGTAGCCAACCTGCACCATCATTCATGATGAGTGTGTGTGGGAATATATAGAAGAGGTTGCAGTGAAGGATGACTCCCTTCCAGCTGCGCATCATCCGCTTCATCCTAACATCCCTTGTGATTCTACGAAGATGAAAAAGGAAAAAATGAAAAAGTGAAAAAAAAGTTTGAAAAAATAAATGAAAATGCATAAGGCGAAAGAAGAGAAAGGCTTCCTATGCAGGGAGGTGATGCAAGTAACTCCGTCAGGGTACTAACCAGGCTCGTTGGCAGTGGAGGCTAGCTACAGGCTGAGCATCTCCCCCAAGAAATTACATAATTCTGGAGGGTAACCAGCCTTCCCTCGAGAAATTGCACAATCCTGACTGGCAGCCTCCTGGGCTCCAGAATTGCACAATTCTGGCAGTCAACACTCACAGTGAAAATTGCGCAATTTTCTCTAGCATGGATGCTCAGCCCAAAATTTGTGCTAATCTCGGTAGCAGTCAGCTGCTCTGCCCATAAATTGCAGAAATCTCTTGGGTAGCCAGGCCAGCTTCCAACCATAATCGCACATTTTCTCCTAGCAGTCTAACAACCTCTTGCATGTGTAGCTGAGTTGACCGATTCCCTTCGGGACTGGGCAAAACATACTTGCATGCATGGGCTGCTTCTCCCAAAGCAGCATGCAAAGGCATCACTTGTTTCAGGGATATATTTTTGGCAGTTGGAGGTTACATGCAAGGATCATTTCAGAAACCTCCCACCAAGTATCGATTTCCCTAAATTTGTGAACACCTCGATGTTATCAAAACTCATCAATCGGATGCCGCTGAGCTCATTCCTCACATCAACCTTGCAACTCTGACATCCCACATCACATCTAGTAGTTGTCGGCACACTCAACTCAATTATTTTAGGGTAAGCCCGCTTTCCATGCCTTTTGTTGCATTTCTATCACTTTTTTTGTGTTTTCGCTTGTGTGAGTACTATTTGCTTGATTTATTTGAACGCTTGTTGTCATTTACATCTATGTTAGCTTGTACTAGAATTGTTTCAGTTTTCATTGACATCTCACTGCCGTCACATGCATGAAACTATTTTTCATGAACGGTCGTCGATTCAGTGACTCACCTCACCCACATGCATGTTGTTCCATTTTATGAATCTTCCATTCACCATTTACATGCATGATCATTCACTTACGCTTACACCTAGTATCGCCATGCATTCTCACTCACATTCACGTTCATTTTCCCATTGGTGAGTCTGGGCAACCTCGGCCCAGACTCTGCCTTCACTAAGACAACATTGCGCAATCTTAGGAAGGAAGGCTCTGTTTTTCTCTCTAGAAATGCACATTTATGCCCAACCGCTAACCTCCAGGACTCATCTTTATCTGTGGTTGCTTATAAGCTCAGAGTGTGCTTGTCTTCACTGTTACATCTTTCTTGTTTGTTGGTTCGCACAAATGTCTTATTTGCGAACCATGCCTTCCCCAACATGGGTCAACCAATGCGCCGACGGTTGCGTTGGAAGTATCACTTCACGTGAGATGACCCATGCACTGTTAGCTTAGGAGTAGGAGTAGTGTTTTCTTTAGTTATTTCCATGCATGCTTGTTTGCTTACTTGCTTTGTTTTCTTGCTTGTTTGCTTACTTGCTTTGCTTTCCCTTTTACTTCTGCTTTTGCTTTGCTTTGTCGTTTGTTAGTTCACTTGTTTCGTTCGTATGTTAGTTCACATGAAACCATGTATGACTATCGAAACGACCTGGGTGTAGTACAAGTGGCCTTGTACAACTATCACTACTTGGTTATCTGTCATCTTGCCTCTGTATGAAGAACTTGTTACTTTTAGTCCATGATACGTCAAAGGAAAATACATATTGTTCGAAGTGAACCTTGGTGAAAACACAACGTTTGTGCGCTAACTAATGTCACCTTCTCTAGTCAGTTGTTTTTGGGTTAATCCTTATCATCTCAGTCAAGTAGAGTAAGGTGAGGGGGAAAACCTAAACATGCACATCAGAGATATAATAAACTACTTCTCTATTGGAACAACCTCTTCTACTCTCAATAAGTTGGGATCCCTCTTTTGTGCAGGGAGGTGATGCAAGTAACTCCGCTGGGGTACTAACTAGGCTCACAAGTAGTGGAGCCATGCTTGTGTTCCTATGTGACTCCGCCGGGGTACTATCCAGGCCTACTGGCAGCGGAGCAACACTAGAAATGAAACTAAGAGACTGATGCCTATGCTACTTGTGCACCAATATACCCCTCAAGCCCAATCGAAACAAATATGTTGCCTTGGCTTGGAATGTGTGTCAATTGACCAAGAGCTTGGCAGATGCTACATCTTACAATCAAGCTAGTGTGAAACCAAGATGAGCCGAGAACTGAACAATACTTTTGGAGCTGTCAGACTTGCTTTTCACAATGAAGGTCCATTCAGAGAGCTGGAGTTCTACCTGCGTGTTGCCAAGTGTGGGACCAAAACATATTTGCATGCATGGTATTCTTCTCCCAAGGTAGCATGCAAAGGCATCCCTTGTTTTAGGGATCTATATTTCACAGTTGGAGGTTACATGCAAGGATCATTTCAAAAACCTCCCACCAAGTTTTACTTTCCCTAGATTTGTGGCATGTGAGTCACAACCTCGAGGTTATCAAAACTCATAAATCAGACGCTACAGAGCTCATTCCTCACATCAACCTTGCAGCTCTGACATCCCACATCACATCTAGGAGCTGTCGGCACACTCAACTCAACTATTTTGGCGTAAGATCACTTTCCATGCCTTGTGTTGCATTTCTGCCACTTTTGGTGTTTTCGCTTGTGTGAGTAATGTTTGCTTGATTTCTTTGAATTCTTGCTATCGTTTACATGTATGCTAACTTGTCCTAGCAATGCTTCAATTTTTGTTGACATCTCACTATTGTCGCATGCATGAAACTGTTTTAAGCAAACGGTTGCCATTTCGACGACTTGCCTCACCCACATGCATGTTTCTGAATTTGTCATTCATTGTTTGCATGCATGATCATTCACTTATGCTTACACTCAATATCACCATGCATTCACATTCACATTCGCGTTTAGTTTCCCATCGGCGCAACCTTGGCCAGGACTCTACCTTCACTGAGAGAACATTGCACAATCTAGGGAAAGAAGGCTCTGTTTTCCTCTCCAGAAATGTTCATTTTTGCTCCACTAACCTATAGGATTGTTCTGCGCTTTCTGAGGGACAGTGACTACTGGCCCAGAAAATTGCGCAATGCAGTCACTGACCCTGCAACCACTGCTAGCTAAGATTGCACATTGCGTAATTCCAGCAGTCAACAACCAAACAACATTGTGCATTGCACAATTCCAACAGTCAGTCAATCTCCCAACATCCCAGACTGTGCCTTGCACAGTCTTGGCAGTCAGTCTCGGGACCTCCCGACCGAAATTGCGCAACCTTCATGATCAGTCACACATGTATGTTGCAAGTCAGTCCTTAAGTTCATTTTGGTTTTCGACTGACAGATTGCTTGCCATGAGTGTTTCCATGTCTCCAGGTATCGCAAGGGTTCATCTGCCTCTTAGCAGTACAAGTATAATGGTTTCCAAGAGAGTAGAGATGAAGACACCATTTAGAGCACACTTGGGGATGGAGTCGATCAAGTGTCTATGGACTTGCCTACCCACGAAAACATCAAGTTGTTCATAGACAAGGACATCAACAAATGACAACAACAACATCACAATGAGCAACATAATGAACAACAACTGAAGGTATCATACCGAATGCAATGAATGCAAGAGGAAGGTTGTTGAAAACACCGAGGTGGAAAAAAGTTGCGAGCTCAAGCAGATCCATTAATGATGAAATCAACTTTGGAGACTCAGGCTATGAGAAGACAGCGTGACATGAAGATCGCGCTAAGACAAAGAATGGAACAAAGAAGGGGTTGCACGTGTTGAAGCAGCAACTCAAGAGAGAACATGAAGCTGCACAAAAAAGCGAATGAGTGTAGCAAGAACATGAACAACGGGGTGGGAAAAATACATTACATATGAAAATGCACCTATACGAGTTAAAGATCCATCCCAGCAGCTGGCATAGAGCAGACATGGTGATAAATGTTGTTGGTCACATGCAAGGGATTCAGTAGCATGCATGTCATTATGTGCATGCATGCAATCCAAACCATTCAACACATTCACCAAGGTGAATACAATAAGCAAGTCCAACTGGAGTTGAACATGTACTTCGGCAAGTTGATGCGCATGACCACCAGCACACACTTGACGATCAACACATACATTATGCATTAGTCTGTTGCCAGTTCAGTGGCACCCAAGTAGACCATGCACATGTTAGCAGACAAGTTGGATGAAGGATCCATACCAATGCATCGGATGCAACGGAGGCAAGAGTTCACTTCAGCAAGATGTCACCATGTGGTGTGTTGTAGCATCCATTGTCCTTTTAATTCTATTTTCAGTTTTATTACAAAAAATGAAAAAATAAAATATTATGTTGTAGCGAAAATAAAGGGAAAAGCATAAATTTAAAAGAAATAACTTATTTTATTTGATTGATGGCTTTTGAATGTGAGAAGCCTGCGAGAATATATGGGTCGTCCGATCCACAGGTCACAGATCCGACGACAATCGTGCAATTTACTAGAACATGGTTTATTAGGAAATCGGATGCGATGATGTATGAAATACAGTTTAATTAGCTGAAGTCTGGGCTAATCATAGTCGTCCATCGAAAGAGACGAGATCCAACGGATATCACGTCGAAAAGTAATCAGGTTTTATCTTTAAAATCAGACCCAATAAATCATTAACTTGCAGTTTTATCTCCTATCGGGTCCATATGGGAGTCAAAGGGGCGTTGAAAAAATGGACGCGCTAAAGTTTTATTCAAACAGGTTTAAAGTTTCATGAGTTCCAAGGCATCGGACCATCCATTGAAGGGATGACCAGACAATGATTGCATATAGCTTAGGCAGACGCGTCAGGTTTATGAACCAGAGTTTTAATTCTTTGAGTTTCGTGGTAACTGAAGGTTTGCCATATTCTGTGTAAATTAATCAATTTTGTTGTTTTAGCAAAACGACCAAAGTTAGAGGTAGATGACTAAAATTCCAAAGGAAAGGTGATTGGTCGGGTTTCTTAGTGTTTCTGCCAATCATAACACTCCCGATATATATGTGGGCCCAAGTTCATGCGTGGAGTTCTTGTAAAGTTGCAGTTTGTTGTGTTAAAACAATCCAACTGCCATCAGAACATCTACAAGGTCACAACTTGCAAAATATCACTCAGACCATGTACTCCATCCACCGATTCGAACAACGAATAGCCATTACCTACTAATTTTTGTTACTTCTTGTTACCCTCTATGTAATATTCTGTAATAACTTTTACTTTAGACAGTTACGAGAATAGTTAAGTAGTTTGACAATTTTGGTGATTACCAACTATCTCATAATGTATAAAAAGAGGAAAATTTACAGAGAATAGGTTCGAACTTTGGAGAACCTGAAGACTAGGCCACTGTATTCCTAATACAACTATTGATTGATTAATGAAAGAATTAAAAGTTTTCCATACATTGTTGGGTATGATTTTGTGACTTCTTTGTTATGTGTCATCAAATGTTTTCTTCCTTTGAGTATAGTAATAAAGATGTAGGTCTTTATTTGCTTATGTAAATTAAGTTAAAATCCCTTAAAAGAGGACTCCTATAATTGAAGTTCCTACCTTTGCAATTCTTCTAATTTACAAATAGTAGTTCCTGTGTAAGACAACATATTATCTACGACTTCTTCAAGCTTTCTTCATTCATCATTTATGTTAAGCAATCAAATGGAATTATGAGATTTTCATGTCACCTAAGTATTAAGGGTTTTAAAACCAAGTCTTTCATGTCCTTCATTTGAGAATACAACATACAATTACATGAACAACAAGTGAAAACAATTATAAAAATTAATGTCTTAAGCACAATTTCTACACAACCAGGAAATCGGTTTCTTAAGGGACAACATAAATTGGCGCTGTTGCCGGGGAGAGAAGACATGAACACTTTTCCCTGGGTTTTCAATATTTTCCTCTGGTTGTTCAGTGAGGAGAAAATATTTGGTTGTTTTGAACAAAAGCAATAAATCTACGTGCAAAGAGACCCCATACAAGGTCAGATACCTCACAGCAGAAAGTTCAATCCCTTTCAGATTCTGAGAGGCTAGTTTCCAAGAGGGTTGGAAGGCCTAAAACTCCACTTACACCAAGTCCTACACTATCTGCTCCAGGCAGCAGTTCATCGCATCTTTCACATTCATCTTTTATTGATCAAGAGTCACTTTCTACATCCAATTCATTTCAAGAACCCGACTGTCAAGAACAGTCTTTAGAGTCTATTTCGTTTTCAATATCTGCTATAATTATTCAGCCTTAAACCTATAACTACATTACCACCTCTACATACTCCATTTACTCCTTAGTCAGGTTCCACATCTGCTGGTAATCAGGGTTCAGTACATTTAGGAGTAAATATGGCAGCACCTGCATTTTTTTATGAATAGGTATGCACCTATTCAATTACCACAATAGTTGAATCAAATGCCACAAGAATACTCGATGATTCTTCCTTGTTTCAAGGGGAAGATGAACAAACAATAGAGAATCATATATCAATATTTTGTAATTTCGTAGAAACCTAAATGTTGAACACCTGGATGTTGTTCTAAGACTTTTTGTCCAATCCTTGGATGGAGAAGCAAGAAAATTGTTTAAAGGCTTCTTAATAACTCTATTACAACATGGGAAGAGATGGAGCGCCCGTTCACTTAGAGATGGGGAGAAAAAAGAGACCATGGGTATTCACTCACAAAGTTTAATGCTATCAAGAAGAAATTTGATGAAGGTGTTGCTGAATTCATCAGAAGGTTCAATAAATTGTACAATAGTCTTCCAATGGAGATTAAGACCCCTCCTGCTGGTGCAAAATAACTTTTTTCAGGGGCTTTTGAGTCAAATTTTGGATTCACATTGAGGGAGAGGAGATCCCCAACCCTTGATCAGATATAAACAGATGCATTAGAGATATAAGCAAATCTGGCGGCTGCAGGTAAAACACCAGATACACAACCTATCCAAGATAAGGGAAAGGCTAAAGTTGAATCCTCTCAAAGTCAAACATTAGAGGATATGAGTGATGTAATTAAAACTTTGTCAAATAAATTGATTAAATTAGAGTTGGAAAGTAAGAATTCTCAGAGGTAAGCACAACAGAACAAGAACTTTAATCCTCAGTATAGAAGACAACCTCTACAAATTTTGCAGAAGGAGAGGAAAGATCAAGATCAGATTCAAGCACCACTGTATATAGAAGCAGATCCTGATGAAATACCATAACATTCCCGAGACCATGATGATCGGATTTCTACATTGTATGCAATAGATGAAAATGAACTAGGTGTTGAGGGAGAAGAATATGAATATGCTGAAACAGATACCATTTATGATGATAATGAGATTGATGAGTATTGAAAGTAATTTTATGATTTTATGTAGGCAGAACTACATAAGAAATATGACTTGAGATCAAGGAAAATGTCTAGAAGTAAAAAAGATGAAGGTGAGCAGCAAGTTCCAACTCCCTCATAGAAGGTGAATCCACAAGAACCACAGCCTGTAAAACAATTGAATAGAGGAAAGCAGCAGCAGAATACAAGTAGCAAGACACAAATGCTTCAAGGTGAGCCTTCTCAAGACAAAAGTGAAAAAATTCCTTTAGAAAAACTTGTTTCCATTCCACAAGAGATTTTAGTCATGAAGAGAAGTGAAGATGAAAATGAAAAGAACACTAAACAGGGTCATGTGTTCAGTTTAACTAAAGAATTAGAAAAAATCAGAATTCAAGTGCCCCTCACAGAGTTAGTCAAAACACCAGTTTATCAGAGAGAGATTGTTGAGTTTATCAATCTAAGAGAGAATGTAAATATAAATGACACTATGAACCTGCAGGAAGATAAACCAATAGTGGTTTTTGGTCCACATGTGGAGGAGGTGGATTCTTCAACTCCTCCATTCTACATTTCTCTATTGATTCATGATTTCCTCTTGCACAATTGTATGTTTGATTAAGGAGCTTCACATAATCTTATGCCATTATCATTGATGAAACAACTAAACCTGTAAGTCACTAAACCTTACAGGGACTTGTATTCTTTTGATGCAAATAAAGTCAAGTGTCTGGGGGTCATTAAAGATATGGTGGTGTCACTAGCCTACATCCCAGCTAGAAGCTTGGTAATGGATGTAGTGGTAGCAGATATCCCTGCTAGGTTTGGAATGTTGCTATCTAGGTGATGGGGAGCCAAATTGGGTGGTGTTTTGAAGCTAGATTTTACATATGTTGTTATACCAATTTGTGTTTGGAAGAAAGGAGGTTATACAAAGAAACTAGATTTGTAAAAACGATTACAAAAAATGAAGGAAGTAATTCACTTGTATATAGTGAAGAGAAAGATGTTTTTTCTTGCTTCGTGCTGCAGGACAACGTAGAGTTGGCTGAAGATAATCAAAGGCAACTTACTTCAGCCAGTGTAAATACATAGCTGCAACCAAAAGAGGTGTGGAAGTGTTTTTTGTTTTGTTTTGTTTTTTTTTTTGTTTTTTTGTTTTTGTTTTTGTTTTTGTTTGTTTGTTTGTTTTTGTTTGTTTGTTTGTTTTTGTGTTGTTTTGTTTTTTTGATGGAGCTTATTCTAAGGAAGGAACATGTGTTGGTTTCCTTCTAATTGCACTTGGAGGTAATATGTTCCCTTTTTATTTTAAATTGGAGTTTGAAGCAACAAACAATGTGGCATAATATGAGTCCTTGATCATTGCTCTGCAAACAACAATACAAATGGGGGTCAAGTCAATTTCTGTCTTTTGAGATTCAAAACTAATTATAAAGCAAATAAAGAACCACTATCAGATAAAACACCCTAGGCTTAGGGCATACAGAAATGAAGTGTGGGATTTAGTTGAGAATTTTTTTGAAGCTTTCAATATTCATTTCATTCCAAGGGATGGAAATAGATTGGCAGACTCTTTGGTTGTGGTTGCTAGTACTTTTAGGCCTCCTATTAATTCGAAGCTGAGATATGAGGTTGAAATGAGACACAAGCTTTCTGTTCCTGATAAAATAAAGCACCGCAGATTTTTAAAGATGATCAACAGATTAAAGAATTTTTTAATACGGTTGAAAATTTTCCGGGCACAAAGATTGATCAGGATGAACCTTAAGCGACAGAAGGTGCGGAGGTAAGTGGTTTGAAAAATTCTATAGTTGATCAAAAGATTATTCAATTGAAAGATAATATGCTACCAAGGGGACTTGTCTCTCTTGAAAGGCTTTTTAACTCTAATGATGTAGCTGTTGGTTCAGAGAAAATTCCACGGGATGAGCAGATTGAAGATCACAATATTGGAACTTAGGAGGAGCCTAGGTTAGTCAAATTATTCAATGGAGTTCCATCTAATTATAAGGAGAGATATATTAAACTTTTCAAAGACTATGCTGATGTTTTTGCTTGGTCCTATGAGGATCTTAAAACATATGATGTAAGTATTATTCAACACAAGATTCCCTTGAAAGAGGGGATTAAACCATTTAAGTAGAAGCTCATATTGATAAACCCTCTACTTTTACCATTAATTGAGAAAGAAGTCAAAAAGTTGCTTGATGCCAAGATTATAGTTCCACTCAGGTAGTCTGACTGGGTGGCAAATTTAGTGACTGTAAGGAAGAAGAATGGAGAGATAAGGCTATGTGTAGACTTTAGAAATCTCAACAGGGCTTCCTTGAAAGATAACTATCTGTTACCTAAAATGGATCATGTGATGCAGAAGGTAACAAGACCATTCGGGATGTCAATGCTATGGGTTTTCTGAGTATAACTAGGTGGATGTGGATAAAGAAGATCAAAAGAAGACTGCATTCACAACTCCTTGGGGAACCTTTATGTATGCTAGAATGCCTTTTGGGTTGATGAATGTAGGTGCTACATTTCATAGGGCTATGGACATTTCTTTTGTGGGAGATAAGTTTGTAGTGATATACTTAAATGACATCAATGTTTTCTCTAATTCCGATGAGGAGCATCTGGACCATCTTAAAAAGACTTTTGAGAAATGTAGAAGATATGGGCTTTCCTTGAACCTTAGAAAGTCTATTTTTGCTCTGGAAGCGGGCAAACTGTTGGGGCACATTGTTTCTAGAGATGTAGTGAAGATAGATCCAGTAAGGGTGCAAGCTGTGCAGAAAATACTTTTGCCCAAGAGTAAGAAGGACATTCAGAAATTACTGGGTAAAATTAATTTTTTAAGGAGGCTTGTGTCCAATTATGCAGAAATTGTAAAAGAAATTACTAATATGTTGAAGAAAGAGAATGAAGTGCATTGGACCAAGGAATCCAGATAGTCATTCTCCAGGATTAAAGAAGCATTGCAAGCTGCTCCAATCCTAATAAGCCCTGATTATCAAAAACCTTTCCAAGTTTTTTCTTTTGCATCACCTAATTCAATAGCAGTTGTTGTTTTGTTGCAGAAAAATAATGAAGAAAAGAAGTAGCAAGTTACTTTCTTTAGCAAGATTCTCAGAGATGCTGAACTAAAGTATAATATTCTTGAAAAACAGGTATATGCTTTAGTAAAAGCCCTGAAGGCCTTTAGGACTTATGTACTGCAGTCACTAGTCATTACTTATGTGCCAAATGCTGGGATAAAGGATGTCTTAGTCCAGAGTGATGTAGAAGGCAAAAGGGGAAAACATATAGCCAAGATCCAAGAGTATGACTTGGACATAAAACCCACAAAGCTGGTGAAAGGGCAAGGATTGGTGAAGATGTTGACACGTCAAATTTTCAGATATTGGGAATCAACTTGCTGACACTGTGAGTGAGGAGGCAATTGAAGAAGGTGAAGAAAGATCAAACCTAGGTATGAAGATCAAGTATAAACTTTATGTTCAAAATGGTACAATTACATAATCCATTATTTGTGTTTTCTCTCTTGTCCTCAATCTTTGGATAGAACAAAGTATAGAGAATTAAAGATCAAAGCCCAGCCATATGTGATTGTTGAGGGCAAATTGTATTGGAAGGATCCTGTAGGAATTTTGTTGTTATGTTTAACAAAGGATGAATTTATAGAGGCCATTAAAGATTATCATGAGAAGTTATGTGGAGGACTTTATAGTTGGAAGGCTAAAGCACACAAAATCCTCTAGGCAGGGTTTTATTGGCCTACTTTATTTGGTGATACATATAAGTTTGTTAGAAGCTGTTAGAAGTGTCAGCTTTTTGCTGAGAAGAAGAGGTTAGCTCCCTTTCCTTTGATCCCAGTCTTCATAGAGGAACCATTCAGACAATGGAGACTGGAATTTGTTGGAGAGATTAACGCACCTTCAAGTGGATAGCATAAGTGGGTTCTCACAGCTACTGATTACTTCATCAAGTGCGTAAAATCTATACCCACTAAGAGGGCAAATGACCAGGTGATGATGAAGTTCTCAGAGGAGAATATTTTCAAAAGATTTGGATGCCCTGTCAAAATCATAACAGACAATGCTCAAGTCTTCAATTCAAGTAAGTTTATTGCTTTTTGTCAAAAGTATAATGTTATTTTGTCCCATTCAACAGCTTATCATCCACGGGGAAATGGATTAGCTGAATCCACTAACACAACATTGATGAAGATCCTTAAGAAAACTATTGCAAGGAACCAGAAAGACTGGGATTCTAAGCTAAAGTTTGCTCTATCAGCTGATAGAGTGACTACAAGAAGGTCCACAGGCAAAATCACCTTTTGAGTTAGTCTATGGAACTCAAGCCCTGTTCCCAAGCCAACTTGTGAAGCCTGTGATTGCAATGATTCAAGAGGCAAAAGAAGAGCCCAATGCTCTGATAAGAAGAATGAATAAGGTAGTGGAGTTGAGTGAAAATACGGATAAGGTAATAGACAACTTGTTCATGTATCAATTAAAGATGAAGAGTATTTTTGAGAGAAATGCCAAAGAGATTGATTTTAAAGTTGGAGACCTGGTATTAAGGTGGGATACTAGAAGAGAAGATAAGGACAAACATGGAAAGTTTGATCCTCTTTGGTATGGCCCATTCAGAATTATATAAGCAAGGACAAATCATACATTCTTCCTAGAGAATCTTGATGGCGAATCTTTGCAGTTACCTGTCAATGGGCAGTACCTAAAGCATTACTTCCAGTTCTGAAGCATAAGCATCCTATCATTGTAGATACCAGAGTGAACTCATTGTACAAATTCCATATAAGTTTAATTGGCTAAGTAATATGTGACTCCATGCCCGAGGTGAAGGCATTAATCTGTGGTTCTTAGTGCTTCTATGGCAAAAGAACTATCCACAGGTGGAGCCAGATGTTGTAGCATCCATTGTCCTTTTAATTCTATTTTCGGTTTTATTACAAAAAATGAAAAAAATCAAATATTATGTTGTAGTGGAAATAAAGGGAAAAGTATAAATTTAAAAGAAATAACTTATTTTATTTGATTGATGGCTTTTGAATCTGAGAAACCCAGGAGAAGATCTGGGTCGTTCGATCAATAGGCCACAGATTCGATGGTAATCCCGTGGTTAACTAGAACAAGGTTTATTTTGGAAATCGGAGACGATGATGTATGAAATACAATTTAATTCGCTAAAGTCTTGGCCAATCGCAACCATCCATCAAAAGAGATGGGATCCGACGGATATTGCATCGAAAAGTAATCGAGTTTTATCTTTAAAATCAGACCGGATAAATCATTAACTGGCAGTTTTATTTCCTATCGGGTCCGTATGGGAGTCAAAGGGGCGTTGAAAAAATGGACATGATAAAGTTTTGTTCAAATAGGTTTAAAGTTTCGTGAGTTCCGAGGCATCAAATCATTAATTGAAGGGGTGATCAGATGGTGATCGTGTATAGCTCAGGCAGATGTGACAGGTTTATGAACCAAAGTTTTAATTCTTTGCGTTTCGTGGCAACCGAAGGTTTGCCATATTATGTGTAAATTAATCAATTTCGTTGTTTTAGCAAAATGACCAAAGTTAGAGGCAAATGACTAAAAATACAAAGGAAAGGTGATTGGTAGGGTTTCTTAGTTTTTTTGCCAATCATAACGCTCTTGATATATATGTGGGCCCAAGTTTATGCACGAAGTTCTTGTAAAGTTGCAGTTTGTTGTGTTCAAATAGTCTAACTGTCATCAAGACATCTACAAGGTTACAATTTGCATAATAACACTCAAACCACGTACTCCAGCGACTGATTCGAACGACGAATAGCCATTACCTACTAATTTTTGTTGCTTCCTATTATTTTATTTTCTTTAGAATGAGGTATCTTTTACCCTCTATGTAATATTCTTTAATAACTTTTACTTTAGACAGTTAGGAGAATATTTAAGTAGTTTGATAGTTTTGGTGATTACCAACAGTCTCATAATATATAAAAAGAGGAAAATTTACAGAGAAGGGGTTCGAACTTTGGAGAACCTGAAGATTAGGCCATTGTATTCCTGATACAACTGTTGATTAATGAAAGAATCAGAAGCTTTCCTACATTGTTGGGCATGATTTTGTGACTTCTCTGTTATGTGTCATCAAATGTTTTCTTCCTTTAAGTATGGTAATAAAGTTGCAGGTCTTTATTTGCTTATGTAAATGAAGTTAAAATCCCTTAGAAGAGCGTTCCTATACTCAAAGTTCATACCCCTGCAATTCTTCTAAGTTACAAATAGTAGTTCCTATGTAAGACAACATATTATCTACGACTTCTTGAAGCTTTCTTCATTCATCATTTATGTTCAACAATCAAATCGCATTCTGAGATTTTCATGTCACCTAAGTATTGAGGGTTTTAAAACCAAGTCTTTCAGGTCCTTCATTTGAGAATACAACATACAATGACGTGACAAACAAGTGACAACAATTATAAACATTAATGTATTAAGCACAATTTCTACACAACCAGAAAATTGGTTTCTTAAGGGACAATAGGGTGCATGCACACCATCGCGGATGACCAAGCTTAGCATCAATTCACCATCTTCACCATCACAAGCATGTCAAAGAGTTGGTCTCATCTCAACGGACAGAGTGTCACTGATGTCTTGCATGGCTTGCACAAGCCATTTTGTCTCACATGAGCACGTGCATTTAATGTTAAGTCATGTCAAGTGTAAGTCAAGTGTCAATATTTGGATGTAACAGTCATAGAGTAGGTGAAGAGTCATGAGGGTAGTTAAACTATCACAAAGGGGAATGTCAAGGGTCACCCCACCCTTTGCTATAAATAGTCCCGCATAACTCATTCTAGAGGATTTTGGTCAGCCAAGCTTCCGATAAGACTATCTTAGAGAGAGCTTTGACAATATTGTAACGCGCCTTGGCTTCTCCACTTCACGGAGCTAGTACATCTCTTTAGAGGAGCAGGCAGATGTGGCTGTAATGTTCCATTATTGGAGTTAGTGGTTAGACATGGATGTATTGTATGACTAGAACTTACACTTCTTTATATAATAAGAGGCAAGATGTTTCATGCATACGTTGTATTGTAATCCAACTATCTTGTTTACTTTGAATGGCATATGTATTTGATTTCTTACGCATGCATGTATAGACTATTTCGTATGAGTATGTATGAATCTTTCTAAAATGTGTTGTTAGTTTCACTATCACTTTGGATTGCTAGCTAACTTGCTTTCAAGCTTGTCATGCTTCTTTGCTTGTGTGTTCCCTTCCCATTCAAGTACTATTATAGGTTGCCAAGGGGCGCACTCATCTCAACCCCCATGTGTTAGAACCTCTCTTGCACCTTCCTTGACTCACTGTAGCTGTCACACCCTTGCTACCAACAGAGTTATCTACTTTCCTCTGTGTGAAATCGCGGTCAAGGCATTACCATACGACCCACTGCCAGGACTCCTACACCAAATGGTCTGAGGTCTAATTCAGACTTCTTACCGGGGAGATCCCCTTACACGTTGGCGGGTTCAGCATCGTCAACATTTTAGTGCTAGAAGGAGGTCCAAATGACAAGCTGATTCATCACATCTGTTTTAAATCTCCACACACCTATCATGACTAGTTACCGAGTTGCTCTTCTGGAATGTATGTCTTATGGAAACGAGTTCATCATCCCAGAAAAGCTCTCGAATAACTTGTCTCATAAAACATTCGACGCTGGAGGCTACGTAGCCTTGGTTAGGCAGGCAGTCAACGTTGTAGGCTCATGCGAAAGACATGGAGTATTTGAAGAATACATGAGCTGCACGTTGTTCATCTACACGCTTCCAGGGCACCCAATGCATTGGTGTGCCACACTAACCGAAAATTCTATTCATTCTCTTGCTCATATAGTCGCAGAGATAGACTTTGTTTTCAATCACTTTAACTATCAAGCACTCAACAAAGAAATTCTGGAATTACAAAAAGCACCCGATGAATCTGTTGAATAGTTTTACAGACACTTTTGTAATCTTCCATACCGATTCCCTGAAGATGATATTGATTGGGAATTTCTCGATGGGAGATTTTAGTATCTTCTTCACATATGTGAAAATCCGCAATTCTTCAAATCACTTGAATCCAACTATACTCTAGTGATGGAACTGTGCAATCACAAGCAGGCACAGTCGCTATCACAAGTAACTGTCTGCCTTCACCTCATCAAACAACTCCCCCACTGTGGAGTGATGTGGGAGATCATGCACACACCTCTGTTGAACTGTCACATCTTTCGACCCCACCTGCTCTTTAGATTTGCGCATATTTGGCTTGCAAGTCTATTGGTTGTCACATGGATTCATTCCCTTGATCTTCGTCTTAATGTTCAATTGATCGTCTGAATTGTACTCTCTTGTGTTCTCCCATTCTAGACTCCTCACCTGTTGTGAACAAGGATCAAGCTGTCGACAAAGTTGGTGTTATGCAGCCAACCTACGCCATCATTCATGATGAGTGTGTGCAGGAATCTGAAGAAGAGCCTGCGGTGAAGGATCACTCCCTTCCAACCGCGCCTCATCCCTGTCATGTTGGCATCCCTTGTGATTCTGCCACTGTTGATTTTCCTTGTGAAAACTCATTTATGTATGTTTCTACTTCCGATCATTCACACGACATGTCGGATGTCAGTCTATTATTACAATGCAGAGAGGACACATCTTCCTCGGAAAATCCGTCCAATCTGTCATCTATCTTTCCGGAAATCACAGAGGGTAAACATATTTACTTCCCATCTACCCCTATGCCTGATTCATCAAATCATGAGGATGCTGACAAACATATTAAATTTTTTGATCTTGGTTGTCGTGATCTATCCACTTCCTCATCCGATCATGATGTTGACTCAAGCGTTGTTAATATGTAGAAGACACTGGTCTATGATGATCTATCTATCAACGAAGTCGAAACCTCGTAGGCTATCGAGGCACTTCAGCCCAAGTTGATGGTTATGTTAAGCCCTCATTGTCATGAGGTTGGTTTCACTTCCAGTGAGGAAATTGTTGAAACACTCAAGGCTCCTAATCACTCTTTTCTTTGCATTGAAGATCAACCAAACACCTAGATTTTGCTTCCTCCACTCAAACTACAAGATCCCATCGCTCATACATTGGAGGAATCTTACATAGCAAGCACACATGCACAACATAAGCGATCCACCTTTCTCACGTTTTCTTGCATGTCGCAATCAAGATAATGCACACACTCAACATCTGGATTCACTGTAGCACAACACCATGGCAGCTCCACAAAATGCATGTCATGCGCTTTCACTCATGTTTGTTCTGTGGTTGCTTATAAGCTCAGAGTGTGTTTGTCTTTACTGTTACATCTTTCTTATTTGTTGGTTCACACAACTGTCTTGTTCACGAACCATGCCTTCACCAACATTAATCAACCAATGCACCGGTGGCTACATTGGAAGTATCAGTTCATGTGAGACGACCGATACACCATTAGCTTAGGAGTAGGAGTAGTGTTTGCTTTTAATTGTTTGCATGCATGCTTGTTTGCTTAGTTGCTTTGTTTGCTTGCATGTTTACTTACTTGCTTTGCTTTCCCTTTTACTTCTGCTTTTGCTTGGCTTTGTTGTTTGTTAGTTCGCTTGTTTCTTTCGTAGGTTAGTTCGCATGAAACCGTGTATGACTCTTGAAACGAGCTCAGTGAAGTACAAGAGGGCCTATACAACTATCACTACTTGGTTATTTGTCATCTTGCCTCTGTATGAAGAAATTTTTAATTTTAGTCCATGATACGTCGAAGGAAAATACGTACTGTTCAAAGTGAGCCTTGGTGAAAACATAATGCTTGCGCGTTAGCTAGTGTCACCTTCTCTAGTCGGTTATTTTTGGGTTAACCCTTGTCATCTCAGTCAAATAGAGTAAGGTGAGGGGGAAAAACTAAATAGGCACGTCAAAGATACAATAAACTACTTCTCTATTGGAACAACCTCTTATATTCTCAATAAGTCGGGATCCTTCTTCCGCCTCTGATATGAATAAGTGCTATGCACAGTTATGAAGATGAAAAAAAAAATGAAAATGGATAAGGCGAAAGAAGAGAAAGGCTTTCTGTGCAGGGAGGTGATGCAAGTAACTCTGCCAGGGTATTGACTAGGCTTGCTGGCAGCAGAGCCATGCTTATGTTCCTATGTGACTCCACTGGGGTACTGTCCAGGCCTGCTGGTAGCGGAGCAACACTAGAAATGAAACTAAGACTCTGACGACAATACTGCTTGTGCCCCAATATACCCCTCAACCCCAATCGAAACAATTGTGTTGCCTTAGCTTGGAATGTGTGTCAATCTTCTAAGAGCTTGGTATATGCTACATCTTACAATCAAGCTAGTGTGAAACCGAGATGAGCTGAGAATTGAACAATACTTGCATAGGTGTCAAACTTGCTTTTCACGAACAAGGTCCATTCAGAGAGCCAGAGTTCTACCAGTGTGTCGGCAAGTGTTGTAGTGCCTACAACCACCCTCCAAATTTTTGCCTTAGCTTCGTTTTGGAGCCTCCATACCAACTTTTGCTTCATCAAATACACAAGCTTCAGTGTTTTTCTTGCACAAAGGCAACCCGTCGATCACAACTTGATGCATTCCTCTCACAGGCTAATCACACGAACTTGGTCGAGCTGCAGGGTGATCAACTCCCCCAAGAAATTACGTAATTTTGGAGGGCAACCACCCTTCCCGCCATAAATTATGTAATCCTAACTAGAAGTCTTATGGGCTACAAAATTGCACAATTCTGGCAGTGAACCCTCACAGTGAAAATTACGGAATTTTCCCCTGCAGGGCTGCTCAGCCTAGAATTTGCACAAATCTGGGCAGCAGTCAGCTACTTTGCCCAAAAATTGTGCAAATCTCCTAGGCAGGCAGCCCAGTTTCCAGCCATAAATGTGCATTTTCTCCCAACAGTTGAACAACCTCTTGCATTTGCAGTTGATTTGACTGGTTCTCTCCGGGACCGAGAAAAACATACTTGCATGCATTGGTTGCTTCTCCAAAGGAAGCATGAAAAGGCATCCTATGTTTCAAGGATCTATTTTTTTGCAATTGGAGGTTAAATGTAAGGATCATTTCAAAAACCTCCCACCAAGTGTCATTTTCCCTATATTTGTGGCATGCACATCACAACCTCGATGTTATCAAAACTCATCAATCGAACACTGCAGAGCTCATTCCTCACATCAACCTTGCAGCTCTGACATCCCACATCACATCTAAGAGTTGTCGGCACATTCAACTCAACTGTTTTGGGGTAAGCCCACTTTCCATGCCTTATGTTGCATTTCTGTCGCTTTTTGTGTTTTCTGTTGTGTGAGTACCATTTGCTTGATTTTTTTGAACACTTGCTGTCATTTACATGTATGCTACTTTGTCCTAGAAATGTTTCAGTTTTTGTTGGCATCCCATTGCTATCGCATGCATGAAACTGTTTTTCACGAACTGTCACCGATTCGGCGACTCGCCTCACCCACATGCATGTTGTTCCATTTTCTGAATCTGTCATTCACCATTTGCATGCATGATCATTCACTTATTCTTACCCTCAGTATCACCATGCATTCATACTCACATTCACATTTAGTTGTCTGTCGGCGAGTCTAGGTAACCTCGACTCGGACTAAGCCTTCACTGAGAGAGCATTGCACAATTTGGGGAACGAAGGCTCTATTTTCCTCTCCCGAAATGTGCATTTCTGCCCAGCCATTGACCTTTAGGACTGTTTTGCGCATTTCTAAGGGACAGTGACTGCTGGCCCAGAAAATTGTGCAATGCAGTCACTAAGCCTGTAGCCATTGCCAGCTGAGATTAGGCATTGCACAATTCTTGCAATCAGCAGCCAGACAGGACTGTGCATTGCACAGTTCTGGTAGTCAGTCAGTCTCCCAACAGCCCAGACTGTGCCTTGCACAGTCTTGGCAGTCAATCTCCCGACCTCGTGGCCGAAATTACACAACCTTCATGATCAGTCACACTAGTATGTTGCAAGTCAGTCCTCAAGTTCATTTTCATTTTTTACTGACAAATTTCTTGCCATGAGTGTTTCCATGTCTCCAGGTATCGCAGGTGTTCATCTGCCTCTCAGTGATACAGGTACAATTGTTTCCAAGAGAGTAGAGTTGAAGACACCCTTCATAACACACTTGGGGATGTAGTCGATCAAGTGTCTATGGAATTGCCTACCCACGGAGACATCAAGTTGTTCGTAGACAAGGACATCAAGGTATGACATCAGCAACATCACGAGCAGAATCATGAATAACAACCAAAGGCATCATGTTGATTGCTACGAATGCAAGAGGAAGGTTGTTGACAGCACAGAGGTGGAACAAAGTTGTGAGCTCAAGCAAATCCATTAATGATGAAAACAACTTTGGAGACTCAGGCTATGAGGCGACGATGCGACATGAAAATCGCATGAAGACAAAGAATGGAACAAAGAAGGAGTTGCATGTGTTGAAGCAACAACTCAAGAGAGAACATGAAGCTGCATAGTCAAGTGAATGGTTGCAATAGGAACAAGAATAATAGGAGGCGCAACATTCATTAATGGATGAAACTACGCCCGTACAAGTTAAAGATCCATCCCAACAGCTCAGACAGAGTAGACATGGTGAGCAGTGTTGTTGGTTGCATGCAAGGGATTCATAAACATGCATGTCATTGTGCACACCCATGCGATCTAACCCATTCAACACACTCAGCAAGGCGAAGACAATAAGCAAGTACAACTGGAGTTGAACATGTACTTCGACAAGTTGATGCACATGATCACCAGCACACACTTGAAGATCAACATGGACACTATGCATCAGTGTGATGTCGGTTTAGCCGCACCCAAGAAGACCATGCGCATGTTAGCAGATGAGTTGGATGAAGGAGCCATACCACTGTACAGGATGCAACAGAGGTAAGAGTTCGCTTCAACAAGATGTCACCATGGGGTGCATGCACACCATCACAGACGACCAAGCTTGGCATCAACTCACCATCTTCAGCATCACAAGCATGTCAAAGAGTTGGTCTCACCTCAACGGACTGAGTTGGTCTTGCATGGCTTGCTCAAGCCATTTTGTCTCACATGAGCACATGTGCATTGTAATGTTAAGTCATGTCAAGTGTAAGTCAAGTGTCAATAGTTGGATGTAATAGCCATAGAGTAGGATAAGAGTCATGTGGGTAGTTGAACTATCACAAAGTGGAATGTCAAGGGTCACCCACCCTTTGCTATAAATAGTCCCTCATAACTCATTGTAGAGGCTTTTGGTCAGGCAAGCTCCCGATAAGACTATCTTGGAGAGAGCTTGGACAATATTGCAATGCGCCTTGGCTTCTCCACTACACAGAGCTAGTACATCTCTTTGGAGGAGCAAGTGGATGTGGCGAGAACATTCCACTATTCGAGCTAGTGGTTGGACATGGATGTATTGTATGACTGGAACTTACACTTCTTTATATAATAAAAGCCAACACGTTTCATGCATATGTTGTATTGTATTATAGCTGTCTTGTTTACTCTAAATGGCATATGTATTTGCTTTCTTACGCATGCATGTATGGACTATTCTGTGTGAATATGTATGAATATTCCTGAAATGTGTTGTTAGTTTAACCATCACTTTGGATTGCCAACTAACTTGCTTTCCAGCTTGTCATGCTTCTTTGCTTGTGTGTTCCCTTCCCATCCGAGTACTATTACAGGTTGCCAAGGGGTGCACTCATCTCAACCCCCATGTGTTAGAACCTCTCATACACCTTCCTTGACTCACTGCAACTGTCACACCCTTGATACCAACATAGTCATCTTACTTGCCTCTGGGTGAAATCGCGGTCAAGGCATTACTATACGACCCACTGTTGGGACTCCTACATCAAATGGTCTGAGGTCTAATTGGGAATTCTTACGAGGGAGATTCCTTACATGTTGGCGGGTCCAGCAGTGTCAAAATTTTCTTGCTAGAAGGAGGTCAGATGGCAAGCTGAGTCCTCACATCTATTTTGGATCTCTACACATTTATCATGACTAACTACCGAGTTTCTCTTTCGGAATGTATGTCTTATGGAAACGATTTCATCATCTTGGAAAATCTCACATAAGTTGTCTCATAAAACATTCGATGGTGGAGGCTACGTGGCCTTGGTTAGGCATGGGGTCGGTGTTGTAGGCTCATGCAAAAGACATGGATTCTTTGAAGAATACTGAGTTGCGCGTTGTTCCTCTACACGCTTCGAGGGCACCCAATGCACTGGTGTGCCATGCTACCCTAAAATCTATTCATTCTCTTGCTCATCCGGTCGCATAGATAGACCGTGTTTTCAATCACTTTAACTATCGAGCACTCAAAAAAGAAATTCTAGAATTACAAAAAGCACCCGATGAATCTGTTGAACAGTTTTACATGCTTTTGTAATCTTGTATACCGTTTCCTCGAAGATTATATTGATTGGGAATTTCTCAATGGGAGATTTGAGATCTTCTTTACATATCTAAAAATCTGCAATTCTTGAAATCACTCGAAGCCCGCTCATACTCCGGTGATGGAACTATATAATCACGAGCAGGCACAATCATTGTCACAAGAAACTGCCTACCTTCACCTCATCAAACAACTCCGGCACCGCAGAGTGATGTGGGAGATCATGCATACACCTTTGTTGAACTATCACATCCTCCCACCCACGTGCTCTTGTGATCTACACGTATTTGGCTTGCAAGCATGTTGGTTGTCACGTGGATTCGTTCCCTCAACCTCCGTCCTCACATTTTGTTGATCCTCCGAATTATACTGTCTTGCATTCTCCCATTCTGAACTCCTCACCTGTTGTGAACGAGGATCAAGCCGCTGACGGAGTTGGTGTTATGTAGCCAACCTATGCCATCATTCATGATGAGTGTGTGCAAGAATCTAAACAAGAACCCATGGTGAAGGATGACTCCCTTCCAACCATGCCTCATTCGCTTCATCCTGACATCCCTTGTGATTCTGCCACTGCTAATTTGCCCTGTTAAAACTCATTTTCGGATGTTTCTACTTCTGATTATTCACAGGACATGTCGGATGTCAGTGTGTCATTACAGTGCGAAGAGGACACATCTTCCTCGGAAAATTCATCCAATCTGTCATCTATCTTTCCTGAAAACACAGAGGGTGAACATCTTTACTTCCCATCTACCCCTTCACGCGATTCATCAAATCATGGGGATGCCGAAAAACATCCTAAATTTTATGATCTTGGTTTTCGTGATCTATCCACTCCCTCATCCGATCATGATGTTGATTCAACCATTGTTAATATGTCCAAGGCACTGGTCTATGATGATCTATCTGTCTCTGAAGTTGAAACTCCAAACACTGTCGAGGCAATTCAGCCTGAGTTGATGGTTATGTTAGGCCCTCGCTGTCTTAAGGTTGGTTTCACTTCCAGTGAGGAAATTGTTGAAACACTCAAGGCTCCTCATCACTCTCTGCTTTGCATTGAAGCTCAACCAAACACCTAGATTTCACTTCCTCCACTCGAACTACACGATCCCATCACTCATACATTGGAGGAATCTTACACAACAAGCACACATGCACAACACAAGTGGTCTACCTTTCTCACTTTTGCTTGCATGTCACAATAAAGAGAATACACACACTCAATATCTGCATGCAGTGTAGCACAACACCATGGCAGCTCCACACGACTCATGTCATGTGCTTTCACTCATCTTTGTTATGTGGTTTCTTATAAGCTCAGAGAGTGTTTGTCTTCACTGTTACATCTTTCTTGTTTCCTAGTTCGCAAAAATATCTTCTTCGTGAACCATGCCTTCGCCAACATGGGTCAACCAATGCGTCGGTGGCTGCATATGAAGTATCACTTCATGTGAGAATATCCATGCACCGTTAGCTTAGGAGTAGGAGTAGTGTTTTCTTTCAGTTGTTTGCATGCATGCTTGTTTTCTTACTTGCTTTGTTTGCTTGTTTTGTTTGCTTGCTTGTTTGCTTACTTTCTTTGCTTTCCCTTTTACTTATGCTTTTGCTTTGCTTTGTTGTTTGTGAGTTCGCTTGTTTTGTTCGTAGGTTAGTTCGCATGAAACCATGTATGCTTCTTGAAATGAGCTGGGTGAAGTACAAGAGGGCTTGTACGACTATCACTACTTGGTTATTTGTTATCTTGCCTCTGTATGAAGAACTTGCTACTTTTAGTCCATGATACATCGAAGGAAAATACGTACTATTCGAAGTGAGCCTTGGTTAAAACACAACGCTTGCATGCTAACTAGTGTCACCTTCTCTAGTGAGTTGTTTTTGGGTTAACCCTTGTCATCTCAGTCAAGTAGAGTAAGGTAAGGGGGAAAACCTAAATAGGCACGTTAGAGATATAATAAACTACTTCTCTGCTGGAACAACCTCTTCTGCTCTCAATAAGTCAGGATCCCTCTTCTATGCATGGAGGTGATGTAAGTAACTCCGCCGGGGTACTGACCAGGCTCACAAGGAGCGGAGCCATGCTTGTGTTCCTATGTGACTCCGTCAGGGTACTATCCATACCTGTTGGCAACAGAGCAACACCAGAAATGAATCTAAGGCACTAATACCTATACTGCTTGTGCACCAATATACACCTCAACCCCAATTGAAACAATTGTGTTGCCTTGGCTTGGAATGTGTGTCAATCGACTAAGAGCTTGGCAAACGCTACATCTTACAATCAAGCTAGTGTGAAACCAAGATGAGCTTAGAACTGAACAATACTTCCAGAGGTTTCAGACTTTCTTTTCACGAACAAGGTCCATTCGAAGAGCTAAAGTTCTACCAGTGTATCGCCAAGTGTTGTAGCAACTACAAACGTCCTCCAAAATTTTTCCTTAGCTTTGTTTTGGAGCCTCCCTACCAACTTTTCACAGCAACTTGTCTTGCTTCATCAAATACACAAGTTTCAATGTTTTTCTTGCACAAAGGAAGCTTTCCGAACACAACTTGATGCATTCCCCTCATAGGCTGATCACCCGGACTTGGTCCAGCTGCAGGCTGAGTAGCTCCCCAAGAAATTGTGCAATTTTGGAGGGAAACCTTTTTTCCCTCCAGAAATTGAGCAATCCTGATTGGTAACCTATTGGGCTCTAGAATTGCGCAATTCTGGAAGTCAACACTCACAGTGAAAATTGGGCAACCCAACAGGGCTGATCAGCCCATAATTTGCACAAATCTGGGCAGTGGTTAGTTGCTTTGCCCAGAAATTGCACAAATCTCTTGGGTAGCCAGCCCAGCTCCCAGCCAAAAATGTGCATTTTCTCCCCGTAGTTGAACAACCTCTTGCATGTGCAACTGAGTTGATCGGTTCCTTCCGGGACCGAGCAAAACATACTTGCATGCATGGTATGCTTTTTCCAAGGCAACATGCAAAGGCATCCCTTGTTTCATGGATCTATATTTCGCAATTGGAGATTACATGCAAGGATCATGAAACCTCCCACCAAGTGTCGCTTTCCCTAGATTTGTGGCATGTACATCACAACCTCGATGTTATAAAAATTCGTCAACTAGATGCTAGAGAGCTCATCCCTCACATCAACCTTGCAGCTCTAACATCCCACATCACATCTATGAGTGGTCGACACACTCAACTCAATTGTTTTGGGGTAAGCCTGCTTTCCATACCTTGTGGTGCATTTTTGTCGCGTTTTTTGTTTTCACTTGTGTGAGTACTATTTTCCTGATTTCTTTGAACAGTTGTTGTCATTTACATGTATGCTAGCTTGTCCTGGAAATTCTTCAGTTTTCATTGGCATCTCACTGTTGTCGCATGCATGAAACCGTTTTCAACGAACGGTCGCCAATTCGGCGACTCACCTCACCCACATGCATGTTGTTCCATTTTCTGAATTTGTCATTCACCATTTTGAATGCATGATCATTCACTTATGCTTACAGTCAATATCACATGCATTCACACTCACATTCGCGTTCAGTTACCTATCGGTGATTATGGGGAACCTTGGCCAGGACTCTCCCTTCACAGAGACAACATTGCACAATCTGGGGAAGCAAGGCTTTGTTCTCCTATGCATAAATGCTCATTTCTTCCCATCCACTGACCTCCAGGACTATTTTGCACATTTTTGAGGGACAGTGACTGCAGGCCTAGAAAATTGCACAATGCAGTCACTGAGCCTGCAACCATTCCCAACTGAGATTGCACATTCAACAATTGCAGTAGTCAGTAGCAAGACAAGATTGTGCATTGCACAACTCCAACAGTCAGTCAGTCTCCCAACAGCCCAGACTGTGCCTTGCACAGTTAGTCACTCGACCACCCAACTGGAATTATGCAACCTTCATGATCAGTCACATAGGTATGTTGTAAGTTAGTCCTGAGTTCATTTTGGTTTTCGGCTGACAGATTGATTGCCATGTCTCCAGGTATCGTAGGTGTTCATCTACCTCTCAACAGTACAGGTACAATGGTTTCCAAGAGAGCAAAGACAAAGACACTGTTTAGAGTACACTTGGAGATGCAGTCGATCAAGTGTCTATGGACTTGCCTACCCATGAAGACATCAAGTTATTCATAGACAAGGACATAAAAAAATGACAACAACAGCATCATGAACAACAACTGACGGTAGCATACCGAATGAAACGAATGCAAGAGGAAGGTTGTTGAAAACACAGAGGTTGAAAAAATTTGTGAGCTCAAGCAGATCCATTGATGATGAAAGCCTGGAGACTCAGGCTATGAGAAGACGACGTGACATGAAGATTGCGCTAAGACAGAGAATGGAACAAAAAAGGAGTTGCACGTGCTAAAGCAGCAAATCAAGGGAGAACATGAAGCTACACAAAAAGTGAATGAGTGGAGCAGGAACATGAACAACAAGGCGCGCAACATACATTCACGGATGAAATTGTGCCCATACAAGTTAAAGATCCATCCCAACAACCGGCACAGAGTAGACACGGTGAGCAGTGTTGTTGGTCGCATGCAAGGGATTCAGTAGCATGCATGTCATTGTGCGCACACGTGCGGTCCAACCTATTCAGCACACTCACCAAGGTGAAAACAATAAGCAAGTCCAATTGGAGATAAACATGTACTTCGGCAAGTTGATGCGCATGACCACCAGCACACACGTGAACATTAGCACAGACACTATGCATCAGTGTGTTTCCGGTTCAGCCACACCCAAGAAGACCATGCACATGTTAGCAGACGAGTTGGATGAAGGAGCCATACCAATGCACCAGATGCAACAGAGGCAAGAGTTCACTTCAACAAGATGTCACCATGGGGTGCATGCACACCATCACGAATGACCAAGCTTGGCATCATCTCACCATCTTCACCATCACAAGCATGTCAAAGAGTTGGTCTCACCTCAACGAACCGAGTGCCATTGATGTCTTGCATGGCTTTCTCAAGCCATTTTGTCTCACATGAGCACATGTGCATTGTAATGTTAAGTCATGTCAAGTGTCAATATTTGGATGTAACAGTCATAGAGTAGGTGAAAAGTCATGAGGGTAGTTGAACTATCACAAAGGGGAATGTCAAGGGTCACCCCACCCTTTGCTATAAATAGTCCCTAATAACTCATTATAGAGGCTTTTGGTTAGCCAAGCTTCTTATAAGACTATCTTAAAGAGAGCTTGGACAATATTGTAACGCACCTTGGCTTCTCCAATTCTCGGAGCTAGTACATCTCTTTGGAGGAGCAGGTGGATGTGGCTATAACGTTCCACTATTGGAGCTAGTGGTTGGACATGGATGTATTGTATGACTGGAACTTAAACTTCTTTATATAATAAGAGGCAAAACGTTTCATGCATATCTTGTATTATATTCCAGCTATCTTGTTTACTCTAAATGACATATGTATTTGATTTCTTACGCATGCATGTATGGACTATTCTGTATGAGTGTGTATGAATCTCTCTAAAATGTGTTGTTAGTTTAACCATCACTTTGGATTGCTAACTAGCTTGCTTTCCAGCTTGTCATGCTTCTTCGCTCGTGTGTTCCCTTCCCATACGAGTACTATTATAGGTTGCCAAAGGAAGCACTCATCTCAACCCCCATGTGTTAGAACCTCTCTTGCACCTTCCATGACTCACTGCAGTTGTCACACCCTTGCTACCAACATAGTCATCTTACTTTCCTCTGTGCGAAATCGCGGTCAAGGCATTACCATAGGACCCATTGTTGGGACTCCTACACCAAATAGTCTGAGGTCTAATTGGGACTTCTTACCGGAGAGATCCCCTTACATGTTGGCGGGTCCAGCACCATCAAAATTTTGGTGCTAGAAGGAGGGCCAGATGACAAGTTGAGTCCTCACATCTATTTTGAATCTCTACACGTCTATCATGACTAACTACCGAGTTGCTCTTCCAGAATGTATGTCTTATGGAAACGATTTCATCATCTCGGAAAAGCTCTTGGATAACTTATCTCATAAAACATTCAATGGTGGAGGCTACGTAGCCTTGGTTAGGCACGCGGTTGATGTTGTAGGCTCATGCAAAAGACATGGATTGTTTGAAGAATACATGAGTTGCGCATTGTTCGTCTACATGCTTCGAGGGCACCCAATGCACTGGTGTGCCATGCTACCCAAAAAATATATTCATTCTCTTGCTCATTTGGTCACAGAGATAGACTATGTTTTCAATCACTTTAACTATCAAGCATTCAACCAAGAAATTCTCGAATTACAAAAAGCACCCGATGAATCTGTTGAACAGTTTTACACATGCTTTTGTAGTCTTTCATACCGATTCCCTGAAGATGATATTGATTGGGAATTTCTCGATTGGAGATTTGAGTATCTTATTTACATATCTGAAAATTCGCAAATCTTGAAATCACTTGAAGCCAACTCATACTCTAGTGATGGAATTGTGCAATCACGAGTAGGCACAATCACTGTCACAAGTAACTGTCTTCATTCACCTCATCAAACAGCTCCACCAACATGGAGTGATGTGGGAGATCATGCACACACCTTTGTTGAACTGTCACATCTTTCGACCTCACCTGCTCTTGAGATTTGTGCATATTTGGATTGCAAGCATGTTGGTTGTCACATGTATTCGTTCCCTCGACCTTCGTCCTCGCGTTCTGTTGATTCTCTGGAATGCACTGTCTTGTGTTCTCCCATTTCAGATTCCTCACCTGTTGTGAATGAGGATCAAGGTGTCAATGGAGTTGGTGTTATGCAACCAACATACGCCATCATTCATGATGAGTGTGTGCAGGAATCTAAAGAAGAGTCCACAGTGAAGGACGACTCCCTTCCAACTGTGCCTCATCCGCTTCATCCTGACATCCCTTGTGATTCTGCCACTACTCATTTCCCCTGCGAGAACTCATTTCCGGATGTTTCTACTTTCGATCGTTCACACGACCGTCGAATGTCAGTTTGTCATTACAGTGCGGAGAGGACACATCTTCCTCAGAAAATCCATCCAATCTGTCATCTATCTTTCTGGAAAACACATAGGGTGAACATATTTACTTCCCATCTACCCCTCTGCCTCATTCATCAAATCATTAGGATGCTGAAAAACATCCTAAATTTTTTGATCTTGGTTGGCATGATATATCCACTTCCTCATCTGATCACAACGTTGATTCAACCGTTGTTAATATGTCCAAGACATTGGTCTATGCTGATCTATCTATCAATGAAGTCGAAACCCCGTAGGCTATCGAGATACTTCAGCCCAAGTTGATGGTTATGTCAAGCCCTTGCTGTCCTGAGGTTGGTTTCACTTCCGGTCAGGAAATTGTTGAAACACTCAAGGCTCCTCATCACTCTTTGCTTTGCATTGAAGATCAACCAAACACCCAGATTTTGCTTCCTCCACTTGAACTACACGATCCCATTGCTCATACATTGCAGGAATCTTACACATCAAGCACACATGCATAACATAAGTGGTCTACCTCTCTCATTTTTTCTTGCATGTCACAATCAAGATAATACACACACTCAACATCTGCATGTAGTGTAGCACAACACCATGGCAGCTCCACATAATGCATGTCATGCACTTTCACTCATCTTTGTTCTGTGGTTGCTTATAAGCTTGGAGTGTGTTGGTCTTCACTGTTACATTTTTCTTGTTTGCTGGTTCGCACGGCTCTCTTGTTCATGAACCATGCCTTCGCCAACACGGGCCAACCAATGCGCCGATGGCTGCATTGGAAGCATCACTTCACGTGAGATGACCCATGCACCATTAGCTTAGGAGTAGGAGTAGTGTTTGCTTTTAGTTGTTTGCATGCATGCTTGTTTTCTTACTTGCTTTGTTTGCTTGTTTTGTTTGCTTACTTTCTTTGCTTTCCCTTTTACTTCTACTTTTGCTTTGCTTTATTGTTTGTTAGTTCACTTGTTTCTTTCGTAGGTTGGTTCACATGAAACCATGTATGACTCTTGAAATGAGATGGGTGAAGTACAAGAGGGCTTGTACAAATATCACTACTTGGTTATTTGCCATCTTGCGTCTGTATGAAGTCCATGATACGTTGAAGGAAAATACATATTGTTTGAAGTGAGCCTTGGTGAAAACACAATGCTTGCGCGCTAACTAGTGTCATCTTCTCTAGTCGGTTGTTTTTGGGTTAACCCTTGTCAACTCAGTCAAGTAGAGTAAGGTGAGGGGAAAAACCTAAATAGGAATGTCAAAGATATAATAAACTAATTCTCTGGTAGAACAACCTCTTCTTCTCTCAATAAGTCGGAATCCCTCTTCCGCCTCTGATATGAATAAGTGCCATGCATAGTTACAAAGATGAAAACTTAAAAAAATGAAGAAGTGAATTTTTTTTTGAAAAAAATAAATTAAAATGGATAAGACAAAAGAAGAGAAAGCCTTCTTGCGTAGGGAGGTGATGCAAGTAACTCCGCTGGGGTATTGACCACGTTCGCTGGCAGTGGAGCCATGCTTGTGTTCCTATGTGACTCCGTGGGGGTACTGTCCACGCCTGTTAGGAGCGGAGCAACACTAGAAATGAAACTAAGACTCTGATGACTATATTGCTTGTGCACCAATATACCCCTCAACCCCAACCGATACAATTGTGTTGCCTTGGCTTGGAATGGGTGTCAATCAACTAAGAGCTTGGCAGATTCTACATCTTACAATCAAGCTAGTGTGGAATGAAGTTGAGCTGAGAAGTGAACAATACTTTCGGAGGTGTCAAACTTGCTTTTCACGAACAAGGTCCATTCAGAGAGTTGGAGTTCTACCAGTGTGTCGGTAAGTGTTGTAACGGCTACAACCACCCTCCAAAATTTTGTCTTAGCTTTGTTTTGGAGCCTCCCTACCAACTTTTCACAGCAACTTGTCTTGCTTCTTCAAATACACAAGCTTCAGTGTTTTTCTTGCATAAAGGCAGCCCATCGATCTGAGCTTGATGCATTCCCCTCATAAGATGATCACCTGGACTTGGTCTAGCTACAGGCTAATCATCTCCCCCAATAAATTGCGCAATTCCGGAGGGCAACCAACCTTCCCTCCAGAAATTGCGCAATCCTCACTAGCAACCTTCTGGGCTACAAAATTGCGCAATTTTGGCAGTCAACACTCACAGTGAAAATTGTGCAATTTTCCCCTGCAGGGATGCTCAGCCCAAAATTTGCGCAAATCTGGGTAGTAGTCAGTTCCTCTGCCCAGAAATTGTGTAAATCTCCTGGGTAGCTAGCCCAACTCCCAGCCAGAAATGTGCATTTTCTCCCAGTAGTCGAACAACCTCTTGCATGTGCATTTGAGTTGACAGGTTCCCTTAGGGACTTAGAAAAACATACTTGCATGCATGGGCGGCTTCTCTAAAGGCATCATGCAAAGACATCCCTTGTTTCAAGGATCTATAATTGGCAGTTGGAGGTTAGATGCAAGGATCATTTCAAAAATCCCCCACAAAGTGTTGCTTTCCTTAGATTTGTGGCATGCGCGTCACAACCTCGATGTTATCAAAACTCATCAATTGGATGTTGCAGATCTCATTCCTCACATCAACCTTGCAAATTTGACATCCCACATCACATCTAGGAGTTGTTGGCACACTCAACTCAACCGTTTTGGGGTAAGCTCACTTTCCATGCCTTGTGTTGCATTTCTGTCGCTTTTTGTGTTTTCTCTTGTGTGAGTACCGTTTGCTTCATTTATTTGAACTCTTGTTGTTGTTTACATGTATGCTATCTTGTCCTAGCAATGTTTTAGTTTTCGTTGACATCTCACTGCTGTCACATGCATGAAACTGTTTTCCACGAACAGTCGCCGATTCGGCAACTCGACTCACCCACATGCATGTTGTTCCGTTTTCTAAATTTGTCATTCACTAGCTGCATGCATGACCATTCACTTATTCTTACACTCAATATCACCATGCGTTCACACTCACATTCACGTTTAGTTACCCGTCGGCGAGTCTGGGAAACCTCGACTTAGACTTTACGTTCACTGAGAAAGCATTGCGCAATCTTGGGAAGGAAGGCTCTGTTTTCCTCTCCCGAAATGCGCATTTCTACCCAGCCACTGACCTCTAGTACTGTTTTGATCATTTCTAAGGGACAATGACAACTGGCCTAGAAAATTGTGCAATGCAGTCACTCAGCCTGCAACCATTGCCAGCTGAGATTGCGCATTGCGCAGTTCCAGCAGTCAATAGCCAGACATGACTGTGCATTGTGTAGTTCCAGCAGTTAGTCAGTCTCCCAGCAGCCTAGACTGTTCCTTGCACAGTCTTGGCAGTCAGTCTCTTGGCCTCCTGTCCGAAATTAAGCAACCTTCATGATCAGTCACACAGGTATGTTGCAAGTCAGTTCTCAAGTTCATTTTCGTTTTTAACTGACATATTTCTTGCCATGAGTGTTGCCATGTCTCCAGGTATCACAGGTGTTCATTTGCTTATCAACAATACAAGTAAAATGGTTTCCAAGAGAGCAGAGTCGAAGACACCACCCATAACACACTTGGGATGCAGTCGATCAAGTGTCTATGGAATTGCCTACCCACTAAGACATCAAGTTGTTCATAGACAAGTACATCAAGGTATGTGATCCAAAATGGATTCATTTGTACTTACAAATCAAAATTCTTCAAATGCAGGTGAAAGTAGGCTTAAGTTAAAGTATTTTTTAATACGAAGCCAATGGTGCAAACTGCGCATAAATCTTTGTTTGGATGAAAAAATTAGAGTCAATTAAAGATTTAGGTCAAAAAGTCAATGCCTACGTCAGCAGGACACGTGGCAACCCAGGAATGTGTCATAGGTTCTGGATGATGTCAACAGAGAAGGAATGGTGTATGTGTGATTGGTTCGCACCATAGTTGTTGGATCATCTGATCAAAGGAGATCGATGCATATCATGTTGAGACATGCAAGCAGGTTATCTTTGAAAATGGACCCAATGAGGTTAAACAAAAGAAGTTAAACTTCTTTGAGTTTTGGTAGGGAAGCAGTAAATGGTTTCTCGTGCGCTTCAAAGGCTGGAAATGGTTTTTCAAAAATCTGCGTGATTCCACTCAGTGGTCGAAACATAGTAGCCCGAAACCGCTTTTCTCTCGTGTTTTCAGAGAATTGTCCGACGTGCTAGTTGGAGTGTGAGATTGCGCGACAGCCATTAGATTAAGCAAGATAGATTAATGGTGCAGGTTGTCTGGATTAGTTGACGAGTGGGACGCAATAGCCGTCAGATCGTATGGTATCGGGATCTACACCGGGAAAAGGCTAGATGATCGGGGTCAACTCCACGCCCGCCAATCCTTTGGTTTATCCTCTAATTTTAGTGTAATCGTATTATTTCACGATTATCGCAGTTTGTAACTATATGTGGTATATTAATACCTTAACATAGAAAAAAGTTGACAGAGTGTAGTTTTGAGCCATTCCAAGGGGTTTGGAGGTCATAGTGGCCAAGTACTAGCAAGTGTATACTTGTTTTGACTCGAAAACTTGAGCTGAACATAGTGGTGTGATCCATTTTCGTGTTTGAGACTCTATTTCTGAGCTCACTCTTGTAACAACAATTTGAAGACATAATAGAGAGGTCAACATTAGAAGCGAAAGGACCAGGAGATGTAGCCAGGAAGTCTGGTGAACTCCTTTATTAAACTTGGTTGTGTTGATAGCTTGAATGTGTTTTCTAATTGTTTTAAGTGTTTATGTTATTCGCAATATCTTTGATCTGTTTCATTAAGTAACATAGGCAACTTCACACATAGTCTATAATACCTTTTTCGTTAAGGGATCAAGTGGTATTAGAGCGGTTAGGTTTTTAAAGGTTTGACAAGTTTGTGTGGAGATTTGAATGCTTACTAGGTTGAGGCTTAGATGAGGTGAAGGAGAACTTGTTGAGGCGAATCCAGAGATTGGAAGGGTCTTTTTATAAAGAAGGATGGCAGATGAAACTCCACTAGGGCTAGAATCCCAATTCTTGGATAGTTTCATGACAATATGTGCAATGGTGGAAGAGATGTATAATGAGTTTAAAAAGGGAAAAGGTGAAGGCACTTCATCACCTAAACCAGAAAAAGGAGCAGAGGAACCTTTTGTTTTTATCCCTCCAGATAAAGAAGATAGATGAAAAGGAAAAAAGCCTCCTCCATCTCCTCCTTCATCACCATCATCATCATCATAATCATCGTCTTCTTCTCATAAAACTAGTTCCTCTAAGAAGAAGAAAAAGAAAGCATCTTTGATCAAATTAGATGTAAAATTTGATTTGCCAATTTATGATGGAGAACTTAATGCTGAAAAGCTTGATAATTGGATAAGGCAAATTGATGTATATTGCAGGGTGAAAAAATTTGATTCAGAAAGAAAGAAGATCCATCTTGCTAGCCTTCGACTTGGAGGAACTGCACTTGTGTGGTGGGAAGGCAAGACACAAGCAGATATCCAGAAACATGGTAAAATCATTTCAACTTGGAATGAATTTGTTTCTGCCATTAAAAAGCAATTTTTTCCTTCGGCTTATATGCAATAAGCAATGATGAGTTGGCAAACACTACGTCAACTAAAAGGTCAAAGTGTTCAGAGTTATACTCGGGAATTCCGTAAGAGAGATTTAACATTAGGCATATCATTGGACTCACCAGAGACATTGTTAAAATATATAGGTGGTCTTCGTAGTTATTTGAGACATACTATACTTATTTTAATCCAATTAGCTTAGATGATGTATCGATTCAAGCAACTAATATAGAGACTATAGGTAAAAATGTAACCCCGAATGTTGGGAAATCATCCAAACCCATTGAAAGAAAGAATAAAGGTAAGAAGAAACTGAAATGGAAGGAGACGAAAACAAACACTGTGAAGAAAGATAAACTTTCATGCACTCATTGTAATAAGGAAGGACATGATGAGGCACATCGTTGGCCTTTGAATTTAGAATTGAAGCCTAAGAAGTTTGGGAGTAAAGAGAGAAAGAATGTTGTTGCTGTTCAAAAGGACTTGGGGTTAGATTCAGGTGACGAGACAACGATTACAGCTACAGGTATAAAAGGTTAAGATTCTAAAGCATATACAAGTACTTCTGCACATTCTGTTGATAATGATAATGATGAGAAGAAAAGGAATGAGCTATTTCATATTAGAGTCATTTCCAAGCATACTAAAATTGATACTTTATTTGATAGTGGGTCACAAGTTAATTTGATTTCTGAAGCAATTGTAAAGAAGTTGGGTCTAAAAACAAAACCTCATAAAAATCCATATCCATTAGGTTGGGTGTGTGATAAAACTAAGCTACAAGTTACGAAACAATGTAAACTTCGTTTTTCTATTGGGTCAAAGTTTGTAGATGAGGTTGAGTTAGACATAGTCCCATTGGACATATGTGGAATTGTATTAGGAAGTCCATACTTGTACGATAGAAAGTCTATCTTCTATCGAACTAAAAATAAGTATCAACTCACTAAGGATGGAATTGAATATATTGTAAGGGCTCATAAACGTAAAGATAACTTCTCTCTCATAAATTCAGGACAAATGAAAAGAATTGTAAATTCAAGTAAGCAATTTTTACTTATGACTGTAAAAGCAAAGGATATTGATAAATCCGATGCATTCCAAGGCTGTAATCCTAAACAGAAAGCATATCTAGTTAAAGTTGTTTCCAATTATGATATTCTGTTTCAAGAGCCTAAAGGGCTTCCACCCAAGCGAGGGATAGAACATGAGATTTATTTGCAGCAAGATGCTCCACTACTTAACATTGGAATGTACAGGTTATCAGTTCTAGAGAATGCAGAGATAAAGAAGAAGGTACAGGATTTGCTCGATAAAGGGTTTATTTGACCAAGCACATCGCTGTGCGGATCACCTATAGTGTTAGTGCGAAAGAAAGACTGTTCGTGGGAATGTGCATTGATTTTAGAGCACTAAATAAAATCACAATAAATAATCATTATCCTCTTCCTCGTATTGATGAATTGTTAGATCAGTTAAAAGATACAGTTTACTTCTCTAAACTAGACTTGCGAAGCGGCTACCATCAGATCAGAGTTGCATAACAGGATGTATGGAAGACTGCTTTCAAAACGAAGCAAGGGCTATATGAATGGATGGTTATGCCTTTTGGCTTAACTAATGCTCCAACTACATTTATGTGAGTCATGAATGATTTATTTAGACCATTTATTGATGATTTTGTTATAGTCTATTTAGATGATATTCTTGTTTTTAGTAGAACATGGGATGAACATGTAGAGCATGTAAAGCAGATTTTAGATGTATTGAAAAGAGAAAATATCTATGTAAAGTTATCAAAATGTGAATTTGGCAGAACATCTTTGAATTATTTGGGTTATATTATGGGGGTGGTGAATTGAAGATAGATCCCTCTAAGGTCGAAGTTATAGTAAATTGGCCTAAGCCTAATATTCCTACAGAAGTTAGAAGTTTCTTAGGGGCAGCGCAATATTGGAGAAAGTTTATTGCTAACTTTTCTTTGATTGCATCTCCTTTACATGCTTTGACAAGTGTGAAACAAGTGTTTCAGTGGGGGGGCAAACAATAAAAAGCCTTCAACACATTGAAATAAAGGATCAGTACAACACCAGTGCTAGCATTGCCAGATCTTCAGCATCCATTTGAGATCGAGACAAATGCAAGTGAATATGCCATGGAGGCAGTGTTTATGTAGCATAGAAAACCTATATGCTTTCATTCTAAGACATTTACTTCAATAGTAGTTAACTATCCTATGTATGATAAAGAATTGTATGCATTAGTTCAGAGTGTTAAAAAGTGGAAACGTTACATAATGGGCAAAGAAACAATCATACATACAAATCATCCACCACTTCAATATTTACACTCACAAACTAAACTGCAACAATCAAGACATTACAAGTGGATGGGTTTTATACAACAATTTCATCTTGTTATCAGATATAATACGGGCATACATAATAAGGTTGCAAACATGTTATCAAGACCAATTATAAATGCATCCAAAATACTTAAGCATAATTCAGTAATTCATGAAAGTTACATTGAACAATATGCTCAAGACACAAATTTTAAGGATGTATATGCAACTTTAAGTCATGGCAAGCAGGTAGAAGAATTGGATTATTACATAAAGGACAAACTTTTATATCATTTGGGAAAGTTATGCATTCCACAAACTAAAAGAGTTAATATAATTCGAGAAGCACATACTTCTCTCATATAAGGTCATTTTGGTGTAAGTAAAACAGTTGCACAATTACAAAGATTTTGCTATTGGCCACGAATGAATGAGACAATTTCTAGATATATTAAAGGATGTATTATGTGTGCTACAAGCAAGCTAATTAATAGAAAATTAGGCTTGTATACTCCACTTCCAATTCCTTCTCGTCCTTGGGAAAGTGTTTCCATGGATTTTGTTGGGGGATTGCCAAAGTCTAGAAAGGGTCATGATTATTTGTATGTAGTTGTGGATAGGTTCAGTAAGATGTGTATTTTGACACCATGTAATAAATAGGTCACAACTGAACAAACTGCAAAGTTGTTCTTTTAAAAATGTATGGTTGATTTTGGGCTACCCACTTCTATTATATCTAATAGATATTCTGAATTTGTTGGGAAATTTTGGTCAATTCTATGGGAGTTAATGGACACAAGGTTAAAGAAGAGAATGGCATGTTATCCACAAAAAGATGGTAAGATAGAAGTGGTCAATAGGACAGTGATACAGTTGCTTCGAGGATATTGTAGCAAGCATCCCAAGCTTTGGGATGAGCATTTGTGTTATGTGCAACATGCTTATGACCATGCACAAAATTCTTCTACTCAGAGATCTCCTTTTGAGACTTGTTTTGATTTTATACCAAAGTCTCCCTTGGATTTTGTCTTTGGTAAAGACATAGCAGTTGATGGACACAATAATGTGGACAAAGTAACCAAGTTCATTAAACAAATCCAGGAAATTCACCAGGCAGTACAGGAATAGCTGGAAAAGAGCCAAGCAAAGTATAAGGCGCGACATGACAAGCATCGGTTGAGCATAGTTTTCAAGTTGGTGATCAAGTATGGTTGTATATCAGCAAAGAAAGACTGCAAGTGGAATGTAAAAAGTTAAAACCAATTAGATATGGTCCTTTCAAAATACTTGATAAAATTGGTGAAAATGCTTTCCGCCTAGATCTGCCAGCCTACATGCAATTCTACTCTGTCGTAAATGTTGAAAACTTGTGATTATATGAACCTTCTTTGATTGAAGATCCTGAAGAGCAAGGTCAACTACCTTCCATTGAAGATATATTGCCCAAGTATCTCAATGAGTTACAGGAGGATAAGAACTTTGCAACGGGGAAATGTTGGGTGCCTTCGGGTTAGACTCAAAGGTACAAATCCAAGTAAAGAATGATGGATAGAGATTGGAAAAGTGAGGGAACTTTATCCTCACTTACTCGATAGCTAAAACTAACTTTTGGTTGACCAAAAGCTTCTAGTGGGGAGGAGTGATCCAAAATGGATTCATTTGTAATTCCAGATCAAAAGTATTCAAATGCAGGTGAAAGTAGGCTTAAGTTAAAGTATTCGTTAATACGAAGCCAATGGTGCAAACCGCGCATAAATCAGAGTTCGGATGAAGAAATTAGAGCCAATTAAAAATTTAGGTCAAAAAGTCAATGCCTACATCGGCAGGACACGTGGTAACCCGGGAATGAGTCACGAGTTCTGGATGATGTCAGTAGAGAAAAGAATGGCATATGTGTGATTGGTTCGCACCACAGTCGTTGGATCATCCAATCAAAGGAGATCAATGCATATCGTGTCGAGACATGCAAGCAGGTTATCTTTGAAAATGGACTCGATGAGGTTAAACAAAAGAAGTTAAACTTCTTTGAGTTCTGGCAGGGAAGTGGTGAACGGTTTCTCGCGTGCTTCAAAGGCTGGAAATGTTTTTTCATAAATATGTGCCATTCCACTCAGCGGTCGACACGTAGTAGCCTGAAACTGCTTTTCTCGCGTGCTTTCAGAGAATTAACTGATGTGCTAGTTGGAGCGCTAGTTTGCGTGATAGCTGTTGGATTAAGAAGGAGATGTCAACGATGCAAGTTGTCTAGATTAGTTGATGAGCGGGATGCTATCGCTGTTGGATCGTATGGTATCGGGATCTGTGCTAGGAAAAGGCCGGATGGTCAGGGTCAACTCCACGCCCGCCGGTCCTTGGTTTATCCTCTGTTTTTAGTGTAATCATATTATTTCACGATTATCGCAGTTTATAACTATATGTGGTATATTAATACCATAACACAAAAGAAGTTGACAGAGTGTAGTTTTGAGTCGTTCTAGGGGGTCTAGAGGTCATAGTGGCCAAGTACGATCGAGTGTATACTCGTGTTGACTCGAAAACTCAAGTTGAACACAGTGATGAGATCCATTTTCGTGTTTGAGATTCTGTTTTTGAGCTCACACCTGTAAGAACAATTCGAAGTCATAATAGAGAGGCCAACACTGGAAGCGAAAGGACCAGGAGATGTAGCCAGGAAGTCTGGTGAACTCCTTTATTAAACTTGGTTGTGTTGATGGTTTGAATGTGTTTTATAATTGTTTTAAGTGTTTATGTTATTTGTAATCTTTTCGATCTGTTGCATTAAGTAACATAGGCAACTTCACACATAGTCTATAATACATTTTTCGTTAATGGATCTGTATGACAGCAACAACATCACAATGAGCAACATCATGAACAACAATTGAAGCCATCATATTGAATGCAACAAATGCAAGAGGAAGGTTGTTGACAACACAGAGGCGGAACAAAGTTGCAAGCTCAAGTAGATCCATTGATGATGAAAGCAACTTTGGAGACTCAGGCTATGAGGCGACAATGCAACATGAATATTGCGCGAAGACAGAGAATGGATCAAAGAAGTAGCTGAATGTGTTGAAGCAGGAACATGAACAACAGGGCGTGCAACATACAATCACAAATGAAACTGCGCCTGTACAAGTTAAAGATCCATCCCAACAACTGGGACAGAGCAGACATGGTGAGAAGTGTTGTTGGTCGCATGCAAGGGATTTAGCAACATGCATGTCATTGTGTGCATGCATGCAATCCAACCCATTCAGCACACTCAGCGAGGCGAAGATAATAAGCAGGTCCAACTAGAGCTGAACATTTACTTTGGCAAGTTGATGCACATGACCACCAACACACACTTGAAGATCATCATGGACACTATGCATCAGTGTGTTTCCGGTTAAGCCGCACCCAAGAAGACCATGCACATGTTAGCAGACGAGTTGGATGAAGGAGCCATACCAATGCACAAGATGCAATGGAGGCAAGAGTTCGCTTCAGCAAGATGTCACAATGGGGTGCATGCACACCATCACAGACGACCAAGCTTGGCATCAACTCACCATCTTCACCATCACAAGCATGTCAAAGAGTTGGTCTCACCTCAACTGATCTAGTGTTAATGATGTCTTGTAGGGATTTCTCAAGCCATTTTGTCTCACATGAGCACATGTGCATTGTAGTGTTAAGTCATGTCAAGTGTAAGTCAAGTGTCAATAGTTGGATGTAACAGTCATAAAGTAGGTGAAGAGTCATGAGGGTAGTTGAACTATCACAAAGTGGAATGTCAAGGGTCACCCCACCCTTTGCTATAAATAATCCCTCATAGAGGAACTCCACTTGTTGTATCAGATCATAGACAAGAGGATGCAATGAATGGAGAAAAAATTGCTTCCTCATGACTTTCATAGCCACATTTTATAATTATGATAACAATGAGCAGGGTCACGCCCAACTCAAACTATGGTTTTTGATGACCTTAAGTATAAACCCTGACTAATTTCCTCATTCTAGTTTATGTTTTGGTAGACTAGAGCCTATTAGGATAATTCTTTGTGGTATGCATTGTGTACATTTTCCAGAATAATATAACTTTATGAGCTTACAAAAAAACCTTTTTAATTTATTTTGCATGGATTTTTGAAGTGCATAGAGGAGGAAATTTAGATGATAAAAATTATAGTGAGGGTGATAATAAGAGTTATTCACTATGACATTATAGTTAATCATTTTTCTTTTTTTGTTTTTGACTTGTGGAACTAGATTATGGTTTAAGAAACTACGATCTGGGGGTATCTAGCTTATACAAATCACTTGGGAATTGCATTCGGCCTTGGCTACACCAACCCTTAGCTAGATTTTTTTGTTGTCTCCTCCCAACTACCATGAGTTTCAAACCTTGTTTGCCTTATATAACAAAACCCTTGAAATCAAATTGCGTTAGCGATATCTGACTTTTTTTTAAGAAGGACATGGGGATGAAATTTGATCCACTTATGTGTGCACAAGTCATGAGATCGTAGTATAATACTATAATAAAATTTTAAATATGTAAGACATAATACTAAATATTTTTCATATATCTAATTTTGTAAAACTTATATATATTATTATTTATTTTCATTTATCTTATTTTATACTTGTTTTATCTACTGTTTTTTAAATAATGTTTAATTATATATAATATATTATATCTATATATCTTATATATATATTTATATTCTTATATTTATTTATGTACTAAATTAAATGGAATGAAATAAATATATAATAAATTAATTAAAATCAAACATGAATTTTTTTACATGAATGAGTATTTGTGTTGCATTAAAATTGTGCTTATTTACAACAAATACTTAGGGGATACATTGATTGTCGTTCAACTTGCCTCTTATTCTTATACTTACTATAGACTTCTATAGTTTCGAAGGGATTACAAAGTTTCACAAAATTCATTACATTTCGATATAGATATATCTAACAGTAGGTTCCTAATAATAATAAAAAAAATACTATAGTACATATATCATTTGGAATCCTCAAGGTCTGGACACTTGTGTATCACCTTCCAACTTCCAAAGCTATAGTTGTTTAAACTTGTATTCAGTAGTTGGACTTACTCTTATGAATATTAAATTTGTTGATGAAGTGCCTCAATATCATCCATTTGCGATCTATCTTCTCTTTCAAAGTTTGGATCTCCTCCATTGCATTCACACTGCTTTCCATTTGTTGCTACTCTCTCATGTTCATCACCATCATGTCGAGTTAGAGGGTGTCGATTTGTTTCGCCAGTTGAGTTAATCACTCCTTACATATGCAACTATTTTTTCTTTCATGGCCATTGTCACCCCAATCTTTCTCTTTACCTCCTCACATATTTCATTATCCTATCCAGAGAAAATTGTTACCTTCCTCAATGTACCACATGGTCACCCCCAGGTCCCTGTCCTCAACATACCACATAGTCTCCCACAAGTCACCTCCAATGTTGTTACACTCCTCCAAACTCTATTTACGGTGCTCCTTGTTGGCCAACCCAAAATTTTTAAGTTCCTTCTTCCCCCACGGTCACTAATTGGCCAAAGTCGAGCCAATTTTTCATCCTCTTAATGTTTAATGCTTCTTGTTTGTCTGTGATCAGTGCACCACAATATAACACTCTGATTACCAAAATAAGCCACAGAGTGAACCTATAAGACAAGCTAAGCCCCTAAAAAAGGAAGGTAGGCCCAATCGAGCCAAACTTTTCCTCAAATTTCCTAGTCGATGCCAAACTCTGTGTAGAGACCAAACAATATTTCATGCAATGGGATTCAAAAAAATAAAACCTTGCACATGCCTATTCCATGGAATAAGAGAAAAAATTCGTAGCCAAAGCTGCCTGGGTGTTTCTCTCACCCACCCTGTCCAAAGACTATTCCCTCTCATAGCTAAAAAAATTCCCCAAACATGCACACAAAATTTGAAAAGCCACAAACATGGATGAAAACAAACCTGGAGGTTGAAAGTTGCAACAAGGGAGGATGGCACACCGAGTAGTTTTTGGCTCCATGGGACCTTCCAAATTCTTTAGCCTTTCCCCCAATCTCCTATCACTATGGTGCCTCTCGAAATGGTAACCCATGACATTCTATTTTTCTGCGTCCACTGCAATTCATGCTTCTTCTCCCAAATCCTACATGATTCCAAAGTTATTGTTGCATGCTTGTTCATATTGTCTTGCCTCCCATAGTGTTCAACATCAAATTTGTGGGCACAATGGCATAATGATAATGTGTCCTTTGTCCTACATCTTGCATATGAGAAGGGTATTGTCATTTTCCTTCTGCATGCATCGGATTTACATGGGGAACCATGATAGCCGTTAGGCCCTTACCCAATTTTTAATTTAGAGTCTGTCCCTTTTACTAGATTGATCCATATTATTGTTGAAAATTAAAATTTCTTTTAAATAGTTCAACTTTACGAGCTAGGTTATGGCAATGACCACCATCCTGAGGTGCCATTTACTTCTAAATGCCCTACGTGGAGCTCGCATGCTTGATTAACAAATTTGTCTGCTTCTTCGTTTTGAATTTTGAAGATATAGAAGTACTACTTTTGTGGAATGTCTTCAAGGATCCTCCTTATTCGGTTTAATAGGTTCCCCAAGTGCTTACGTTGAGGTGATGTTCCTTTGAATATGTGTTGTATGGTAATAAGCAAATACACCAAAATTTTGATGTTGGACACTTGTGAATCTTTGGCCAAGATCAAACCTTGTAACAAGTTGTGCATTTCTACTTGATTGTTTTTTATTGATCTAAGTCGTAATGAATATGTCTTAACTAGGTTTCCTTTGGGACTATACAATATCCCTCCCGCTCCTGCCACCCCTAAAATAAAACATGAATTTAATAATATGAAATATATCATTTAATATTAATTAATATTTCCCCGGATGCGGGTGAATAGAGCCGTGATCAACTTGATGGGATGGGGGTGGAGCAAGGCGGCTCGACACCTGCTCACCCTGTACGAGGCGATTAATGTTAAACTAGGGAGGGGAGCCTGACATGCAAGCCATTATACTCCCTCGTCAAGTGAAACAGGGTCTTCATGCGCGTCCGCTGTTATGGCTTCCTCCTTCGCACGCTGCGACCTGCAAGAGATGGCGGCCACCATCAATGAGGCAGTTATGGTTTGGAATAATCGAGAAGAGACAGGCCAGTATAAGGATGGGCTTGGTCCTGCATTCGCGGTGAAGCTTGGTGAGTTGTTGAGCTGGGTTCTCTCTGTCAATCCTGAGCCTGGAGCGGAAACGTTGTGTCTGGTTTTTATTCTGGAGGTTCTAAGGTTTTCTAATTCTCTCCGGGGCACTGGTCGGGTTTTTGGCTCTGGGAGGTGGCCTCTGAGTATTCTCCCATCTATGTTGGTTCTCACAGTTTTAGTGTGGTGTTCGGCGGTATTCCCTCTGACGTCCTTTCCGGCTCTGGGAGGCGACCTCTGAGTATATCTCCCTTAATTTTAGACTCCTTGTACATTTGCCCTATTATGTGCGCTGTTTTGGAAAGGGGTGGGTGGGAGACTTAGGAGGACAAGCCCTCTTGTCTCATTCGGTCCTCTCCCATCTCTGTTGGCTCTCACAGTTTCAGTGTGGTGCTTGGCGGTAATCCTTCTGTCGCCCTTTCCATAATGGCCCGTCTTTTCCAGAGAATGGGTTGCCGCAGAGGCCAACCCAGGCGCGCCCCTAACGACTCCACTTTAGACTTGCCTGCCACCAACAAATTGTTCACTGGGCGATATCCAAGCACCCGTAGTGGGCGCGGAAGGCGCAGCATATCCAATCCACCTCCGGGGCCTCCTTCATCGACTGGGTCAACCATTTTCACATTCAAAAACTCTCTTCATCAGCCACATATTACTGCCCACATCTCCGTGGTGTTCTATGAAACTACGCAATTGGAGGGTTCTGATAGTCATACGGGAGGTTCAGGAGCTGCTGTTGGTCCTCTCCTTGCATTCCAGATTGGCATTGGTATGATGCCACAGCCTGTTCGAGCTGAACCGGGTGGAGGCATACAGGACACGGAGATGCAGCCTGTTGATCCCGGACCTTCTGCTTAGTTCAATGCTCCTATTGATGATGAACCGAAATTCCGCTGGTGCCGAATTGTGGAGGAACAGCCTGATGAGTAGTCTGCTCCCGCTGAAGGTGGTCCACCTTTTTTTGGTTAAGTTTTTGGCAATCCTCAGGCTAGTTTTTTGTTATCTGGGCTATGGGTATCTTTTGGTTTCTGATGTACGGGTCTCTTTGTTTTGTTCTGGATGTTTGGGTCTCCATGGGGTGGGTTTAGAACCTGGTCATGTGGTTTTTCCTCCGGAATGAGGCTTAAGTTATTTTTGGAATGATGGCTCTTATCAGAGAAATGATCTGACTTCGGTCACTATGTAAATATTATTTTCTGTCTTTCTTAAAAAATTAAAAAAAAAATATTTATTTTAAATAAATATTAATTTAAAAATAATATTTTATTATAAGCTCAAAATAGTGTAGATTGAGTGGACCTGATGGTTGTTAAATACATATTTTTTTCCCCAAACAGTCATATGTTCAAATCCAAAGGGGTTAGAATATGTAAACCTTCATAAATTTTAACAGTAAAGTAAAATTGCCATAGGAAAGTGGGTCCCTTATCCCACAAATAAGAGGATCTCATACTAATTTGATGTCTAACTTTCAACCACCAATTCATTGGGTTTAGAGAACAAAATTGATTAAATCTGAAGTTCATTGAATTTCATTATTCGGTGAATTTATTAGATGAGGTTCACAAATCTCAAGCGGAACAGGAACAAGCCAAACACAAACAAAAATAATTTCATGAATTTCGTTTAAAATTCTATTAAAATTTATTATTAAATCACAAGAAATTCAAAGAGGTTCGTAATAATTAAATAAATAAACGATAAACCCTAAAGGCTAAAACCTACTCATTAAACAAAAAAAATTAAGCTTGCTTGCACTAATGGAATGTTTTCTCTAAATGTCAAACTTGACAATGAGAAAGAGACCAATATGGGTTATGTTAACTTTAGGAGGATGCTAAGAGTCATATTCTTAATTTACATAGAACACAATTTTTTTCAATAATTTTTTTCATTTCTATTTGTTTATGTTTATCTTCACAATTATAATAGAATTATAATATTTCAATAAAATATAAAAGTCAAATATCTACTCTTTGGGGGAAAAAATTTTGCGCGCCCGCTCCGCATCCATTCTGCATTTGAGACCTTTGTCTCGGGATCTGCCTCTGCACGGCGCCCCTTTACTGACTGACGCTTCCACATTGAGTTGAGCCCAATCTGCGCGGTGTTTAGACTGTTCTTCAGACCTTACATCATTGGGTTGGATTGAAGGACTATGACCTTTGAAACCTGGGAAGCTCACCTCAACCAAGCTAAGCTGCCAGTGCAATGGATCTGTCATCGCCTCCCCTTACTGATGCTAAGGCATTCATAAAATTGCTAGAATCTCTCCCTAAGAAGAAAGCGACTGAGGCTGCGAAGTTTGTCAAGCGCCTGGATGACATACCTGAGATTGAGCTCCCTCCTGAGGGGCCGATTCAAGTCGCCCTTTCTTTGGCGGAGCGAGCTTTGGTTGGACAATTCATTGGACTCTGGCCCTCCCCCAAAACCACGGAGAGCTAGGTAGCAAGGAACTGGGCACCGCTGATCAAGAGTAGAGTCACCTCCTACTTCCTAGGGAAGGGTTTCTTCCTTTTTGAATTCTCTAAAAAGGAGGATAAGGACCTGATATTCCGCAATGGACCCTATTTCATGGGACCTCAAGGGTTGTACCTCAATAAGTGGACGCCTGATTTTGATCCAGCAGTTGACGTTCCCACAACCGTTCCTGTGTGGGTTAGATTTCCCAACCTCCCAATGCACTGTTGGAACTGGGAGTCTCTTAAACACATCAGAAACACATTGGGCAAGTTCATAGATCGAGCTCACAGCAAAGATCAATACGACTGTGCTCAAATCTGCGTTGAAGTGGATCTTGAGGTGGGTTTGCCCGAGGCAATAAAGATAAAGGTTGGAAACTGGATGCATCTCAAAAGCTGGACTATGAGCAGCTTCCGTTTAAGTGCAGGAAATGCCATGTCTATGACCACTTTGCTAGAGGCTGTCCAAAGAATAGTGAAGGGGAGAAAAGCAAGGAGGAAGGATGGACACAGGTCAAAAAGTCCAAACCCGCTCATAAAGTCCCTAGAACTGGAAATAAGAATGGAAAAGCCCCCCAGGCAGGCACTGGGGCTCAATCCCCCCCCATGGAAGAGCAAGGAAACAAATACACGATGTTAAGCTCAACATCAGAAGACCCACAAGAAATAGAGATTCAGAACGAAGTATCGCCTCACATGGAGCCCCCTCGGGATCAAAGCAAGTTGAAGATAATACATATAGACCGAAAGGGATACCCATAGAAGAGACTGAGGAAGTGCAAGGATCAAAGGAATAAGAAGAAGAAGGTGAAATAGGGGATTCGCAAACTTAGGCTAGAAGATATTTGAGAGGTCGAAAATCTGCGCGGGAAAAAAGAGAACAGGAGACTTATAAAGACAAACTTCAAGGAAGCCAACCAACCCTAGAGAAACTCTTGGCAAAAACTCCGAAGATGACCAGAAACCAGTCTCAGAGCTCTAAAGGAGCTCTCCATTCAAAAATCAAGTGATGAAGATCATCTCCTGGAACTGCAGGGGTATGGGGAGAAAAATAAAAGAAGAAGCCATCAAAAGCCTGATAAGAATTGAATCTCCTGATATACTCCTTATCCAGGAGACTAAAATGGAGGATAAGGCCTTCCTCCATATCGCCAGAAATCTGTGGAAGAGAATGAAGGACAAGCTGTTTTAGCCCGTGGTGCATCAGGAGGCCTGGGCACCCTTTGGAGGCCTGGGCACCCTTTGGAATGCAAATAAATATTCAAAGATAAAAGAGGTCGCCAACACCCATTGGCTGCTCTCTAAGCTGCAACATGGTTACTCAAATGAGACCCTCTGCCTCTTCAATGTGTATGTTCCGGCCAGTGCAAGTGAGAAAAAGAGCTGCTGGGAATCCATCAGAAGTATGGCAGATTCGGAAGATTTAAGGAATGTCATCATTGCAGGGGACCTTAATCTTACCCTTTCTCTGGCTGAAAAGCATGGAGGAAGCATTGTAAGGGATCCGTCACGAGAGTGGGTTGAGGACCTGCTTCAGGACTGGGACTTGATTGATATAAAGCCTTCGTCGGGAAAATACACCTGGTCCAATAAAAGACTTGGTCCGGGTCACATTGCTGCAAGGTTAGATCGTTTTTTTGTTCAAAGTACTTTTCTTCTTCTTGGATTAGAATATAGAATGTATATTCTTCCATGCAGTGTATGTGACCACAGACCCATTAAGCTCGATCTCCTGGCTCATATGGACCAAGGCCCTATTCCCTTCAGATTCAGTCCCCTTTGGGTTAAAGAACAATCCTTCATGCAATTAGTAAAAGACACTTGGAAGTAACCAGTCAAAGGCTCAACCTTTTTTGTTTGGGAGGAAAAGCTCAGGAGAGTGAAAGTTGCATTGAAATCTTGGGCTAAATCCCTCCCTAACCCAACAGTGGAAAGGAAACAAATCCAAGAATGTCTTGAGATTCATCATCTGAATTCGGAAAATGAAGAATTCACAAAAGAAATCCTAAATAAGGAAGCCAAACTTCAAGGAAAATTTCTCAAGGCAAGTCTGGCCGAGGAAAAGTACTGGAGGATTAAATCCCGCAGTCTTTGGCTCAAGGCTGGAGATAGAAATTCCTCCTACTTCCATAAGCAAGCCCAAGCCCGAAAAAGTTTCAACTCCATCTCATAAATTAAGGAAGAGAATATAAGTCACAAAGACATTCAAAGTATAAAAAAGGCTGCCTTCCTTCACTTCAAAAAGTTGTATAATGAAGAAGAGGGTCAGGGCCTCGCATCAACTTTAGTGGACGAGGTACCTTCTTTGATTACTACCAGAAAGAAGCAATTTTTGGAAGCAGAAGTCACCAACAATGAAATAAAAATTGCTCTCTTTGCAATGGAGCCAGATAAGGCCCCGGGCCCAGATGGCCTTACTGCTAGATTCTTGCAGAATTGTTGGCAGACAGTGGAAAAAGATTTATGCAGAATGGTCCGGAAATCTCAAGCATGTTAGAAAATTGGGGGAAGCACCAACTCGGCTTTCTTGTCCCTTATTCCTAAGGAAAAAGGCACCAACTCCTTCACTAGATTTCGCCTTATTTCTCTCTGCAATATAGGCTATAAGCTGATAACAAAAGTGATCGCAAACAGACTAAAAACCATTCTTCCTGACATCATCCCAAAGAACCAGGGAGGCTTCATTCAGGGAAGACAGATTGTGGACAATTTTATTTTGGTCTAAGAGGCGATTCATTCAAGCTTGAATCAAAAAGAGAAAGGAATGGTTATTAAATTAGACCTTGAAAGCGCCTTTGACAGGGTGAGACATAGATTCCTGTTCGATGTCCTCCACAAATTTGGCTTTGGACTCAAATTCATCAATTGGATTAAGGCATGTATCAGTGAGCCCTGGATTGCCCCTTTGGTAAATTGGAGGGCTACTAACTTTTTCAAATCCTCTAGAGGGTTGAGACAAGGGTGTCCCCTCTCCCCCTTGCTCTTTGTCCTCCAAGCTTATGTCCTTAGCTTCCTTCTAAACAAAAAACAGACTGAACAAGAATTAATGGGATTGAACATCGCAAGAGGTGTCAAAAATATAAATCATGCGTTATTTGCGGACGATTCCCTTCTGCTGGGTGCTGCCTCCTTGACCACGGCTAAACATTTCAAAGAAGTGCTGGATGATTATTGTGAAGACTCAGGAAGCAGACTCAACAAAGGAAAATGTCACATATACTGTTGGAATTCTTCTGCTAGATCCCTTCAAGCTATATCCAACTGTTTTGGTTTCGCATCCTCCTCTTCTTGGTCCTCTTTCAAGTATTTGGGGCTCCCTGTTTTCCACAAAAGGGCCCTCAGCAGAGATTGGTTGCCGTTGTTGGAAAAATTTAAGCTCAAAATCCATTCCTAGGGTTCAATTGGTTCAATCTGGCTGGCAAGACAGTGCTGGTCAAAGTTGTCTTGAACAGTCTCCCCATATACCAATCTGCTGTCATGATGGCCCCTATTGGTGTCATGAGAAAAATTGAGGATTACATTAGGAACTTCTTCTGGAAAGGAGGCAAAGCTAATGAAAAAAAATTCCTCTATTGAACTGGGACACAATTTCCTTGCCCATAATGGAAGGAGGCCTCAATTTCAAGAATATCAGTAAGCAAAACATTGCATTGGGTGCAAAGTTATTGTGGAGGATAATTGCCCCAAATCCGGGTTGGACTCAGTTAGCAATGTGGAAAAAATACTTATGTGGGCAGAGAATTCACTGCCCGGACAAACCCAAACCAATAACCGGATCGATGGTTCACAAATTGTGCATCAAAGCTTCCCCCTTGATTAATCTCCATGTTCACTGGATTCCTGGAAATGGTAAGCGCATCAACATCTGGGACGACCGCATCATGGGCAGTGATCCCCTCTCTGAAGACCGCTCTCTGTTTATGTTGAGAGATTGGATGGACAGAGCGGGTCTGAAAACTCTGTGGGATATATCTCACTAGGAGAATGGCAAATGGCAGAGTTGGATCAATCTCGAGGTTCCCCGTAATCTCTCCAACGATTTCGTCACCTTCCGCTCCCTCTTAGCAGGCAAAGCTCCAATGAACATAAGGAATCTCGATACCCGGGGATCAGGTCTGAACCCTGGATGCTACACAGTCGCACAAGGATACAATTAGCTCTCCCTGCACCCACATGTTCCCCCCGATTCGAAGCCTTGGCAATATATATGGTCCCGGACAACGATTCCAAAAATTGACGTTTTCTGCTGGCTTTTATGCCACCAAAGAATTTTGACGGATGACAAGCTTCGAAGAAGAGGCTACATAGGGCCATCCCATTGCTCGTTATGTGGGGTCGAAGAGGAAAACGCCTCCCATCTGTGCCGAATTGTTTGCAAATTGGAAGTCAAAGTACCCAGGTGGCTCTCCTCAGAACGTCCACATCAAAGAATCCTGGTTCGCTCTCCCTAAATTAATTTGCTGGCATATATGGCTGGAAGGAAACCAGAGAATTTTCAGAGACAAGAAGAAAGATCTCAATATTATTTGGGAAAAAATCAAAAGTCATCTAAGAGACTGTTTGGGTGATCAGCTTGACGGGGCAGAATTAAGCGGTCAAGAAGCAGTATGGGGATCTTATCTTGACCTCCAATTCATTGATATTGCCAGACTTCCTTATCCCCTTAAAAAATGGCAAATTCACCTTGAGGCTGTAGAATTTTCTGAGTTTTACATCAAGATGGAAAGAAACACTCTCTTTTTTGATGGGGCAGCAAAAGGTAACCCTGGTTTATTCGGTGTATGTGGAGTAATCAAAAGTGCAGAGGGCAGAACTGATCTAAGATTTTCCTGGGGAGTGGGCTTCAATACAAGCATTCATGCTGAAGCTCTGGTTCTCTTTCAGGGCCTCAAACAACTCACTACTCTGGGTATCAAAGAAGCAACTGTAATTGGGGACTCCCAATCCATCATAAAGATCATAGTGGACAAATCTCTTCCTAATGATTTAAGGCTATCAAGATTGATGAGCAGAATTAGAAACTTGACAAATTCCTTCATGTAAAGAGAGACAATAATAAAGAATCTGATGCTGAAGCCAACAAAGCGGCTCTCCTCCCACACGGAGTTTTGCTAAGAAATGAAGATGAAGGCTGGGACCCTATCCCTTGACTGTTAGTTTAAAATGTTTTATTGTCTTTTATTGGAGCAATTTGTATGTATCTGTAAATCAGGAAAGATAGAGAAGATCAATCGAATTATAGGCTTCAGAATTCGCAGGCCCACTAGGGGGGAAATCGCCTGGTTCCTACCCGAGGAGAAATCAGAGCTCTGCCTATTTTATTGTAACCTGAAATGAGGCATTTCTGTCGAGAATCAATATACCAAACTAACCGTTTCTGTCAAACAAATATATATATAAAAGCCAAATATATAACATATGTAAATTAAAAATATTTTAATGTTTAAATTTTGTTTATATATATATATATATATATGTATGTATATGTATTATATGTATATTATATAAAAATTTATGTTTATAAAATAATTATAATAGAAGTTTAATATTTCAATAAAATATAAAATATAAATATATAAAATAAACATATATAAATTAAAAAAATATTTAATCTGTAAAATTTGTTGTCATTTTATTGTTTTGAATTATAAATTTATATATTTATGAATAATTATAATCAAAGTGTAATATTTCAATGAAATATATATATATATCTATATATATATCCATGGGAAAAAGCGTAATTTTATTAGTTTTAACAAAATTACATTATAATGGAATATTTTCGTCTAAAAGATTATGCTATATATAGCCTTACACCATCTGTAAAAAAATATGAGCATATAATTGTGCTAAAATAGTACTATCATAAGCAAGAGTACATATCAAAAAAAGTTCTAACATCAGTATAGCATAAACATGTTGCCGTTTATATAAAAAATACATAATTCTAATATGAGTCCATATAGCTGCAATAAAATAAATAATATCGATAGGTCGACCTCTCTCTAAGGTATCATTTGTGCATCCATAAAAGGCCAGTGATAAAACCCAAAAAATAATACATTTTGGAACTTTTGTATATGAACTCTGCGCCTATCCAGTCCCAACCCCTCCTTGGAGAGTAAGTCTGCCATAATATTGTGTTCCTTGTGACCATGAGTAAAAGTGACATGAGCAATAACAACTGATAACACGTGAATCTCAGAAACAAGTGGAAGTAATAATAGGTTATGACAATTCTATGTCCCATTCATCCAATGTATAATAAGGAGGGAGTCACCATAAATATTTACGGTATCTTGTCCGAGCTCAGTAATAACAAGAATCAAAACTTTCAGAGCCAATAATTCAGAATAATTGTTCAATCCTTGACCCAGTCTCATAGGCAATTTAAAGTAATGATTATCATTTAGATAGAGAACAACACCTCCCCCGCAATCATGTGTGTCACCCTATGATGCACCATCGAAGAATGCCCAAGGAGTATTTTTGTCGTTTCTAAGTTCCCTAATGGCCTGTGGCCTCTGATGTGCGTTCTTTGGAAGGGTGGCCAACATAGTCAATGTTCTAGTAAAAATGGTTTCAGGAGATAAAAAGGAGTCCTGAAATATAGCATGATACCTAGCCAACCATATGCCCCAACAACAAATAAAGGGCATGTAGTTAAACTCTTTAGTGGATGATTTGTGTGACCAAATAAGCCATGTTTCCTTGAAGGTATCTCCACCCCTCCATGCACATTGAGGGCTAAGAAAACTGGAGAGAATCGACTAGATTTCCTTACAGTAGGTGCAATGTTTGAAAATATGTAACACATTTTCCCCATGTTCTTTGCACAACATACAAATCTCTGGTCCTATTGTGGCCCTACATTGTAAGATGTCCGAGGTGGGGGATTTGTTCATGAGAAATCACCACATTAAGAGTCTGGTTTTGGGGGGACAATGAATCTTCCAAATATTGCTCCACTAAGATTCACACTGATTTTGAATCATGTTCTCTATTAGGTGGAGGTAACCTTGTCTTGGGGTATAACTACCATCCACGGAATGCTGCTAAACCAATTCATCTAACTCATCAATGAGCTGTATGTGATCAATAGTGAGAGAATTTGTGTATAATTCCCAAAACTGACGATGTTCCTCTGCCATATATAATTTTTCTCCTGTCATCCAAGTTTGTGGACGAATAGGGTTATGTTCCGGTGTCCCAGCTTGTTCTAGGTAATAATACCCTTGGAATTTGAGCTAATCAGTAATATCACCAAGGAGTAAGTGATTTATTATTATTTTTTTTATTATATTATATTTTTATTTATATATATATATATTATATATATATTTTGGGATCCAATCCAATGTGAAATACTTTAGAGATAAAAGGGAAATACTTTATCATTGCTTTCCAAATAGTAGAACAATTGAGAATGGATTTGTTTGGAGAACTGATCCAGTCTTCAAAGGATAATGGGTAGATGTATTTATTGTAAACAATCGAGGACCAAAGTTGCTTGGAAGCAATGGTTCTTCAACCAACTTTTGCAGTCAAATCTTCAGTAAAAAGGGTGAAATTCTTCAGACCCAAACCACCATAGTGCTTGGGGAGGGCAATACAATCCCATTTCACCCATGGAAATGCCTGAGCTCCCAAGCATCCAACCCAAAGAAAATTGTAGCAGAGTTGTTTCAGACAAATGATAATACCTTTCGGGACCCAAGGCAAAGAAAGCCAGTATACTGGAATAGCTCCCAGCACATATTTTATGAGGACAAGTCGACCTACTCTAGATAACTACCTGAAGCACCAATGTTTGATCTTGTGGCATATATATTATATATATTTTATATATATATATATTATATAGTATTATATATATATATATATATAAGGGTGTAGACTCTTTTATCATGCCTTGTCAGAGGCCGTACGACAGACATCAAACCAACCTTTAAGATTTAGACCAAGTGGCAGACATGCATCACGAGTCTCATTCAATTTGGTTTTGTTATAGTTTATTGATGGTGTCCAAAATACTCCATTCATACCTAGCACGAGATATTCCTTACAGATGCAATTCTACTCCTTCTCTAGCTAAATAGTTTTTCTCCCTCATTCCTTCCATTACTCTCTACTATAGGTGTCAGGTTTAGAAGAGGGGGCAATGTATTTGAACTCAGATCAAGCAAGCTCCATCACACCAAGCATGCAAGAATGGTTCATGAATGTGGTAGATTTAAATGTAGTGGCAGAGGGTGAGGGCGCCTGCCTCTCCCTTCTTGGAATGGCCAAGAGGAGGAGTTGTTCGACCGAGGCATTCTGTCCCACATTCGATGTTTAGTTATTTCACTAGAGGAAAAGGAGCGCAAATGTTTGGAAAACGACCACTGGGTAGTGAGAAACATGTTATCTCGCCACCTCTAGATAATGAAAGAAGCTAAAGAGGGAATTGGTCTCATAATGGTGGAGTTCAACATCAATCTGAACAATATGTGCCTTTCTCTTGGAAACCTCTCTAGATCAATCAACATAAAGTTTCCTCCCCTACCACAACCTCCAACATCCATCAACCCACGAAAATCTCAGTTTCCATGTAATCTTCACACTAGATGGCCATTTCTCTTGACCCTTGCCCTCCAACAACTTAGGAAAATAATAAGGAGCTGGAGGACTGTGGCGGTTGCCCAATGTGCAAGAGCCTAGAGCCAAAATTTGATAGTTAGATGAGAAGTCCTCCCAACATTACCCAATCAACCAAAGGGGATTCCTCTTAACATGGTGCAGGTCCTTACAGTGTTTTGATTGAATGAGAGTGCCCTCCTTGGTTTCCAAAAGGAGAAATCCAAGCACTTCCAACCTCAAGAGGTTCCAATGCCAAGCAACCAACATGACTGTGTCCCTCATCAAGCATATGAACCTCCTCTAATAAAGGCTTACTATGCATATGTATTCTTCTAGTTTCCATAGTTATTTCAGTTTTTCTAGTCAATCTAGAAATTATCATATATGTACTGCCTCTGTTCTGAATTGCTTCAAACTTTCATATGAATTTTCCAAAGGATCATCTAGTCTTGCTTTCATGGGAAGATGACCCCTCTCAAGTTTTCTTCAGACTAGAATAGGCATTTTGTAGACAGTTCCTCGTCTGAACAAAATATTCTCCAGTTCACCTCAACTTATACTTTATGTAAATCATTTTTGGTAGTACCAACTTCTCATATTTCTTACAAAAAATAATTATATAGATTTATATATTTATAAACAATTATAATAGAGAATATAGTAAAGAGAATGAACAAAGAACACCTATAGAGAAGAAGCACAAAGACAAACAATCATGAAGACATGAAGTAGATCTTGGACCATGACAGAAAGAAGGCATTGCATGATCACTCAAAAGATTCCAACACTGACCCAAGGCCCTTTGGAGGGTGAAAATGAGCAAAAAATAATACCTTTCATAAATATAAGTGTGAATCAGACCTTGCATGAAGATTGAAGAAAAAGAAGGAAGGCAATTTGGCATTGCCACCTCATCATGAAGTTTGTGTTATCATTATCAAGTTGTAACATGTACAAGTGTCATCATAATGGTCAATATGTGTCCATGTGTCATGCCACATCATCATGTGGAATGTAATGATGTATATTCAAGGAAAAGGACAAAATGTAATGTGCTGAAGTCCAAGAGTCATATGTAGAATATGAGAAGTCGCATAGTTATATATGGACAAGAGCTGTTTAGAAGTCCAAGAGTCATGAGGATATAAAAGTTCATTCCTCTTGTTATAAAAACAACCTCATAACTCAATCAAAGGGATTTTGGAGGCTTAAGCTTTGGAGAGCTAGTCTCGGCTTCTCTACTTGGCATAGGATAGAAAAATATTATTTGGAGAAGTAAGAAAGTGACTTAATGTTCCACTATTGGAATGAGTGTGTCACCATTGTAATTGTGTACTTGGATCTTCCACCTTATAATTGAAGCCCAGTGAGCGAACACATTTTCATGCATGTATTTTGAATGTCTTAGGACTATTATTCAGATGTTTTCTATATATGTTCCATTCATATGTACTAAGGAATTTGAACTATTTTGGTGGCCTTGGTACTTATCTTATTGAGGGTGTGTTGTATGTGGTTTAATGAGCATTGTGTCTATATGAACTATTTCACTATTTAACTAACATATCTTTCTTTGATCGCATGTCTCTCTTATGTTAGTACTATTACTTCCTTCTAGAGGCTCACTTTCATCTCTCCCCTGGTGAAAGTCTCCTTTTACACATTACAATCGGTGTTTCACAATGTCAACTTACTTGCTTGTTTAAGGGTTATATATATAATCCCTTATGTTATTCATTAAAACCAAGGCAAACCTTACAGTTATCGTGGATAGTCCGACACTGTTGATGAGGCTCCTACTCAAAACAGTGTGAGGTCTAATTGGGACTTCACATTGGAGAGACCCCTTGTGTGTTTGCAGTATCCAACACTGTCAAAATTATGGTGCTAGAAGGAGTGCCAGATGACAAGTTGTGTCCACTGAGTCTATTTTGAATCTCTTATCTTAAATGGATATTTTCCAAATTACAATCCCAGGATGTTTTTCTTAGGAGCTTGATCTTACCATCCCTGCGGAAATCATTCATGACTTGTCTCAATTCAATTTCGATGGATAGAGTGAAATAACTGACCTTGGAAACTTCTTTCAATTTATGCATTTTTGTCTCTCTAATGAAATTCATTGTAAATATGTCATGGCCAGGTTGTTCACCCTCATATTTGAAGGTCGAGTTAAGAAATGGTGTCATAAGTTACATGTTGCTTCTATCCATTCACTCGAGAAACTTGTTAAGGAGCTTCTTCAAGCCTTTCACATGTATGATTATCAAGAAGCATGTGATAGAATTGATTTTCTTAGAATGGAATCTAGTGAATTTGCAGAGGAATTTCTCAATCGGTTTCTTCACCTTTGCTGTGAATTTCCCGAGGGAGTTATTGACTCAGATTTCATTATTGAAAAATTTTAGAATTTGATTATACTCTTTTTGAGATATTTTGAATCTAAACCCCTAGGTAATTCTCTCTCCCAAATTTTTGCAAACCATGGGACACATCAATATTCCAAGGATGAACCTACTATTCCTTTTGTTCCTTTTCCTTCTCCTTTTGTAGTATCAATTTGGGTGCCTCCTGGTGATGATGTTAAAGTTGGGAAATCTAAAAATCAAACTATTGATCTGTCCATTCAACCTCCATTCAATTCTTATGATCCACACCTTATTGAGGAAAACATGGAATGGTTGCATGGAGCCTTCAATGCAAACTCATACTCTAATTATCTTAAATTCACATGTATATATTACCCTTTCCTAGATTGAAATAATTGTGATTCGACAAGCCTTCATATGTTTTTCACCGAGTAAGGGAATGGAGGGGACTACATCTAACTGGTTTAAATAGGGAATCCAAGGTAATCCACAAGATGAATCAATACTTCCTAAATATTGAGACCTTGCACTTAGAGAATTAAACCTAAACAGAGACGTTGGAGTTCTAACAGTGTGTCACCAAGTGTTGACGCTGCGATCAACACCCTCTAAAATTTTCCCCACGCTTTAATTTTTGAGCCTACTAAGGATCTTATGATATGTTGTCTTATGGTTACTCTATGGTCGTTTGATGTTTTTTAAAGCATTTAAGTCTTCTTCCTAGATTTAAATTGCAATTTACTTGCACACACATGCTTAGTCTTCAGTGAGTTTATGAGCGCACTTCTTTTTTCCAAGCTTGAACAAATGTAACACCATCCATAGAGATAGTTCCTATGTGATGTTAAACTCATGTCAATAGTCATCAAACACTTTTATTGACCGTCTCCCTCACTTTGATTGTGTTTGTACTTATATTACGGTGAGTTTTCTCAACTGTCATCTTTACACACCGTTGCTTACACAAGTGTTTCTTTTACATTTGTGACTATCGATTTTGCTCACTTTCACTTTAATAAGTGGTGTTTTTATGTTATCTTTGCTCTGGGATGTGTCACTTTCAAGGTCATTCACATTTTGCAAGTGTTGTCTTCATGTTTTCCTCGTGTCGCATGTGTTGCTTTTGTTGTTTTCACTCCTACAAGTGTCACACCTTTGCACATCACCAAATTTAGTTATGGAAAAATATTCTACATGAGATCGTATTATGTATAATTAGAATATTTTCTACACACATTCCTACAACTTAGTTCACCTTTTGGTCACAGTCGTCATTCCTATCGTAACTTATGTTCTAAGTGTAATGTGTCATTTCAACTGTCACACTTAGAAATAAGTGTTGCTTTGTTGTCATTTCAATATGTGATTATTATTTGTGAGTCTTATGTACCATTTTGGCTTGTATTAATAGTTTTGTGTGTGTGATCAAAGTTTGAGTCACGTCTAGATGCATTTCCCTCTTTTACTCTATTGGTCCCACACTTCACCATTTTGGAGCCCTTCTTGGTATTTCATCCCAATGCATTTTTTTAATACATTAGCCCTCTTAAAAAGTGTGAAGCTTAAATTATACATGGGCCTAAATGATGCAATCCTACTCCTAAATATTGGTGCACTAAGTTCTTCTCAAGGTCACCTTAAAATCGCTACAATTTATGATCTTCCCAAGGGTAGTCACCTAACCCTTCTTGCTTTTATTGATTCCTACACTATTTTTTGGTCACCTATGCCTTACATGACACATAGAGGACTCTTAGCTACAACATGGACCTCTTCCAACCTTTTACAGAGGAAAAATATGTAACGCAAAGACCCTCCTATCTTCCTAGTGTAGTGAAATCCTCTTGGGAAAAGTGACTTCATTCTTATGGCACCCTTCAATCAAAAGCACAATCTAGATGGTCAAGCACCTAATGTTGAGTAAAAATATGCTAACCTAGGATGAAAAGAATATTACAAAGACATCGTCCCCCCTTTTTAAGGCAAAATTGTGCTTGCCTTCAAGCCTTTTCTTCCTTTGAGTGCATGGCGCATCCTGAAGGCTGAAGCTTCACCTTTCCCCTTCCCCAATGCGCTCTATGCCCAAGCCTTACTTAACCTCTTCCTATAGAGCACATGGTGCAGTAGGGAAGGCTGAAGGAATCCTTCTCTATGTCTTTGACCAGTCAAACTATGCTCTCCTAGAAGTCTCCTTTCCCTTTCAGCACATAGCGTAGTCTTGAAGTCCGAAGCTTTCACCTTCCCCCTTTCCCAATGTGCTTTGTGCCCTAACCTTCCTTAGACCCTTCTTTTGAGTGCATGACATAGTAGGGAAGGATGAAGGACATCTCCCCTCACCCTTGATTGGTCAAATTGCGCTTTCAAGCCTTCCTCTTGTTCTTTAGGGCACACAGCACAACCTTGAAGCATGAAGCCTTCCTACCTTGTCCCTTCAGCTTCCCCCACTACGCTGGACCAAGGAGAGATCCTATTCAAATTTCATAGCATAGTAATAATGAATGAAATATCCTTTCTAAGCCACTGATGAGTTTGGTTGCGACCTCCTAATCAAGCCTCCTTTTAACCCTCTCACAGGCCTATCATAAGTCGATCATTCCATGAGCTAGGTAGTATAGACTAGATGTTTTAAGACTGATTTTTCCTTGATATGAATGATCTCCATTAGCAGGGGTACTATCTTAGCATGACAAGGTGATTTCTCAAGGAATATAGTGAAGAGAATGAACAAAGAACACTTGCAAAGAAGAAGCACAAAGAACAACAATCATGAAGACATGAAGTAGATCCTGAACGATGACAGAAAGAAGGAATTGCATGATCACTCAAAAGATTCCAACACTGATCGAAGACCTTTTGGAGGGTGAAAATGAGCAACAAAGAAGGCCTTTCGTAAAGATGAAGTGTCGATCATTCCGTTCATGAAGATGGAAGAAAAAGAAACAATGGAGGCAACTTGGCATTGCCACCTCATCATGAAGTCCATGTCATCATTGTCAAGTTATAACTTGTACAAGTATCATTATAATGGTAATTATGTGTCCATGTGTCATGCCACATCATCATATGGAATGTAATGATGTATATTCAAGGAAAAGGACAAAATGTAACGTGCGGAAGTCTAAGAGTCATATGTGGACTTAGTTTGACCATGCCTTTACAATTAGAGTATTATTATTATGAATTTAAATTTGTGGATGTTAGATATCTACATGCTTATTTCAAACCAAAGTCTTAGGAAAACATATATTATTTTTGTTTTTTAAAATTTAACTAAAATTGATATTAAAAACTCAAAATACTAGTTTTGTAGAAATTTAACTAAAAATTCATCTAAAATTTTATTCGAGTTTGTTTGGACACTAGTTATCATTAATGAAATGTAATGATAGCAATAAGATTAATGCAACCTTAAAGCTCCATGCCCTACACAATATGATTTCCCTTTCTTTCATTTACTACTATTAGTCAAAGAATGTTAATGCAATTGACGACACTACCAATTACCACATCTCCATCTTCACATGCAACTTTGTCCTTAATGCTTACCATGCACATTTGCATGCAACATGTTCAAACATGCTAAATAGAATTGACTTACATCCACCAGTAGAAGCAAAATTAACATGTCACCTTTTGAAGAAAATAACCTTATCCTCTTCTATGTAACATCAATGCAAATGTTGTGGGTGGGAGAGAGAGGATGGAAGGTGCATCCTTTTGGTTTGATCCAACAATTTACTTTCACACTTTTGCTATCTTTTGAAATTCTTACCAAATGATGCACACATAACTATCACTTAATTATCTTAATGTTTACATGAATTCTTCAATGCCCCCATCAAAACATCCCCTCCCCACACACATATATGGATATCCATGTGCATCTTCTTTCTAGACTGAGTTTTAGTGAGAGTCCATAGGCACATTAATACTGTGCACAACAATGAGTTTGAGTTATAGTGTTAGTTTTTTCAAGTTTGAAATGCTTCAAATTTGGGAAAAAATCTTCTACATTTATTTCAATTTTGAGTCACATCCAACATGAAAGGCTTCAAAATTTGAAAAGGAATAACAATGATTAGACAAAGCTAATAATATTATTTAAAAAAATCATAGAATTTTGGCATCACCTTTATATTGCAAATGTTGTTTAGTTGCAACATTATTTGAGAGTTGAATTTTTTATTTTCATCCCAAAGTTCTTGAGGACAAAATTTGTTATGTTTCTTGGCGAGTCTCCAACTAGTCTTGGGAAACCCCACATTTTTCGACTTGAACATATAAAAGGGTAGAAAACCATGATTGATATAAATTGAAATACTTGGCTATATTAGCATAGGCTTTCGAAAATCCACCATAATATTAGCTTGGAAAGTTAACCTGAGATATATTGTATGTCTTACAAAATCACGTGAGGCTGAAATTGTATTATATGGTAATAGTTGTTCCTAGTTACATCATGACATATAACTACAGTAAATTCATACAATCTTTTGGTTCCACAACATGTGCTAGAGCATATTCCAAATCGTATTGGTAGATTTCCTTTGTGATATTTACAACAAATATAATTTTCTCAATGTTGTTGAGGATTGAATCATGGCCTCAACCACTGTAATGGCAATTTATGTGATTTTCATCTACAATTGAATTCATCACAACTTTCTAGAGTGAACTTTAAAAGTAAAGGCCATCTCTCTCACACTTGTCTTTAGTGGACACTCCTAATTTTTTGTTAACATTTTGAAGATACTTAGGATGACTTCCATACTTATGGGTGTTATCTGTAGTAAACCTATGGATATAGACTAGCCAAAAAACTAGCTAGACACCCAACAATATTAACAACATCAAATTAAATTAACGATTTAGGCTTGCTATTGTTTTTTTATTTTTTATTTTTCTTTTAAAGCATAAAAATAGTCATATATTAGTATTTTATCAAAAAAATTACAAACATCTCTAGTAGAGGCCTACCACAGGGGAAACCATGTCCTCCTCTAATGGAATATAAACATACCGGTTAATGACATTTTCACTGATTACTCTATTGTCTCGAGCACAAAAGAACATAAGTCTATTTGCTAGTAGTCTATACAATGCCACAAAATCTAGATAAAGTAAAAACAATCCCATATTAAGTTGGAGGATAAAATAAACTTTCTCCAGTTCACCAACCATCCAAGTTGGTGGTTCACACTAGTCACTCACGTGTTGTAACAAAAGGTAGGGCTTTTTCCATTATAAATATACGATTGGATTATGTTCCTACAAAATTAGGGGAGCTTTCCTTCATCTCCATTAGAATATTATTGCCATTTTGGGGCTGAGAAACCACAATTTCAACCCTATATAATACTTTAGAAACTAATTCAAATTTTCCATCCAGGAAGTCAATTTTGTGAAGGATACCTTGTTGTTGTAGGCCCCTTTCCTCAACAACATGGGCAATAAGGGCCTTTATCAACTAGTACATTTCAATAATCCAAAATATCTTGGTATCCTTTATTCTCTAGGACCTAGGGTCTTCTTCCCACTCTTCAAAATCCTCTTGAATTTGTTCATTGGATAATTTTTGCCTTTTCTCTTTGTTTGCATCTTTCATCTCTTCTATTTATGCCTTAATTGATTCAAGGAACGTATAATCGTAGAAATTGGTTATTGTTGTTGGGTTGTGTTATATTCTTTCCATGACTAGCTCCGCTAGTTAACCGGGGGGTTAGAGGGGGGCAGGAGCCCCCCGTTCGTTGCGTTGATTGTGCAGTGAGGGGGGGCGGTAGCCCCCCCTATCCAGGGGTTTTGAGGGGGGTGGGTAGCCCCCCTCTACGGGGTCTAGGGCAACGTCCTGGGGAAAATTTATTTGGACCCTATATTGGGTGGGCGAACCTACCTATGGTTTTGTGCATGGTTTTCACACATGGTTTTGGATGAGATGGTTTTCGTTCCATGGCATTGGATGCTTCGGCATGTATATATATGTATTGCAACATTGAAAGGAACATAATAAAAAATCAATCTGGTAGTGCCGGTTTTGGGATCTAGGGGAAAATCTCTATGTATATGTGTTTTATGTGTTATGCTCTTGCATTGTTTATTTTTCGTGTTTTAGAATTCATATGCAGGTAATTTCTGTATGGGGTTAAAACCTAAATTTGGTAACAGAGCTGTTTTGGCTTCAAGGGGATGGCTTTGTTGCTGAGGGGCTTCGCTCGGGCCTATGGTAGACCTTGTTCAATGGGATATTTGCGGGATCGATTCTGGTGGTGAAAGTAGATGGTTAGCAGTGGAAAGATAGAGATCGAGAAATTTAATGGTTAGAGCTTTGAGTTATGGAAACTCAAGATGGAAGATTTGATGGTAGATAAAGATGAGTGGATCGTGGGATCTAGGTACTAAACCAATAGGAGTGTTCGATGAAGAATGGAAGAAGTTGGATCATAAGGAAAAGAGCACAATATGATTATGTGTCTCAAATTCAGTATTATTAAATGTATCAGGAGAAGCTACAGCAAAGGCTTTGTGGGACAAGTTAGGGACTTTGTACCAATCTAAGCCTCTGGTGAATACACTGTTCCTACGAAAAAAGTTGTATAACCTACTCCATACACACTTGAGAAAATGGAGTTTCAGAAAGAATGAACAATACGTTCATGGAAAGGGCAAGAAGCATGCTCAGTGGTGCTGGGTTAGGACAAGAATTATGGGCAGAGGCGGTGGAGACAACATGTTACCTGGTCAACAAATCACCTTCATCAACGTTGGAGGATAAGACTCCATAAGAGGTATGGACTGGTAAGAAACCCTCTCTTTCACATCTGAGGGTATTTGGATGTGATGCATATGTTCATGTTCCAAAGGAGAAACGAACCAAGTTGGATAGTAAATCTGAAAAGTGCATCTTTATTGGGTATAAGGATGGTTTAAAGGGTTTAAGCTTTGGAACCAGTAACAAGGAAGGTTGTGTACAACTGAGATGTGGTGTTCAGAGAGGTGAAAGATGTTATTAAACATGAAGTCCCATCAAAGGAACCTGAGAAGTTAGAGTTTGAGCTAAAGGAGGAAGAATCAGAGTCTACAACAGAAGAGGAATTAGAAGATGAAGAGCCACAAACTCTGGTTGTGAGAAGATCAATTTAGAAAGAATGCAGCCAGAAATGTATAGTCCATTTCCTTTCTATTCAAATTTTGCTTTATCTATTACTTATGATGATCCCAGAACTGTAAAGGAAGCAATAGATTCAGAGGATGGAAAACTCTGGAAAGAGGCCATGGTTGATGAAATGGCATCTTTGCACAAAAATGATGCTTGGGATCTGGTGGAGTTGCCGGCTGGAAGGAAACTCATTGGGAGCAAATGGGTGTTCAAGAAGAAGACAAATGAAGAAGTAAAGGTGGAGAAATAAAAAGCTCGGTTGGTAGCAAAATGTTATTCCTAGATGTCGGGAACAGATTTTGGTGATATTTTTTCTCCTATTGCCAAGGTAGCTTCTATTAGATTACTTTCATACGTTATTGTTTCTTTTGATTTTGAGGTAGAACAGATGGATGTGAAGACAACATTTCTTCATGGGGATCTGGAAGAAGAGATCTACATGAAGCAACCTGAAGGTTTTGCGGTGACGGGTAAGAAAGAACTGGTATGCAAGTTAAATAAGTCTATCTATGGGTTAAAATAGTCATCAAGGATTTGGTATTAGAAATTTGATACATTTATACAGGGACTTGGCTTCACCAGAAGAAAAGCAGATCACTATGTCTATTTTAAATTAATTGGCGACCGTGTTATTTATCTGGTCTTGTATGTGGATGATATGTTGTTGGTTGGAAATGACAAAGAAATTATCTAGGATTTGAAGACCCAATTTTCCTCCAAATTCAACATGAAAGATCTTGGTGTTGTAAAATATATTTTGGGCATGGAAATTAAAAGAGATCGGGCAAAGAGGAAGCTATGGTTAAGCCAAAGGAAGTATGTTGAGACAATACTATAGAGGTTTAATATGCAGGATAGTAAACCGGTGAAGGTTACTATTCTTGTTGGTGTAAATTTATATGCTGAACAATGTCCCAAGGCATAAGAAGAGGAAGAGGACATGTCCCGTGTTCCATATGCAAGTGCAGTCAGTAGCCTGATGTATGCGATGGTCTGTACTAGACTAGACATTGCACATGTAGTGGGAGTATTGAATAGGTTTATGTCAAAACCAGGAAAGGAGCATTGGACAAAAATGAAGCGCATTTTCAGGTATTTGTGTGTCACTAGTGATTATGGTTTGTGCTACCAAGGAAGACTAGGATTGGACAAAGTTTTGGATATTCGTGGCTTTTTTGATGCAAAATGGATTGGATATCTGGATCAAAGAAGATCTACAAGTGAGTATGTGTTTAACCTATTTGGAGGTGTAGTCAGTTGTATGAGTAATAAACAATCTGTAGTTCCATTATCAACTACAGAGGTAGAATACATGGTAGCCACTCATGCAAGCAAGGAAGCAGTTTGGTTGCAGATATTGTGTTCAAGTATGGGGTTAGTATAGGGAGCTATAAGGATAGGATATGACAACCAAAGTGAAATTTTCTTGGCAAATAACCCTGCTTCTCATTCAAAGACAAAGCACATTGATGTTCAGTATCACTTTGTGAGGGATATGATAGAAGACAAAAAGGTGTTACCGGTAAAGGTGGACACTTTGAAGAAAACTGCAGATGCATTGACAAAATCTGTGAGCTCTGAGAAGTTCTCTTGGTGTAGAGAAACAATGGGTTTTGTAGCGTTGGATAAATGACTAAGATCTGTTGTGGCCCCCTGTGAAAGAAAACAACAAGTGGGAGAATGTTGGGCTGTGTTATATGCTTTCCACGACTAGCTCCCCTAGTTAATCGGGGGGGGGGGGGGGGTTAGAGGGGGGATGGGGCCCACCCTTTGTTGTGCAACGGGGGGGTCACAAGGGCGGCGACAACCCCCCCTATCTAGGGGGTTTTAGGGGGACGGGTAGCCCCCCTCTACGGGGTCTGGGGTAGCGCCCCTGGGAATTTTTTTTGGATCCTATATTAGGTGCGCGAACCTACCTATGGTTTTGTGCATGGTTTTGGGCGCGATGGTTTTCGGTCCATGGTATTGGATGCTTCGACATGTATATACATGTATTGTAACATTGAACGGAAAATAATGAAAAATCAATCTGGTAGTCCTGGTTTTGGGATCGAGGGGAAAATCTCTATGTACATGTGTTTTATGTGTTATGCTCTCGAATTGTTTATTTTATGTGTTTCAGAATTTGTATGCAGGTAATTTCTGTAAGGGGCTAAAACCTACAATTGTACGGGGTTCTATTTTTGCCTTGGTCACATAATGGGGATCTTCATGTAAAGGGGATTTCAAAGAGAAATTTATAGGCATCTTTTGGATAAGTTTTTCGATTTCTCACTAGTGAAACACTTATTTCCACTAGTCATCATTGCTATATAAAGGCGATGATGAGAAAGAGGTAATACAAAAGAAATACATAGTTGTGGTTTATAGGGTTGTCTTCAAGGCAACAAGGGATGACAAAAAAAATGGAAAGTTGCTTTTAGAAGGTTGAATCCTCCACCCATACATGAGGAGAGCAGGCTAACTTCCTAAACTATCCTCCCACTCATTGTTGAAAGCAAGGTTTCTAAAGAATAAAAAAAAAGTAGAATTAGATAGAGGAAAACGGTACATGGGGGGTGATGTTTTTCATCAACAAATGAAAGATGGAGGTTGTGCCCTTGAGTGCCCTCTTCATCTTCTCCAAAAAATCTTGAATTCCAAATTTCCACAACTAACATTCTATAACAATTATCTTCCCATGCCAACTACGAAGCAACTTCCTCTTGTTGCTTTTGTTTAACTTCTTCTTCAACTTTTTTTTCTTTTACTTCTCTTTGATAGACTTATTTTATTGTTTCTTATTAAGAATAAATTTTCTCACTTCTAAGCTCATGCTTTCATGAGTATCATGCTCTGGTTTCCCCCCCTTTTCAACTTGAAGAGCCAATTCTAGTGCTTTGGAAGAGTTGTAAAAGTTTCTTTAACCTTATCTTACTCTTCCTTAGTGGATGAAGTATATATCCAACTATACCCAATCACTTTGCAATGTCCCATGGTGATTCCTCTCGGGTCATATATGTGAAAAATCAATTCACAAAATTTGAATCATTGTAATTCTTCAACTTCGGCTTCTACCTCCTTGAAACTTTTAATGGAGTAATTCCCAATATCCAATGGGTAGATAGGCCACGGGGCCTTCTTGGATTTGACCAAGGTCTTGGAAAATGTATTAGTGAGTTGGTAACCAACCTCCTACAACACTAATTTGTTCGTAATGAATGTAGGTAGGGCATGTGGAGGTTTATAAGCACTGTACACTATGATGTAAGTTGAATTTCTAAGAGGAAACCAATGTGCAATATCATGTACAGAAGATTTGGCTCTGCTGGACATGCATGGAGGCTTTATGATGAAAAGTAAATGATACAAGAATGAATTATTCAATAAATTTCTCATACATTCCCATATATCATGAGTTCCATATACAATTCTTGATAAAGACCCCATTTCAAACTTAGCCCTTCAAAATCAAAATTTACACATATGGCATCCAAGAGGAATATGACATATAGAATTTTGATTGCCCCATCTCTGGTGGATTCTTCCTTGCTTGGGAATTAGATTTGATGGAGGACCCCAACATGTTTTCCTAGATGAATATGGTTTCCTTAATGGAACATGCATGGATCAATGGAACCCAACTCTCTTGAAAGGACTATGTGCTTGATTTTCCATAAAGCCTATTTTACAGCTAGAATTTTATAAAATTTATGGAGCGATTTAGTCTTGTAAATCCCATATGCTTTCTACCTAAACTTACTTATCTCTTGCCACCAATATTTCAAGGTTTCTTTAACTGATCCATCAAATCTAGTGAACCACCTGGTATTGAAAATATCCTAATGTCTAGGCAGCTTGTAATAATTTTCTATGTCAGTTGATGTGAATGATGCCACCGATTCTCCTTGATCATTTTTTTTATTGTAAACTAATCTTCATTTGTTTGTTAAAGAATCCATTCTATAGTCTCTGCACATGTGAAGACTGAAGGGTGTGCAACAACTTTGTGTAACTAAGACTTCTTCACATTGATATACACCTAGAAGTCTTCCTCATCAATTGGTATATCCTTGCGGGTAAAAATTGCATATATATCATCCCAGGCTAACTATGTTGTCATGTTAATAAAGAAAGAAGTATCACCATTTATAGGAAGTTTAGGAGGGTTGTCCACAACTCCTTCTATTCTACTCTATGTCCTACCATAACTTTTCTTGGATCCTCTTATCATGGACATAACCATTTCTCTAGAAGAAGAGGATATGCTAAGGCAATCCAAACCAATAGTTCTTGATATCCTGAAAATATTCATTAGAAAACCAAGATGTTAGATTAATCACTACTACAAATTCATCAAGAAAAATAACAATGGTTTAGGTTGCAATCTTAAGATGACAGTGTTAGGTCGCAAATGAGGATTCTAGGTAAGTCCCACTTTCAAGTTACGGTGCCAATCATAGTATCAATTTCAGTGTAAATGAGTATTAGAAGTGCAATTTGTGACATAAGGAATACCCATACCCATATCCTAGTGCGACTAATGCTTGTAATGTGATTTGCGACTTGAGAAGGGAGGATGCCTAGTTTAGTCGCAGATTTGAATCTTAGTTTCATTGAGGCTTGTAAACACGATTTACAAATTAAGTAAGGGAAGTCACCTAGTCTAGTCGCCAATCACATTTCTAGACTGCAGAAAGCTTTGAGTATTAACTAGAATCACGATTTTCAATTTATGGGAAAATAATCTACTCAAAAAATCACAAATCCAAGGATCAAATGGAAGATATGGGCTCTCGAATTTCATGTGAAATTTCACTATTTAATGAGCCATATGATGAAATTAAGGTTTTAACACATGAGCCATATGAATTTTACCAATACACATATTCAATTTCACTGAAATGGATATATATGATTACAACAAAAGAGACTCATACGATTTCACCAATAAACTCATATGGTTGCATTAATGATTTCATTAATAAACTCATACAATTTCATTCTTCGTGATTGGGAAATCAAAATGATGAATTGTGGGATAAATTCAGGGAAAAATCATTGTAAAATAAATTATGGGCGAGGGTTTGAGAGAAGGGAGGCTAAGTCTAAGAGTCAAATAAGGATTCAGGCATTTGTGCAAAGGCACGGTTAAGGGGAAGAGAAAATAGATGTATCTTATGGTTGGGAACAAAGAGGAGTAAGAGGGAATGTGTATTTGGAGGTATAAGTATTCATGAGTAGGGTAGATAAATCAATTAGATGCCTAATGAATAAGATAAAAAGTAATGATGGCAAGGGATGATTTGCTTACAAAAAAAAATCGTAGTCGCAACTTCTATTCAGAGAGATGGGTCACTCTTCCAATGTTGGAGTGCATAATGAAATGAGAGGACAGCGCTTTAATTATATAAGCAACTAGCATGTGTGAAGAAGTCACAATTAAACAACAGGAATTTGTTAGGTTGCATGCAATAGATGCAAGTCGAGCAACGTGGAGAAACTTAGTTGCAGGTGACATTTATAGAAGGCAATCAATAAGATACTAGGCTCTAAATTTATGACTTACGACTTAGGAGGATGTTGGATTAGTAAATGTCACAAATCCATTTTATAGAATCTAGAGGATAAGTTATTAGGGACTAGACTTGCGACTTGCGACCTTGAGAGTTTGGCCTTATAGTCTAAGTTGCAAATCACATTTCCAGAGGCTAGGTAGGGTAGCAATGTAAGTTGCGATTGCGACTTGCGATAAATACAAAAGCACAAGTATTTCAAGGTTTAAGGATAAGCGTACAAGAATGCAATGCAACCAGTCAATTCAAAGGAGAGATAAAGTTTACAAATTCATAAAAAAAAAGTCTGTGAAAGTGTTGAGTAGGGGGGCTCCAAAATTTTGAAATTGCCAAAAATCTGGGGTTGCCGTAGTGGCTACAACAAATACCCCAATTCACAAAACTAGGTCCCACAGTAGAAATGGTTGTGTGAGTTTATTCCTCCACTTTTTCCATTTTCAAAGCATTGAGATGGATTCAAAACAATATAATGATCCAATTTAGATCAATATTAGGGGCTCCAAAAGGGTGACATTTTTTACCATGAACCCCTTTAAGCTATTGTTTCTATGGTTTCCTCTAATGAGCATGAAAACTCATGTTGATCCTAAATCATGGGAGTGTACCACCTCTTGGGTTTCTTCCTCGCATATGCACTTCATCTTGAGTCCAATGGGGATCCATATCTTGACTTGTACCATGGTATCTCTCATTACTCCACTCTTGGCAAGGTTATCCTTTTTGGGGACTTCAAAACTTGAATCCAATCATTATGGATAATTTTTCAAGACATTGTGATCTAGGTGGATATTGGTCGTCACCCACCTATTCCACTGGTTCACAACACAATTTTCCTATGTTGGCAATTTTAGGTCTTGAACTTCTAGAGCCATTTTGAGGCTCAAAATATTTTTTTTTTGGGAAACGAGCCTACAATTGTAACCTATTGTCAACAAATGAAAATTTTTATCCTCATATATACCTTTCCAATGGGCTATTTTGCGTGCCAAACGAAGATCATATGACAAAGTTATGACCCTTGGAAGTTGACATTCCAACTTACCCCATTGAGGCCCATAAGCCTTTGACACTTCATCTCCTAGGAATATGGTTTTGGATGTTCAGGGTTTCTCATTTTTTATTCATGACAAAAAGGGCTCCAAGCCTCATTATAACATAGTTCAGAAAGGTGCGTATACATCACATCTCTTTCAGAGAGAAGCTACCACCTTTCGAGCTAGTTCAACATTTTTCAATTATTAATTGAAGTCAAGTTTCATTGTATCTCTATGTTTTAGCTTTAAGTCTATATTTAATTTCATTCCCTTCATAAATTTGGATCATATTGAAGGATGCCATTTACCTTTATGGTATTGACCTAGGCACCATGGGCCTTCACAATCTTTCAAATGATGGTATCTAAACCCTTACAACCTATGTGAGGCACCTTATACAACTTGGAGAAAATCATAACCTACTTCTCTTGATGGTCTTATACACTACCTTGACTCTAGAAATTTCATGTGTTTCGTAAAAATAAATGGAGCTAATCTGATCAAATATGTGATATATTTTGGCTATTAAAGATGTGTTCATTTATAGTTGACATTTCTTAGTTTCTTCCATCACACTTGAGAACCACACCCTACTTTCCTTCACCTTCTCCATCAACCCAACCCCCCAACAACTAGAAACCATGCATATCATTATCCACTTCTAAAAGGAGGAAATTGGATGCTATACATCCCACTTCCTTCGATTGAATTCTACCCTTCTTCATTTTTCATCACTCGAGACACCTTTGACCAAGTGCAAACTTCTTTTCAAGGCTAATTTCAAGGTTTCCCTACACATTTACCTCGATTCCATCTAGCATATCTCTCAAACCCCTAAACCTGGATCTTCTCTATGAATTGTTGGTTTGACAATGAGTGCAAAAGGCTACAATAAACAAATCTATTTTAATTTTTTCCATGAACCCCCTCTTATCACACTTGATAAATTCTTACCATCATATCCTTTATTGCAAAAAATATGGATTCATCTCTTCAAGAAGATGCAACCTTTGTGAATCCCTCCACCATTTAATGTAAGCCTTCCAGTGCACCCTTTTTCCTCAAATAGTCACTAACCCACCTAAATTGGATTCTCAAACCATGTTCTCCCACACTATTTCCCTTTATGATGCTCCCATGCAACCTCCAACCTACATTACCTCCCATCCCCTTCATCTTCTCATCTAATTTCCTATCAGAACAACAAGCACACAATCAATTTTATGATAACTAGCAAGACGAGTGATGATGAAGGAATCTAGAATAAATAATTCCCATTGGACTATTTATTATTAAATTAACATAGTATTTTTACAAGTATGATGGTTACAATGTGCCACATGATTGTGCATAAATACACATTGATTGTTCATAAGGTGAAGGGCTTACTAGCATTTGGGTTTTCTCCAAAAGTGTTTGCTATGTTTGGGGGTGGTTCATCAGATTTAGGGTACAGGGTTTATGATCAACCCTTAGATGGTATATGATGGATTTCTTAATGATTTCTAGACCTCAATTGGGTGCTTGCATGGCATTCTTCCCTAAGGAAGTGGATACAATCAAATAGTGTTGGTGACGTTCTACATGATGGTCACATATATATGGTTACTTACTTGGAGAATACATTCATAAGAGGTGGAAAGTTTTGCATCCTAGATGTTGATAAATTTATGTAGTTTCGTTCTTCATAATTGTTGTACTCATTTCAATATGTGGCATATGTAAAAAATAAGAAAAGAAAATCATTATTATTAAAGCATGGGTTTCATGCTCATTATGGATGGTATTTTAGATAAAAGCATGTTCTTCACGCTTCTAGGGCTTGTTAGGTCTTCAGATTTGTTGTCTTGAGTAAAAGGAGTCAACATCGTGTTTATAAGACCCTTCTAGGAAAAAATATATTTGTAAAAATAATTATTTTTTAGTCTAGAAATTCCTAGAACCTCCAAAGTACAAGTCAACCTAAAGGAGGGAATTCAACCCCTTGAGAAGGCTATATAAAGAAGTAGTTCGACCTCATTTGGAGACACACACTCACATAAGTTTGATATATCAAGAACAAGTTCAATCTAAAGCTCGAAGGAGTAGAAAAGAAAAGTGAAATTATTGGAGAAGGAAGAAGGACGAAATATCTTGTTTCTGGGCTTTATCTCTCCCACATGTGCACATATCTAGAGTTTTTGGTGCTGCAGAAGGAGGCGAAAATCGCAGGTCCATGTTGTAGTACGAAGTGAAAATCTTGTAGCTGGAAGGGAGGAAACCCTATATTGACCTTGTTGACCTCAGGAGAGATGTATTTCCCTAGGAAGGTCTAAGGAGGAGGCTGGATTAGGGTTTCCAAAGAAGTTGCAAGGATGAAGTTGCTAGACAAAATCCAGTATTGAAGTTGGCAGGTTGAAGTTGCAGTATGAAGCTGGTTGATGTAGAATCCGAGAAGGACTTGTTATATGGATGACTTGATACTTGGAGAAGGACTTGTTATAGGGTTTCGGTCTTTGTATCTTGTTTGAAGTTGATTCAAAGAAGAGAAGAGCTTCTAGGTTTTCCCCTTGGAGGGGTTTTGCCTTGGCTGAGATCCTAATATTTATGTCCTCTATTGTTGTTATTATTGTTCTTGATATTGTTTGATGATAATATCTAACTAAATAACTAAAGAAGTTAAATAAGACTCACAAACAAGTATCAAGGTTAAGGAAAATAAATATAATAAGACGACTTTATCAATTTTCTAACATGGTATAAGAGCTAAGGTGAAGAAGGAAGGAAACCAGAAGGACACTAGAAATAATTTCTTATCAAAAGATAGGAAGCTCTCCAAGCCTGAAAGAAGAATACTACAAGGAAAATTGTCTTGAAGGATCTAGGCAAAGGCTTGTTGGTAGAAAACCCTTATAATTAAGGGTTTCTATATTAAATAAGATCAAGACTACATCAATCTTGCAAGGAGGGTATTTATCTCACAAAAAGGTAGTCTATTTGCAATGCATCAATCTTGGAAGTTGTCCTAGGTGTTAGCATTAGGTTTGCACCTTTCCCTAAAAAGTCCAGAGGCTATATTTATCAGTTCATTATGCAAAGTCATGATTATGAAAAAGGGCTTATAATTTTATTATTATTATTATTATTATTATTATTATTATTATTATTATTATATAAGTAATTTATGTAAATTACCATATAAGTCTAGGGACATGTCAAATCAAGTAATTTCACATAACCCTAATCTTTTCCTAATTTTTTTGCAACAAAATTAGCTTATCACATGCCTACAGTTGGAGCTACAAAAGATTTTTGTAGCGCTCATCGAAAAAATTAAAAGTTAGGTTTTCGAGCTGCCAGACCTATCATTAGAACTCCCTAAGTGGTTTTCCACAAATACCTTTCCCTTTTAATCCTTGGTGTGTCAACTAGCTGCATTTTAAATCCCAAGAAGGAAGTTTAAACTCAAACCCTAAAATACCTAGTTTGCCCAAAAACAATAATTTCTAGCAAACCCAAAAAATTGTTTATAATGTGCAAGAAGGTTCTAGAGTGGTTTGTAGTGTCTGACCAGGGTGATTAAATGTTGTGAAAGTATTTACAACATCATAAATATTGACAATATGGGAAGATCAGGCCATGTGAATCATTTTGAGCCCAATAGAATGTAATTTGAAGTTTATCCAAAAATGTTGGCTATGTTTTGAAATGCAAGTTAGGAATTAGTATTCCAACACTTCAATGGACACAATCTGAGTTGGTTTCATGACTTACTATACTCTTTTAATGGTAGTATAACACGAATTATAACCCTACAATTTCTAGTCACCGAGGAATCCATTGCAGAGGCCACGAGTTTTCCAACTGAGGGTGAGAGATGGTTTAAAAGACAGAGATTGCATAATGTAGACCTGAACTTTTCTTGAAGGAAGATTGTCAGAACCAAGACTATAAGGTAGGAGTCCTCTAGAACATGATGAAGCTTGAATCGTCTAACGCTCTCAGGATTGTGCATCTCTTTTTCACCTGTGAAGGCAAGTATTATAAATATTATTTGTATCACATGGGGTTTTTATGTCATTTAGTAGGTTTTAGTAAGATGGATTTTCCTTATTTTCTTCATCAAAGTTTGCTGAAGATGTATACCAAAGCTAAAACCAAACCTGAGCTGCAACCTCATGACATTTATCATCACGAACTCATAAAAATACTCTATACTCATGAGTTAAACAAGAAGGTGGAACAACTGAGGCAGAGAAACATGAGATAACTTTCACCTAGAAGACAAAGGAGAGGTAAAACTAAAGTTTCTATCAAAACCCTTGCTCAAGAAACAAAGGAAGAGCCTAGTCATATCCCTGTTGAAGAATAGGTTGAAAACCCGTGTAACGGAACTAGAGGTTAGGGTCTATGAGAGGAGAACAAGAAGACAACATAAGCTAATTCTAGAAGAAGAGGAAGCAAAGCACACACCAACAAAAAATGAGAAAGGGAAATAGAAAATGGAAATAGGGACGAGGAAATGGAAACAAAACCTAGGGTTGACTGCAGAAAACCCCATGCTCACACTATAAATAAACTAAGATTGGAATTAAATGAAAAAATCAACCTTAAGATGAAGGAGACAATGATTCTTGATGAAGATGAAGAGATTGTGTAAGTTTCAAAGAGCAAAAAGAAGGCCAGTAAATAGATAAAAATAGAGTATGCAGACAAAAAAGGGAAAGAAACCCTAAAGGCTGGAAAAAACATTCAGAAAGCTACCAGAAGGATGACAAGAAGCCAAGATAAGTTAGACCTCCTTGCTCAGGCTGTAGAAGCTATGGAGGAATGATCAATTTACCTAATTGGAAGAGAAATATACAAAACCCTAATTTTGTTGAACAAACCCTAATTATACCTCAAGATTTTGCCTTGTTCCATTTTAATATTTTTGAAAATCAATTTATTTTTTATATTTTATGGTAATATGTCAAAGGGTTTTGTGCTTGAAGAAGTGTAGAGAATACTAGTCAAAACAAGGAAAAAGAGCCTTAAAAGGAGCAAACAACTACAAAGGGCAGTTTCACAATTTCAACAGAGTTTACAAGTTCATGCACCAGTTTTACTCCAAAGAGGGAATATGTGTTGCAGTTCCAGATATCAAGCCTACAAGGGAGTGAACAGTTCCACATCCTACAATATAACTGACTTGTCCTTGTTCCATAAGAATAGTAGGAGATACATGAAATAGTTTCACAAGATACTTTGACCAATGTTAAGTTCCAAATAGAGATCCGAATAGCTAAAAGGATAGGATTTTGATTATGTTTTGTTAATTAAATCCTTAGATATTGTAGATATTTTACAGTTATTGCTACTAGACTTTGTGGATCTTATATTTATGTATTTTCCATATATTATACATCGAAAAGGAGGAAAAAAGGATGGATTTTGATGAAAAGATAGTTATTGTCTGTGTGCTTTGAAATATTTATTAATTTATAGTTTTCCAAGATCATAAGGTTTTGATAATTGACACAAAGATTCATGTGATGGTATCTATTAGTTTGTATTCTCTACATGATTCAATGTTTCTCCCTTTTTAATATCATTTGAATGTATTGTCTTTTGAATAAATGTTACATAATTCATCCTTGTTTTTTATGCTTTGTCTCATAGATTCAAATATTTGCACTCCTATCTTCTAAAGCTACTTTAGGATTTATCTCCTATGCACTACTGTAGTGGATTATTTTTTCTATTTTCCTATTTCATCTACAACGATGACTTGAAATGTCTAAGATGTGCCATATACCTTGCCTTTGTTAATCCTTGGTCATACAACCGATATCTTGGTAAGTTATATTAAACCCTAGCTTGTTGACTCCATTTCCCAATGGACTATCTCCTTCATGCCCAACCAAACCCTATTTCAACACAATACAACTGAAGATCTAACCATTGTGTGAATATGCAATCAACTGCTAAATTTAGTGATTAGGTTGTGAGAGAGAGCCTTCTCTAAATTGAAGGGGCTAGCCTTCAATCTGGAACATTGGTTTGAAAAGGTTACCTTAGGAAGCTTTTTGTACAATCAAGAAGCTTTTTGAGTGATAACACTAGGAAATGTCTTTTAAGGACATCATCAAGAACTCTCCAAAGGTCTTGAAAGAATCAAGAAGGTTGAAGACATCATCAAGGATAATCATAATCTCAAGTAAGTAACATATTATTACACTATGTTTGAATCTTCAAGTAATATGGGTTCTTTCTGCAAGGAGAGAAATAAGCTTGTTGGGGCTTCAAACTATCTAGCATGGAAGAACTGAATTGACATGATACTCATAGAACAAGAAGTAGTGGGATATGTTACTAGATAAATTATTGATGAAGAGAAAGATAAGACACAAGAACTAGCAAAGTACAAGAAAGGAGAAGTAAGAGCTCAAAGGATCGTAGTTGAATCAATTAAGGATTCTCTTGTTCCATTTGTTGAAAATCCAAATACTTCCAAGGTCATGTATGACAAGTTAGTGAATTTGTATTCAGTAAATACAATATGACAAAAGATGTCGTTAAGGAACAAGTTGTACATAATGAAGAAGTCTAAGGATGAGGATGTGACATCCTTTCTCATGAAAGTATCTCAAATAAGAGACCACCTACAAGGACTTGGGGAACCTATTATTGATGCGGAAGTAACCATCCATGTGCTAAATGCATTACAACTAAAATGGAGAAAATTTCCAACAAGAATTTACTCCAAGAAGGATTCAACTCCCTTGGAAGAATCAAGGAGTTGTGGGTGCAATGCACATTGGAAGAATCAAGGATCAAGGTAAAGGATGATATTGGATCGGATGAGAAATCTCAAACCTTTCTAGCTTGAGTCAAGAAATTGAAGAAAGGAAATTTTGGCAAGTCCAAGAAGAAAGACATGTCCAAAGTGTAATGTTTTGGATGCAATGAATTTGGACATATTAAGAGGGAATGGCCAAACAAGAAGAACAACAAGAGAAAGGAAAGGAGTGAAGATCATGTAACCAAGGTAGTGGGAGAACATGAGAAGAAGGAAAAGAGGGAAGAAGTGAAGGATCTTTACTACTAAAGAAAGTTCACTAACTATCAGGTTCTCTATGAAGACTAATATTTCTTTTAAGATAGTATGTTTTTCATAACATCATAGAAAGAAGCATATGATAGTAGCATGTTTAGAATTTACATGATTAAGTTTCTTTGTAGAGGTCATCTACATAAATGGATAGACATAACATTTTGCATATTGATAATCAATATATTGTCTAACATTATGTTAGAGGTTGTCATCTTTCTTAATTGAATCGTCAAGCTTCAGAAAAGACCATCATTTTGAAAGGTCTTTGGGATAAGAATCATGACAAGGTTAGTAGACATTCCATGTAATGTGGAATCAATACTAGTAAAGGGATGAAGCAATGCAATGGATCAGGACGTAGGCTCTATGTGAGATATATATAAATAACTAGATGAGTGGATGAAATCATAGGAATGCATGTTCGATATAAAGCTTTGGATAAGATTAATATGTGTAGAATCATGTGGATAGAAAGTTGTTCATAAAACATGCTCAAGTATATGGATATATGATAGGTTTTGACTTACTATAAGATGAATCAAAGTATTGGGACTTTCTATAGAATATGTAAATACTGATTAAGATCCACTATAATCTCTGAAAGAAAATGTTGTAGCTTGGTAATCAAGTTCTATCCTTGGGCACTCTGATGCCTAAAGGAAGTTTCAAGTGGAGATGGTTAATGAGGATATTGATGGAATGAGAAGGTCATCATGACGAGGTAAGTATTGTTTTTATTATTATTGGTTATCTCATTAACATATTATTTAAGAATTTAGGCTTCTGTGATCCATATCAATTTTGAGAAGAATCTTCGGCGAAAATCACATAGAGATATTTTTTTGTCAACGCGTTTCGAACCAACCAGTGTTGTTCATCGTCAGGACAAGTTGAATGAGCAGATCTTGCTATGCATTATAAATAGACCGGGCAGAATGTCCAATGACCAAATTTCCAGATTAGGTAATGGCTAAAATGATAACAGCTAGATTGACCAGGGAACGACTAGTTAGACTATGAAGGGCATAATTTATTTAAATAAGTAAGTTCAGTTATTAATTTCTTTATAAATGGACAATTTTATAATTGCAAATATATGATAGAATAAGTGAGTTAATATATTATAATCATAAAATAAATCAAGTCATAGAGAATTGTTGATTATATTTTAATTAAATATAAGTT